>JBBGZY010002287.1:0-215000 GCA_037952925.1 Lithobates clamitans | reverse complement strand
GCTGTATATAATGTGTAGGAAGGTCCAGGCTGTATATAATGTGTAGGAAGGTCCAGGCTGTATATAATATGTAGGAAGGTCCAGGCTGTATATAATGTATAGGAAGGTCCAGGCTGTATATAATCTGTAGGAAGGTCCAGGCTGTATATAATGTATAGGAAGGTCCAGGCTGTATATAATCTGTAGGAAGGTCCAGGCTGTATATAATGTGTAGGAAGGTCCAGGCTGTATATAATGTGTAGGAAGGTCCAGGCTGTATATAATGTGTAGGAAGGTCCAGGCTGTATATAATGTGTAGGAAGGTCCAGGCTGTATATAATATGTACGAAGGTCCAGGCTGTATATAATGTGTAGGAAGGTCCAGGCTGTATATAATGTGTAGGAAGGTCCAGACTGTATATAATGTGTAGGAAGGTCCAGGCTGTATATAATATGTAGGAAGGTCCAGGCTGTATATAATGTGCAGGAAGGTCCAGGCTGTATATAATGTGTAGGAAGGTCCAGGCTGTATATAATATGTAGGAAGGTCCAGGCTGTATATAATGTGCAGGAAGGTCCAGGCTGTATATAATATGTAGGAAGGTCCAGGCTGTATATAATATGTAGGAAGGTCCAGGCTGTATATAATGTGTAGGAAGGTCCAGGCTGTATATAATATGTAGGCAGGCCCAGGCTATATATTGTACAGAGTCCATAGTTTAGTCCCGGGACGTATGGGTAATATAGGGAGGCCTGAGCTCTATAGGGCCCGCAGTGTGGCTCCTAAGCTGTATAGAGTCTGCAGGAAGGCCCCTGGCTATAGAGAACATACCAGTGTATTAGGATGCAGTACAGGGGCCCCTGATATTGTAATATATAGTGTGATCTTTTTAGGGTGGGGGTAGTGTGGCCCCAATGTACACAGTGTAAATACTGCTGTAAATTGCAGTCAGTGTAATGGAGGAGCTATCTGCATAATGTGGTGCTGAACTCGCTCTGTGATGGTGGGGCTCCTAGGCTGCAGTCCAGGGGGCAATCAAATTATACCTGTGTAGTGTGTTGTGGCCCCTGGTGTGGTAGAGGAGGTGTGGCCCCAGTGTATACAGTCTTGGTGTGAGCTTCAGCCAGTGTAGAGGAGCTGTCCATCCCATGTGGTGCTGACCTTGGTCTATGTGACGGAGGGGCTCTAAGCCAGTGTAATATGATTCCATACTGGGGGCCCCTATAATGGTGCAGTGTGTTGTGGCCCCTGGTGCTGTGTGATGTGAGTGTATAACATCTGTATGATGGTGGAGGAGCTGCCCGCCCTGTATGATATGATATCTCTACTTTTGTGATTCTCAACCCTCACTGTTTGTGATGACGGGGCCCTGAATTGGTGTATCAGGATGTAGTAGAAGGGCCCCTGGTGTTACAATGGTGTAGTGTGGCCCCAGTGTATACAGGGTACGATGTTAGTGTGTGATGTAAAACATGTATATAATGGTGGAGGAGCTGTCCGCCCCGTATGGTGCTGAACTTGTGTCCCCGAGCTGGTGTAATAGGATGCAATACAGGGACAAGGTATTATAATGGTGTGGCCCCTAGTGGGGGTTGGGCAGTGTGGCCCCAATGTGTACGATGTTGGTGTACGTTGCAGTCAGTGTGATGGAGGATCTGTCCGACTCATTGTGGTGCTGAACTCGTTCTGTGTAATGTTGGGGCTCTAGGCTGATGTAATAAGGTGCAGTACAGGGGCCCCTGGCAGTATACTGGTATTGTGGGGTCCCCCCCCCCCCCTTGTGTACTAAAATGCAGTAAAGTGGCCCCCTGTACACACTATGGTATCTGTATGAGGGTGGAGGAGCTGTCCGCCTGGGTGGTGCTGAACAAGGGCACCTGGCAGTATACTGGTATAGTGTGGCCCTGGACTGGTGTATTATGGTGCAGTACAGGGGCCACTGGCAATATGCTGGTATGGTGGGATCCCTAGATAGTATACTGGGCCCTGGTATTATAGTAGTGTGGCCCCTGTGTATACACTGTGATCTCTGTATGATGGTGGAGGAGTTGTCTGTTCTGGGCGGTGCTGAACTCACTCATGCTGTGTTGGAGCCCATATTGATTATTGGGATGCAGTCCAGGGGCCCCTGGCTACGTACCAGCATGGTGTGGCCCCTGTGCATACACTGTATGGTGGTGGAGAAGCTGTCCACCCTGGGTGGTGCTGAACTCACTCCATGCCATGTTTGGGGCCCAAAATGATGCAGTACATTGACACCTGGCAGTATACTGGCATAGTGAGGACCCAGAATAGTCTACTGGGGTGCAGTACAGGGGCCCCTGGCCAGTATACTGGTATGAAGGGGGCCAGTATACAGGGCCCTGGTATTTTAGTAGTGTGGCCCCTGTGTATACACTGTGACCTCTGTATGATAGTGGAGGAGCTGTCCACCCTGGGTGGTGCTGAATTTCCTCTGCGTGTATTGGGATGCAGTACAGGGGCCCCTGACAGTATACCAGTATAGTGGGGCCCCCTGCCAGTGTACTGAAATGCAGTACAGGGGCATTTTACTCTTGTGGTGTGGCCCCTGTGGGTATACACTATGATCTCTGTATGATGGTGGAGGAGCTGTCTGCTCTGGGTGGTTGCTGAAGCTGCTATGGGTATGATGGGGCCCCTTGAGGTATACTGCTGTGGTAGGGCCCCTGTTGGAGTAATAGTATGCATTGCAGGGGCCTACTGAAGTAAACCAGTGTGGTGGGGCCCTAGACCAGTGTGCAGGTGTTATAATAGTGTGGCCCCTGTGTGTACACTATGATATCTGTATGATGGTGGAGGAGCTGTCCATCCTGGTGCTGAACTCAACCTGTGCCGTGTTGGGGCCCGAACTGATGTATTGGGATGCAGTACAGGGGCCCCTGGCAGTATACTAGTATTGTTGGGTCCCCACCTGGTGTACTAACCCCACCTGGTGTGGCCCCTTTGTATACACTATGATCTCTGTATGATGGTGGAGGAGCTGTCGGTCCTGGACAGTGCTGAACTCATTCTGTGCAGTGTTGGGGCCCCTGATGATGTATTGGGATGCAGAACAGGGGCCCCTGGCTACATACCAGTATGTTGGGGTCCCTGATGATGTATTGGGGTGCAGTACAGGGGCCCCTGGCTACATACCAGTATGGTGGGGCCCCTGTATATACACTGTGATCTCTGTGGGATGGTTGAGCTGTCTGTCTGGGTGGTGCTGAACAAGGGCACCTGGCAGTATACTGGTATAGTGTGGCCCTGGATTGGTGTATTGGGGTGCAGTACAGGGGCCTCTGGCAGTATACTGATATGGAGGGGCCCCTGGCCAGTATGCAAGGCCCTGGTATTATAACAGTGTGGCCCCTGTGTATACACTATCATCTCTGAATGATGGTGGAGGAGCTGTCCGCCTGGGTGGTGCTGAATTCGCTCTGTGTGTATTGGGATGCAGTACAGGGGCCCCTCCCAGTATACCAGTATGGTGGGGTTCCCTGCTGGTGTACTGGAATGCAGCACAGGGGCCCCTGGCATTTTACTTATTCAGTGAGGTGTGGCCCTTGTTTATACGCTACAATATCTGTATGATGGTGGAGGAGCTGTCCGTCCTGGGTGGTGCTGAAGCTGCTATGGGTATTGTGGGGCCCCTTGAAGTATACTGTTGTGCTGGGGCCCCTGCTTGAGTAATAAGATGCATTACAGTGGCCTACTGAAATAAAAAAAAAAAGTGTGGTGGGGCCCCAGACCAGTGTACAGAGCCTCTGTATTATAGTTGTGTGGCCCCTGTGTGTACACTGTGATCTCTGTATGATGGAGGAGGAGCTGTCCGTCCCGGGGGCGGTGCTGAACTCAGCCTGTGTTGTGTTGGGGCCCCTGCTGATGTATTGGGATGCAGTACAGGCGCTCCTGGCTACATACCAGCATTGTGTGGCCCCTGTGTGTGTACCCTATGATCTCTGTATGATGGTGGAGGAGCTGCCCACCTTGGGTGGTGCTGAAGCTGCTATGAGTATGGTGGGGCCCCTTGAAGTATACTGGAGTGGTGGGGCCCTTGTGGGTGTAATAGGATGCAGTACAGGGGACTCCTAAAGTGAACTGGTGTGACAGGGCCCCAACCAGCCTACGGGGCCCTGGTATTATAGTAGAGGGGCCCCTGTGTATACACTATGATCTCAGTATGATGGTGGAGGAGCTGTTCGCCCTTGGTGGTGCTGAAGCTGCTATGGGGATGGAGGGGCCCCTTAAAGTATACTGGAGTGGTGGGGCCCTTGTTGGTCTAAGAGGATGCTGTAAAGGAGCTCAATAAAGCAAACTGGTGTGGTGGGGCCCCAGACCCAGGGCCCTGGTATTATAGTAGTGTGGCCCCTGTGTATACACTGTGATATCTGTATGATGGTGGAGGAGCTGTCCACCTTGGGTGGTGCTGAAGCTGCTTTGGGGATGGAGGGGCTCCTTGAAGTACATTGGCGTGGTGGGGCCCTTGTTGGTGTAATAGGATGCAGTAAAGGGGCCCACTATAGTGAACTGGAGTGACATGGCCCCAACCAGTGTTCGGGGCCCTTGTATTATAGTAGTGTGGCCCCTGTGTATACACTATGATCTCAGTATGATGGTGGAGGAGCTGTCCACCTTGGGTGGTGCTGAAGCTGCTATGAGTATGGTGGGGCCCCTTAAAGTATACTGCAGTGGTGGGGCCCTTGTTGGTCCAATAGGATGCAGTAAAGGGGCCCACTGAAGCAAACTGGTGTCGGTGGGGCCCCAGACCAGTATACAGGACCCTAATGTCATGAGTGTGGCCCCTGTGTATTCACTATGATCTCTGTATGATGGTGGAGGAGCTGTCCGCCTTGGGTGGTGCTGAAGCTGCTATGGGGATGGTGGGGCCCCTTGAAGTACATTGGTGTGAAGGGGCCCCTTGAAGTACATTAGTGTGGAGGGGCCCCTTGAAGTACATTGGGTGGTGGGGCCCCAGAGCAGTGTGGCCCCTGCGTGAGGAGCTGTCCCTCCTGGGTGGTGCTGAACTCCCCATGGGCTGTACTGGGGCCCCTGGACAGGTGTATTGGGCTGCAGTACAGGGGCCCCAGACAGTACACAGGTATGGAGGGGCCCCTAGTGATGTATTGGAATGCAGTCCAGGGGCCCCCCTGGCAGCCCTCTACTATGGTGGGGCCCCTTCTGCTGCACACTCAGGGCCACTGCCATTACACTACAACACAGGGGCCCCCGGGCCGGGGTAGTGGTGGTTATCCTGGGGGCCCCTGTGTACGGTGCAGGGTAGGGGGGGGGGGGGGCTCCTCACCTGGCGGGCCCCGGGCTCGGTGCTCCTCCCCCTCCTCTCGGTACCGGCTCGGTGGGGGGTCTCGGTGCCCCGGTTGGTCCTCCCCCGGGTTCCCCGGACTCCAGGCTGGCCTCGTTCCCCATCGCAGTGCCGATCCGGGACAACCGAGAGATCAGATCCGCCCGACCTCCGCCATCAGCTCTGTGCGCGCCCCCGACACAGCCTCTCCGCGCGCCCCCGACACACAGCGTCACGTGTCCTCCCCTCCGCTCCTCCCACCTCCAGAGAAGAGGAATGAATGCAATGTATCTATATAGTCATTGTGTCTACATAGAGTGTGTATATGTGTGTGTACATAGAGTGTGTATATATATATATATAGTGTGTCCATACTGGTGCATGTATATATGTATGTGTATACAAACTCTATGGACACACTATATACATATATATACACCCACACTCTATGTACACACACTATATATATATGTATAGTGTTCATAGAGTGTGTGTACATAGACTGTATATATACACACTCTATGTACACACTATATATATATATATATATATATATATATATATATATATATAATTTGTGTGTGTATATATATATATATATATATATATATATATATATATATATATATATATATATTGTTCATAGAGTGTGTGTACATAGAGTGTATATATATAGCTATCAGCCATAACCCCGGTAAACCACTTGCAAGCCGCAACGTACAGTGCCTTGAAAAAGTATTCACACCCCTTGACATTTTCCACATTTTGTCATGTTACAGCCAAAAACGTAAATGTATTTTATTGGGATTTTATGTGATAGACCAACACAAAGTGTCACATAATTGTGAAGTGGAAGGAAAATGATAAATAGTTTGCAACATTTTTTTACAAATATGTGAAAAGTGGGGGGGGGGGCATTTGTATTCAGCCCCCCTTTATTCTGATACCCCTAACTAAAATTTTGTGGAACCAATTGCCTTCAGAAGTCACCTAATTAGAAAAGAGAGTCCACCTGTGTGTAATTTATTCTCAGTGTAAATACAGCTGTTCTGTGAAGCCCTCAGAGGTTTGTTAGAGAACCTTAGTGAACAAACAGCATCATGAAGGCCAAGGAACACACCAGACAGGTCAGGGATAAAGTTGTGGAGAAATATAAAGCAGGGTTGGGTTATAAAAAAAAATCTCCCAAGCTTTGAACATCTTACGAAGCTCTGTTCAATCCATCATCTGAAAATGGAAAGAGTATGGCACAACTGCAAACCTACCAAGACATGGCCGTCCACCTAAACTGACCGGCCGGGCAAGGAGAGCATTCATCAGAGAAGAGCCAAGAGGTCCATGGTAACTCTGGAGGAGCTGCAGAGATCCACAGCTCAGGTGGGAGAATCTGTCCACAGGACAACTATTAGTCGTGTTCTCCACAAATCTGCCCTTTATGGAAGAGTGACAAGAAGAAAGACATTGGGGAAAGAAAGTCATAAGAAGTCCTGTTTGCAGTTTGTGAGAAGCCATGTGGAGGACACAGCAAACATGTGGAAGAAGGTGATCTGGTCAGATGAGACCAAAATTTAACTTTTTGTCCTAAAGGCAAAACGCTAAGTGTGGCGGAAAACTAACACTGCACATCACCCTGAACACACCATCCCCACCGTAAAAAATATGGTGGTGGCAGCATCATGTGGTGGGGATGGTTTTCTTCAGCAGGGACAGGGAAGCTGGTCAGAGTTGATGGGAAGATGGATGGAGACAAATACAGGACAATCTTAGAAGAAAACCTGTTGGAGTCTACAAAAGACTTGAGACTGGGGTGGAGGTTCACCTTCCAGCAGGACAACGACCCGAAACATACAGCCAGAGCTACAATTGGAATGGTTTAGATCAAAGCATATTCATGTGTTAGAATGGCCCAGTCACAGTCCAGACCTAAATCCAATGGAGAATCTGTGGCAAGACTTGAAAATTGCTGTTCACAGACGCTCTCCATCCAATCTGACAGAGCTTGAGATATTTTGCAAAGAAGAAGAATGGGCAAAAATGTCCCTCTCTAGATGTGCAAAGCTGGTAGAGACATCCCCAAAAAGACTTGCAGCTGTAATTGCAGTGAAAGGCGGTTCTACAAAGTATTGACTCAGGGGGGCTGAATACAAATGTACCCCCACACTTTTCACATATTGTATTGCTGTCAGCAAGTGGGAATGTGTGTGTACATTGTGGTGTGTGTGTAATATAATGTGTGTGCGTGTATATATATATATATATATATATATATATATATAGTGTGTGTGTATGTAGTGTGCATGATGGGGTGTATAGAACCTATGTATGTATGTATATGTGTAGAGTGTGTGCATAGAACATGTACAGCATGTAAAGAAGTGTATAATGTGTGTGTTATGGTGTGTAGTGTGTATCATGTGTACCTGTATATGTGTATATGTGTATAGTATACAGTGTATACTGTATAATGTTTGTGATATGCTGTTTGTATATCCCCTTGCCACCCAGACCAATTCTCAAACTTCTCTCCTACATGTAAAAATCATCATTTATTTGTTAGAAAATTACTTAACCCCCAAACATTATATATTTTTCAAAGCAGAGGCCCTAGAGAATAAAACGGTGGCTGTTGCGACTTTTTATGTCACACAGTTTTTGGGCACCATTTTTTTTTTTTTTGGTAAAAATTATACTTGAATGTTTTAGTGCACACAAACACAATCTAATACCCAATTATTTAGTAAAATATAAAAGATGATGTTGTGCTGAGTAAATAGATACCGAACATGTCATGCTGTCATACTGTATATGCCTGTGGAACGGCACCAAACTAGTACATAATAATCTTCATAGGCGACGTTTTAAAAGCCTTTACAGGTGACGAGTTTAGAGTTACACGGGAGCTTTCACTCTGACGTTCGTGGTGATACCTCACATGTGTGATGTGATCACAGTTTAGATAGGCGTGCGGGACCTACATATGCGCTCGCCTTTGCGCGTGAGCACGGAGCAGGGCGCCTGAAATTTTTTGTTATATTTTATTATTAATTTTAATTACATTTTTTTTTTTACACTGTCTCTTTCATTTCTTTTTCTGATCATTTTTATTGCCATCATGATGGATGCACAACATCCCTTGTGATAACATGGGCAGTGACAGGTTCTCTTTACTGAGACATTTGGGGGTATTAGACTTCAGATCTCTTCTCTGCCCTTAAAAGCATCTAATCAAACTGAGGTTTGGGTTTGATCAGATGCTTTCAAAAGCCAATATTGGCTTGTTTACATCAGGGTGAAACCAGAAATGACGAAATACTCGTCGCTTCCGGTTTCTTAGACCATAGAGATGACCAGGGAACTTCCAGTCCTCAGTCATCTCTATGGTGAGCCGACGTAACCACTGGCTTTATTCCCGGGCTCCCCCGGGGGATGGGAGATCCCGGAAAGGCACCGGAAGGCGACAGAGGAGGGGGGTCCCTTCCGCTGCATGTAAAAGCGATTCAGTGGCTCTTTAGCTGTTAGGATCAGTTTTACAATAAAGAGCATCGCTGGCTACAAGTTTTGATACAGGGATGAGGCCTGCAGCTGTATTCCGGTATAACCACCAAAACATAGGTGAGTGCAGGATATTGCATTAGGGTGTGCACCCCAAAGCTGTGTAAAATGGTGGGTGTGGCCAAATTGTGTTTACAGTGGGAGGGGCTTAAAGGGCGTGGCTCAATTAAACAAAAGCCTTCCTGTACACAGTGCTGTATTTTAGCCTAGGCCTAAAGGCCCAGGCCTAGGGCGCCACTTTGAAGGGGGGGTGGCAAAAAAGACGCCCCCGCCTCCACCCGAGACTCTATTGAGCACTGGTTGCTAGAGGCGCCTGGCGTCTAGCAACCAGTGACGTCACGGCCGCGACTCCCTGGCGGGAGGTAGGTGCATCACACATGCCTACCCACACACAAGGGGCACAGGAGGGACTCCCATCCCTCCTCTCTCCCAGCCCCCTCTCACCCACCCCCTCTCTCTTTCATCCCCCCTCTCTCTCTCTCTCCCACCCCCTCTCTCTCCCACCCCTCCTTTCTCTCATCCCCTCTCTCTCTCATCCCCCTCCCTCCCTCCCTCCCTCTCTCTCTCTCTCTCTCTCTCTCTCTCTCTCTCTCATCCCATCTCTCTCTCATCCCCTCTCTCTCTATTTCACCCCCCCTCTCTCTGTCTCATCCCCCCTCTCTCTATCTCATCCCCCCTCTCTCTGTCTCATCCCCCCTCTCTCTATCTCATCCCCCCTCTCTCTGTCTCATCCCACCTTTCTCTGTCTCATCCCCCCTCTCTCTGTCTCATCCCCCTCTCTCTTTCTCATCCCCCCTCTCTCATATCCCTCTATCTCTCTCTCATCCCCCCTCCCTCTCTCTCTCTCATCCCCCTCCCTCTCTCTCTCTTTCTCATACCCCTCTCTCTCTCATCCCCTCTCACCCCCTCTCTCTCTATTTCATCCCCCCTCTCTCTGTCTCATCCCCCTCTCTCTGTCTCATCCCCCCTCTCTCTTTCTCATCTCTCTCTCTCTCTCTCTCTCTCTCTCTCTCTCTCTCTCTCATCCCCTCTCTCTCTCTCTCTCTCTCTCTCTCTCTCTCTCTCTCATCCCCTCTCTCTCTCTCTCTCTCTCTCTCTCTCTCTCTCATCCCCTCTCTCTCTCTCTCTCTCTCTCTCATCCCCTCTCTCTCTCTCATCCCCCTTTTCTCTCTCTCATTCCCCCTCTCTCATCCCCCCTCTCTCTCTCTCAACCCCCCTCTCTCTTTCTCATCCTCCTCTCTCATACCCCTCTATCTCTCTCTCATCCCCCTCCCTCTCTCTCTCATCCCCCCTCTCTCTCACCCTTACCCACCCTCCTCTCTCTCCCACCCCCTCTCTCCCTCTCACCCCCCTTGTGAGATCTCAGGGGTTCATGCTGGAACTTGTAGTCCTTCAATTTTGGAGGGAGTCACATCCATTAAACAGAAAGAAGTGGGGCAAATACATAGCAGGGGGAGGGGGGGCACCCAATTTTATTTGGCCTAGGGTAGCACAAAACCAAAATACATCACTGTCTGTACCCACAAAATGTGCTTTTAGTCTTCCCTGCCTCCAGTAGGGGGCATTCACACTGATGCTGTATGGTTTACATGGTTGCAGCGCAGTGTACCTGCAGTTTTCATGTGGGTTAGCTGCACTTTGCCATAGACTTCTATGCTCTTCTTGCCCACAGACAAGGGGCACAGGAGGACTCCCACCCCCCCTCTCTCCCACCCCTCCTCTCTCTCTTTCATCTTCCCTCTCTCTCTCATCACCCTCTCTCTCTCCCACCCCCTCTCTCTCCCACCCCCCTTTCTCTTATCCCCTCTCTCTCATCCCCCCTCTCTCTCACCCCCTCTCCCACCCCCTCTCTCTCCCACCCCTCCTTTCTCTCTCATCCCCTCTCTCTCTCATCCCCCCTCTCTCTCTCATCCCCCCTCTCTTTCACCCCCCTCTCTCTCTCTCTCGCTCTCTCATCCCCTCTCTCTCTCACCCCCCTTTCTCTCATCCCTTCTCTCTCATCCCCTCTCTCTCTCTCACCCCCCTCTCTCTTTCTCATCCCCCCTCTCTCATACCCCTCTATCTCTCTCTCATCCCCCTTCCTCTCTCTCTCTCTTTCTCATCCTCCTTCCTCTCTCTCTTTCTCATACCCCTCTCTCTCTCTCTCATCCCTCCTTGCTCTCTCTCATCCCCTCTCACTCTCATCCCCTCTCTCTCTCTCTTTCATTCCCCCTCTCTCTTTCTCATACCCCTCTCTCTCTCTTTCATCCCCCCCTCGCTCTCTCTCATCCCCTCTCACTCTCATCCCCCCTCTCTCTGTCTCATCCCCCCTGTCTCCCTCTCTCTTTCATCCCCCCTCTCTCTCTCATCCCCCCTCTCTATTTCTCATCCTCCTCTCTCTCTCTCTCTCTCTCTCTCTCTCTCTCTCTCTCTCTCTCTCTCTCTCTCTCTCTCATCCCCTCTCTCTCTCTTCCTCTCTCACCCCCCACTCTCTCATCCCCCTCTCTCTCTCTCTCTCTCTCTCATCCCCCTCTCTCTGTCTCATCCCCCTCTCTCTTGCACATCCCCTCTCTCTCTCTCTCTCTCTCATCCCCCCTCTCTCTCTCATCCCCCCTCTCTCTCACCCTCACCCACCCTCCTCTCTCTCCCACCCCCTCTCTCCCTCTCACCCCCCCTTGTGAGATCTCAGGGGTTCATGCTGGGACTTGTAGTCCTTCAATTTTGGAGGGAAGAAGTGAGGCAAATACATAGCAGGGGGAGGGGGGGCGCCCAATTTTATTTGGCCTAGGGCAGCCCAAAACCAAAATACACCACTGCCTGTATCCACAAAATATGCTTTTAGTCTTCCCTGCCTCCAGTAGGGGGCATTCACACTGATGCCGTATGGTTTACATGGTTGCAGCGCAGTGTACCTGCAGTTTTCATGCGGATTAGCTGCACTTTGCCATAGAGTTCTATTATATCCTGCAGTTTTGGTTTACTTTCTGAAAAGAAAAACTGAAAGGAAGGTTTTGGTGCACTTTCAGAAAGGGCATCAAAACCATGGGACATAATAGAAGTCTAAGTGCAGCTAACCCAAACAAAAACCACGGGTACAATGCGTGCACCCATGGTGAGGGAAAACTGCACTGCATCAGTCTGAAAGCCAAGCTGACCTGTTTATTACTACAGACCTCTGAACTCTCTGTTAATTACTATGGACCCCTGAACTCCGCCTCACTTACTACTGACCTCTGAGCTATGCCTCACTTACTACTGACCCCTAAACTCTGCCTCACTTACTACTGACCCCTGAGCTGTGCCTCACTTACTACTGACCTCTGAACCCTGCCTCACTTACTGGAAGCAGTCTCTGGTATGATGGAAGCAGTCTCTAATAATGGTGGAAGCAGTCTTTGGTATGATGGAGGCAGTCTCTGGTATTAAGGAAACAGTCTCTGGTATGATGGAGGTAGTCTCTGGTATGATAGAGGTAGTCTCTGGTATGATGAAGATAGTCTCTGGTATGGTGGAAGCAGTCTCTGGTATGATGGAGGCAGTCTCTGGTATGATGGAGGCAGTCTCTGGTTTGATGGAGACAGTCTCTGGTATGATGAAGGTAGGCTCTGGTATGATGGAAGCAGTCTCTGGTATGATGGAAGCAGTCTCTGGTAGGATAGAAGTAGTCTCTGGTATGATGGAGGCAGCTTCTGGTATGATAGAAGCAGTCTTTAGTATGATGGTGGCAGACTCTGGTATGATAAAAGTAGTCTCTGGTATGATGGAAGCAGTCTCTTGTATGATAGAAGCAGTCTCTGGTATAATGGAGGCAGTCTCTGGTATGATGGAGGCAGTCTCTGGTATTGGTGGAACCCTGCCTCACTTACTACTGACCTTTAAACCCTGCCGAACTTACTGGAAGCAGTCTCTGGTATGATGAAAGCAGTCTCTGGTATTGGTGGAAGCAGCCTTTGGTATGATGGAGGCAGTCTCTGGTATGATGGAGGCAGTCTCTGGTATTGGTGGAAGCAGTCTCTGGTATTGGTGGAAGCAGTCTCTGGTATGATGGAAACAGTCTCTGGTATGATGGAGGCAGTCTCTGGTATGATGGAGACAGTCTCTGGTATGATGGAGGCAGTCTCTGGTATGATGAAGGTAGTCTCTGGTATGATGAAGGTAGTCTCTGGTATGATGAAGATATTCTCTGGTATGATGGAAGCAGTCTCTGGTATGATGGAAGCAGTCTCTGGTATGATGGAAGCAGTCTCTCGTATGATGGAGGCAGTCTCTGGTATGATGGAGGTAGTCTCTGGTATGATGAAGGTAGGCTCTGGTATGATAGAAGCAGTCTCTGGTAGGATAGAAGCAGTTTCTGGTATGATGGAGGCAGTTTCTGGTAAGATGGAGGCAGTCTCTGGTATGATGAAGGCAGTCTCTGGTATGATTAAGGTAGTCTCTGGTATGATGAAGGTAGGCTCTGGTATGATGAAAGCAGAATCTGGTAGGATAGAAGCAGTCTCTGGTATGATGGAGGTAGTCTCTGGTATGATGGAGGCAGCTTCTGGTAAGATAGAAGCAGTCTTTAGTATGATGGTGGGAGTCTCTGGTATGATAAAAGTAGTCTCTGGTATGATGAAGGTAGTCTCTGGTATGATGGTATGATGAAGGTAGTCTCTGGTATGATGGTTGACAACTATGGGGCGTTTCCTGGCTGTCGATGTTCGGCACTGATGATGGTAGCCATTTTTGTGAGTAATTTTAATCAATCCCCTACTCTTGCCCCCTTTTGGGCTAAAAATTTTAAACTTATGATAATCTAGATATAATGTCATTTACGCATACTTGCACACTCTTTTAGATAAGACGGATTGCGTCTTCTCCTGAAGAAGTGATGGTTCACGAAACGCGTATAGAATTTTGAGCTGCAACCCGTTGTTCTTTAATACATACGTTATGTATACCTATGCTTTTGTTCTGATTTTCAATGTATTTTTTGCTGTATCATCACTGTAGAGGCTGACCTTAATGAATGTTATTAATCATGTTTTAATGTGGTTATCATTGTTGATTGACTTTTTTAATAAAATTGTCTTTCATGAGTATTCACCTTTGTAATATGGGTTAATTGATTCATACTTAGGTTATGTTTCGCTACATACAATCTTTGTGTACACACCTCATTTACAGTCCCAACTCTTTTTTTCATTTTCGTGGTATGATGGAAGCAGTCTCTGGTATGATGAAGGTAGTCTCTGGTATGATGAAGGCAGTCTCTGGTATGATGGAGGCAGTCTCTGGTATGATGGAGGCAGTCTCTGGCATGATGGGGATAGTCTCTGGTATGATGGTGATAGTCTCTGGTATGATGGAGGCAGTCTCTGGTATGATGGGGATAGTCTCTGGTATGATGGTGATAGTCTCTGGTATGATGTAGGTAGTCTCTGGTATGATGAAGGTAGTCTCCGGTATGATGAAGGTAGTCTCTGGTATGATGGTGGCAGTCTCTGGTATGATGGAAGCAGTCTCTGGTATGATGGAGGCAGTCTCTGGTATGATGGAAGCAGTCTCTGGTATGATGGAAGCAGTCTCTGGTATGATGAAGGTAGTCTCCGGTATGATGGAGGCAGTCTCTGGTATGATGAAGGTAGTCTCCGGTATGATGAAGGTAGTCTCTGGTATGATGAAAGCAGTCTCTAGTATGATGAAGGGAGGCTCTGGTATAATGGTGGCAGTCTCTGGTATGATGGAGGTAGTCTCTCGTATGATGGAAGCAGTCTCTGGTATGATGAAGGGAGTCTCTGGCATGATGGAAGCAGTCTCTGGTATAATGGTGGCGGTCTCTGGTATGATGGAAGCATTTTACTGGTCTCTAATATTCTTATTGAGTTGTGGATTTGGTGTCACACCACCCTTGTTGGATATGATGGTCCCTGATGGTGTTCTTGTCTTTTGTAACACAAAAATGCTGTCTGAGTGATCGTTTCCTAATTATAGTGTCCCTATTCATTAGTATTCATTTGGGTGTTTTTTGTCCAAATCCTGTATTTTTAGAACTGTCTGTGATGTGTGTTCAGTACGTGGACGGAATGGCTGTATTTCAATTGTTTCTTCTGGCAGCAGCCATCTCGCTGTGCTCGTTCTGCAGGCCGCCTTGTCTTACATTTCTATCATTTTTTTTTTTTAACAAAAGTGAAGCTCCCCTTTATGTAATCCTTGGGTTGTCTCCCCGCCGGTAACGTCTGATAATTGTCTGGTAAATCTAAAGACGCCCGGTGCAGTTTTCTGGTCGTTTGATCCATGGTTTTGTGGCGTCACGCTGCGTTCCTATCACAGCTCCAGGAATCAGCATCAGACGTGTTACCAGCACAATGATAGAGACCTGGCGCACTTTTTTTCACTCTCATTACCTCCCGGGAGGGGAGACGGGCAGGATTAGGGCTCTGCAGCTGCCGCGATCATAGCGATAAAGGTGCTAATGGCGGATATTAATATTAGACGTGAAAAGACTTGAGTGCCAGGTGGAGGCTTCACACATATAGACCAGGTACATCTGCTGCAGGCCGCCTCGCGCGGGCACGTGGACCTGGGCGCAATTGCACTCGTGATAAGGATTTAATTGGTTCTGATTCAGCGGTCATTAAATCTCTTTACCTTCCGTCTCGCCTCTTTGCTCATCTCAGCTTGAATTGTCCCTTCCGCTCTCATTACGGGCCCTAACGTAAAAAGGTCGCGGCTGATTCCATTCCGCTTGTCGCGGGAAATATCGTTCCCCGCAGTTTCACCGATTTATCAAGGTGCTCCGGGCAGTTCTTCGGCTCATTCCTGCTATTTTTCTGACAGAGGCGGAAGTAATACTCTCCCGACTTTTTTTTTTTTCACTGAAAATTTTCTATTGAATATTAACCACTTTAGCTCCGGGAAGATTTAACCCCCTTTAACGACCAGGCCATTTTATGCGATACGGCACTCCGTCACCTTAACTGACAATTGCGCGGCCGTGCTACGCTGTGACCAAATAAAATTGATGTCCTTTTTTCCCACAAATAGAGCTTTCTTTTTTTGGTATTTGCTCACCCCAATAAGTGTTTATTGATTGGTTTGCGCAAATGCTGTATAGTCTACAAACTATGGAATATATTTACGTTTTTTATTTTTTATATTTTACTAGTAATGGCGGCAATCAGCGACATTGTGGCAGACAAATCGGACACTAAGTTACACTTTTTTGGGGACCAGTGACACCAATACAATGACCAGTGCTAAAAATATGCACTGCCACTGTACTAATGACACTGGCAGGGAAGGGTTTAACATCAGGGGCAATCAAAGGGGTAAATGTGTGCCTAGGGAGTGATTACTAACTGTGGGGGAGGTGCTTTTACTGTGAGATGGCAGAGATCAGTGTTCCTGCTTAGCAGAAACACAGGATCTTTACCTCCTCTTCTCCCAAAATGGCAATCTGCCTTGCTTACTAGACATGTGCAATTTGTTTAGTTCCAAATTCGTTTTTTAATGAATTTTGACAAATTTGTTAATTTTTCGAATTTCCGAATTTTGCAATTTCTGAAATTTCGATTATCCGAATTTCAAATTTCCAAATTGACAAATTTCTGAATTTCGAATTTCTGAATTTCGAATTTCTGAATTTCGAATTTCTGAATTTTCAAATTTCCGAATTTTTCAAAAATTCAACATTTCGGAAATTCGGAATTTGGAAATTGGAAAATTGGAAATTCGAAGTTCGGAAATTTGGAAATTTGGAAATTCGAAGTTCGGAAATTTGGAAATTCGAAGTTTGGAAATTTGGAAATTCGAAGTTCGGAAATTTGGAAATTCGAAGTTCGGAAGTTTGGAAATTCAAAGTTCGGAAACTTGGAAATTCAAAGTTCGGAAACTTGGAAATTCAAAGTTCGGAAATTGGGAAATTCGAAGTTCGGAAATTTGGAAATTCGGAAATTTGGAAATTCGAAGTTCGGAATTTTGGAAATTCGAAGTTTGGAAATTTGGAAATTCGAAGTTTAGAAATTTGGAAATTTGGAAATTCGGAAATTTGGAAATTCGAAGTTCGGAAATTTGGAAATTCGGAAATTTGGAAATTCAAAGTTCGGAAATTTGGAAATTCGGACATTTGGAAATTCGAAGTTCTGAAATTTGGAAATTCGGAAATTCAGGAAAATTCGGAAATTTGGAAATTTGAAAATCTGAATTTTCGGATTTCCAAATTTTCCTGAATTTCCGAAAGTTCGAATTTTAGAATTTCCAAATTTCCGAATAAAGAAAAAAAAGAATGAAACAAAAACAAAAAAATTTCCGAATTTCCTAATTCCAAAATTTTGAATTTCAGAATTTTTGAAGTTTCCGAATTTGCGAATTTCCGAAAAAAGCAGAAAAAAGAATAAAACGAAAACTAACACATTTTTTGTCAGTGCACATGTCTATTGCTTACATCGACAGACCTCCATTCTGTCTCTCTCAGGAACAATCGGTGGGTCCCGGCGAACATCAGCTCCACCGGACCCGCTGATTGGCTCCCACTTCGTTCTTGTCCAATCACAACAGGAGCAGATCAAACAAGCATGCCCCTGACCTGGAAGGGAAGCCGACTTGCCACTATATATATATACAGTATACAGTCGGCAAGCGGTTAAAGAGGTAGTAAAGTCCGCTTTGTAATTTTTTTATAACTAGGCTTACCTGTAGGTAAAATGAATATCTCCTAAACGGGCACCGATTGAAAGATGTTCACACTAGATGCAGCCAGTGACATCACTGGCCTATGTGCTCTGAAGATCCAGCTTACCGTAGGGCTTCCACGTGCATACGTCATCGCGGCTCCGGCCACTCTCACAGCTGACATCCGCGAACCCGGAAGGAAGACCGTGTAGAGATGGAAGCCCTCTCAGCGGTGACAGCTCACCACTAGAGGGCTTCGTTCTAAGGTATTTCATAATGTGCTGGTATGCATCGCATGCGCAGGAGTGACGTCATCGCGGCTCCAGCCACTCACACAGCCGAAATTTGCGAACCTGGAAGGAAGACCGGATGAAGATAGAAGCCCTCTCAGCGGGGACAGCTCACCACTAGAGGGCTTCGTTCTAAGGTATTTCATAATGTGCTGGTATGCATCGCATGCGCAGGAGTGACGTCATCGCGGCTCCAGCCACTCACACAGCCGAAATTTGCGAACCTGGAAGGAAGACCGGATGAAGATAGAAGCCCTCTCAGCGGGGACAGCTTGCTTGCTTCGTTCTAAGTTAAGTATGCGATGCATACTAACACATTATGCTATTATTTTGCAGGAGAAAGTTGTTTTATTTTTTTGTAGTGGTTGACTAACGCTTTAAAGCGTAACCATTCTCAAAATGTTAAATTAAAGAATTTCAATTTTTTTCCAGCCTACTCCTATTGTTATAAACCATCTTGAAGTTTCTAAACTTATTGTATGACAATCCCCACTAGACATGCGCACTGACAAAAAATTTGTTCGTTTTCGTTTCATTCATTTTTTTGCTTTTTTCGGAAATTTGAAAATTCGGAAATGCGAAAATCCGGATTTTCAAATTTCTAATTTCCGAGTTTCCAAATTTTTTTCCAATTTCTGAATTTCTAATTTTCACATTTCGGAATTTTCAAATTTTTAGAATTTTCAAATACCAAATTTTAGAATTTTCGAGTTTCTGAATTTCGAGTTTTAGAATTGCTGAATTTCGGATTTCCTAATTTTCAAATTTTTGAATTTCGAATTTTCTAATTCCAAATTTCCGAATTTTCAAATTCCGAATTTTCAAAAATCCGAAAATCTGAAAAAGAGAAAGAAAATCTGTAAAATTTGAAATAATACCTAACTAATAATAACTAACTATTAAATTATAGGTGCTTGTTTTTTAGACTTTGGGATTAGTTTAGATTGTGGTTGCATTGGTTATGCCTTTGTGTATTCTGGTAGTCCAGGAAGACCAGTTTGCCTCACTGATCTCTATAGCTTGTTTTAAATCCCTCCCTGGTTAAACGCGAGGTATAAATTGGGGCGGTTGCCATTTTTTTTTGCTTTAGAAGTAGCTAAGATTAGGTCATATTTAGATGTGTGCTCTTGTGTATTCTGGTAGTCCATGAGGTCCAGTCTGCCCTGCTAATCTCTAAAGCTTGCTTTACACTCTACCATTTCTGGACATACATAGTACTTTCAAAGAGCTGAAGTGGTTAAAAGCTAAGTATAAATTGGGGTGGTTGTCATTTTTGTTTTAGACTTTAGAATTAGTTTAGGTTAGGGTTGTACTGAGTATGCCCTTGTGTATTCTGGTAGTCCAGGAGGTCCAGCCTGCTTAGTTGATCTCCAAAGCTTGTTTTAAACCCCTCTGGACATATATATAGTGTGTCCAATAAAAAAGGTAGTTAAAAAAAATGGTGGTTTACAATTTTGTTCAGACTTTACAATTAGCTTTAATTAGGGTCAAATTGAATATGGCCTTGTGTCTTCTGGTAGTCCAGGAGGTCCAGTCCACGTTGTTGATCTCTGAGCTTGTTTTAACCCCCTCTGGACATACATGGTACATCCAAAGAGCTGTGGTGGTTAAAAGTTAGTTATAAATTAGGGTGGTTGCCAGTTTTTTCAGACATTAAAATTATCTTCCATTAGAGTCAAATTAGTATAGCCTTGTGTCTTCTGGTAGTTCAGGAGGTCCAATCTGCCTCGCTGATCTCTAAAGCTTGTTTTAAACCCTTCCCTCTCTGGACATGCATAGTATGTCCAAAGAGCTAAAGCGGTTAAAAGCTTGGCATAAATTGGGGTGGTTGCCATTTTTTTGGACTTTAGAAGTAGCTTAGATTAGGGTCACATTGAGTGTGCACTTGTGCTTTCAGGAAGTCCACAAGGTCCAGTCTGCCTTGCTAATTTCTAAAGCTTGCTTTATACTCTACTCTCCCTGGACATACATAGTACATCCAAAGAGCTGAAGTGGTTAAAAGCTAGGCATAAATTGGGGTGGTTGTCAATTTTGTTTTAGACTTTAAAATTCGTTTAGGTTAGGGTAGTATTGGGTATGCCCTTGTGTATTCTGGTAGTCCAGGAGGTACAGCCTGCTCAGTTGATCTTCAAAGCTTGTTTTAAACTCCTCTGGACATATATATAGTGTGTCCAATAAACTGTAGTGGTTAAAAGCTAGTTATAAAAAAGTGTGGTTTCCAATTTTGTTCAGAATTAGCTTCAATTAGGGTAAAATTAAATATGGCCTTGTGTCTTCTGGTAGTCCAGGAGGTCCAGTCTGCTTTGTTGATCTCTGAAGCTTGTTTTAACCCCCTCTGGACATACATGGTACATCCAAAGAGCTGTAGTGGTTAAAAAATAGTTATAAATTAGGGTGGTTGCTAATCTCTAAAGCTTGCTTTACACTCTACTCTCCCTGGACATAAATAGTACATCCAAAGAGCTGAAGTGGTTAAAAGCTAATTATAAATTGGGGTGGTTGCCACTTTTTTAGACTTTAGAATTAGTTTAGATTAGGGTTGTATGGAGTATGCCCATGGGTATTCCGGTAGTCCAGGAGGTCCAGTCTACCTTGCTGATCTCTAAAGCTTGTGTTAAACCAGGGTGTTAGCCAATTTTGTTTAGACTGTAAATTACCTTAAACATCTCATCCTTGAGATGTTTCTACAACTTGATTGGAGTCCACCTGTGGTAAATTCAGTTGATTGGACATGTTTTCGAAAGGCACACACCTGTCTATATAAGGCCCCACAGTTAAAAGTGCATGTCGGAGCACAAACCAAGCCATGCAGTCCAAGGAACTGTCTGTAGACCTCCGAGACAGGATTGTATCGAGACACAGATCTGGGGAAGGGTACAGAAAAATGCAGCATTGAACGTCCCAATGAGCACAGTGGCCCCCATCATCTGTAAATGGAAGAAGTTTGGAACCTCCAGGACTCTTCCTAGAGCAGACCGCCCGGCCAAACTGAGCGATCGGGGGAGTAGGGCCTTAGGCCCCTTTTACATGGAGCGGGTCCACTCAGCGGACTCCGCTAACTCAGTGGGAGATCGCTTCGTTGATTTATGCTGGGGAGGGACCTTTTAGAGCCCCGCTGATTTCTATAGGGAGATTGGACGAAAACGGACAGCGTGTCCATTTTCATCAGATCCCATCTAATCCGCCAGACGTCTATTTTGAGCGGATCTGATGGCAGACGGGTGTCATCGGACTCATCTCACCTGACATCCGCCTGCCCATAGGAGTCAATGGGTGGCCCGCTCGAATCCGCCTGAAAGTCGGACAGGCGGATCCGAACGTGCTTATCTTGTGAAAAGGCCTTAGTCGGGAAGGTGACCAAGAACCCAATGGTCACTCTGACAGAGCTCCAGCATTTCTCTGTGGAGAGAGGAGAACCTTCCAGAAGAAAAAACATCTCTGCAGCACTCCACCAATCAGGCCTGTATGGTAGAGTGGCCAGATGAAAGCCACTCCTTTAGAATGTGACTTCTGAAGGCAAATGGTTCCCCTAGATTTTAGTTAGGGGTATCAGAGTAAAGGGTGCTGCATACAAATGCACACCACACTTTTCAGATATTTATTTGTAAAAAATATTTGAAAAACATTTATCATTTTTCTTCCACTTCACAATCATGTGCCACTTTGTGTTGGTCTATCACATAAAATCCCAATAAAATACATTTACGTTTTTGGTTGGAACATGACAAACTGTGGAAAATTTCAAGAGCTATGAATACTTTTTCAAGGCACTGTAGCACATTGAAAGAGCGGAAGTGGTTAAAAGCTAGGTATAAATTGGGGTGGTTGTCATTTTTTTAAGACTTTAGAATTCGTTTAGATTAGGATTTTGTTGAGTACACCCTTGTATATTCAGATGGTCCATGAAGTCCAGTCTGCCTCGCTGATCTCCAAAGCTTGTTTTAAACCCTTCCACCTGAGGACATAAATAGTACATCCAAAGAGCTGTAGTGGTTAAAAGCTAGTTATACATTAGAGTGGTTGCCAATTTTGTTTAGCTTCAATTAGGGTCACATTGAATATGGCCTTGTGTCTTCTGGTGGTCCAGGAGGTCCAGTCTCCCTCGCTGAGTGATCTCTAAATTTAAATCTGCCCCACCAAGCCAAGTGATGGAGTAACTTGATTGAAACGGCGGAAAACATCTGGTACAACACTAAAATGCCACCCCTACGCCCAGAGTCTTCCAAACATCTGTTTTCAAAAACACATCTCATGGCTTTCTTTGGATTTTACTGAAATTCCCACCACTTTGTCTTTCTTCTGTTGTTTCAATTTTGCCATCAGATTTTTCCATTTGAAATTTGTATAAATTTGGGAGACATGGCAGCGAGGTCATCAAGGAGAAGCTGTTGAGTTGTTGATGAGTATATATCGCAGAATATGTTGCCAGCATCCTCGAAGCGCTCACATTAGCTCAGCATAGACCTCAATGGGACAATTAATAGGGATATCACTGCCGCATTTAATGGACATATAAAAGCCTTTTCGTTAATGAAGAACTTTTTCTATCCAAGCCCTCAATACAGCCTGCTAGGTGGACACTACAGGGGGGGGATAATAATGTTCCACACGGGAGACCTTCCATACTCTGTGCATGGAGGAGCAAAATCCAGATAAAACAGTAAAATTTGAGAATTCAGCGGGAGGCCGGGGCTGTCTCTCGTATTGTTCCATTAGTGTCTCACCGCCTCCGGTGTCACCGCTCTTAATGCTTTTCCGCCATCACTGCTTCAGATTTAAATGGTTTCATTCTGTACAAAAAATCATGTAGATGAGAAAAAAAAAAAAAAAAAACAGCAACAAGAAGAAATGAAATGTCATATTGATGTAAAGCATCTCTCTGCAAATTCTCTGTTCTCTGGATGAGCCGAGAGCTCTGATAATAGGAGGGAGAACATGGATGTGAGAGCTCTAGAGATGGGAGAGGAGGAGGAGGGGGAGGGGGAGCTGGGAAAGAGGGACAGATAGAAAAGGGGGGTGAGGGGTATTTAGAGGAGAGGGAGCTGGCCTTGGACAGATAGAGGAAGGGAGTAATATAGAGGGGAACAAGTAGATAAGAGAGGGGGAGTAAATAGGTGGGGGGCAGAGAGGATGAGGAAAAGGGGGTAACAGGGAGAAGGGATAGTGGGGAGTGGAATAGGCCAACTTAGCTCTCTATGCTCCCCATTTGCTTCCTGCACATAACATTGCCTGGCCAATTGCCATCCTGTTCCCCATAGCCTGCACCCAGGTCCAATCACACCACCTCTGTGTGGGATGTCAAGCAATCTGACCCCCTGCTGCAGCCTGCCTGTGAAGTTATCACAAGCAGGTTGCAGATGGTCTTGCCCCAGTGTCACAGAATCTTGGAGGGCACAATGTGCCTAAACATTGCATGCCACAGGCAAAAGACTCACCAGGCTGCACTGCAGTGATATACATACCTGAGCATGGCCAGGGGGGAGGGAGACCTGTTCTTTGCAAGCCTGTACCTGTAGGATCTGTGGACCGATCCTTCAAGACTTCCTCTTTTGCCAACCTTACCCATATGCCTGGAAGGGGGACCCAGCTTATTTCCATGTGGCCAACACACGCAACTGGGCTCCACTTATACATGCAGGGTTGCAGAGCGTCACGCAAGTGTTCAAGCTAAACCACATACCATCATGTACATGGATGTCCATTCTAGAACTTATCCTGCTGCTCACGCCACACTTTAACCCCTTCCCACCTGCAGTACTCACACACAGACCTCCATGACTAAGCCCTGTGGGCAGGGCGAAATGCATCGGGCACGTGGCCTGGATAAGGCTGGTCTGAAGTCGTTTACTTCTACAGATACAGGCTGAGCCAGTGTGCGGTGGTCAGATATTTTTTCACTTAGAGTTGCATAGAGCCAGGACGGGCTCTCTCTTCTGCCTGCACCCACACAGGAGGAGTCACTGGACTACTGGAAGTATGTCTAGAGCAGCACCCTAGGTTTTGCATGGTCACACATTGGCCTATGTTTGACGGGCAGCACAGTGGTGTAGTGGATAGCACTTACGCCTAGCAGTAAGAAGGGTCGCTGGTTCGAATCCCAACCACGACACTACCTGCCTGGAGTTTGCATGTTCTCCCTGTGCCTGCGTGGGTTTCCTCCGGGTACTCCGGTTTCCTCCCACACTCCAAAGGCATGCTGGCAGGTTAATTGGATCCTGTCTAAATTGTCCCTAGTATGTATGAATGTGAGTTAGGGACCTTAGATGGTAAACTCCTTGAGGGTAGAGACTGATGTGAATGTACAATGTATATGTAAAGCACTGTGTAAATTGACTGCGCTATATAAGTACCTGAAATAAATAAATAAATAAGTGGTCCAGACAGAGGCTCCAGAAGCCCAAACGTTCATCTATGACCCATGAGACACCTGCCGACTGGGACACTGCAATCCATGCAGCGGGAACCCCCCTCCCCCCTAAAGTAAAGGTAAAAAAAAAATAGACATAGAAGCATAGTGGAAAACAGATCCAGTGGTCCATTTCAGTCCTCAATTTTTTTTTTTTTTGGGGCTGAGTATACATCTATGTTTGTCCCAAGCATATTTGAATCCACTTGTGGGGAGGTGCAGCGTGGTGCGGCGGCATTAAAAACTCAGAGTCCAGTTGCAATAACATAACTGTATTGAAATAAAGCTCAGTAAAGCACAACTACCTGGTGGGAAGACAACCCGACCGCATGCACTCACGGAGTGATACAGCAAAGAGTATAACAGTAGGTCTCGGGTGCACCAACAGCATTTGTCTTGAGGGGCAGAATGCAGCCTGGCCGGTGGGTACCCAAGTTGGGAAGGCTTCCAGGAAGAATGGCGTGTCCCTGCTTATTCCCTACTCGTCTGGAACCTCTCCTTGCTGCTAATTACTGTCCCTGGCAAACGGGTGACCTGTCCCTACACTACCCGCACGCGAAATGCCTGAAGCCAGGGTCTTAAATAGACTCTTCCTGACCCAAAGTGGCTGCCAGAGTTACGTGGGGCACCAGCATCTAATCAGATAGCTCCCCCAGTGACCAGGAAACCATGGAGGAACCATGTTCCTCTTGACTTCCTCTCCTTCTGCAATGCCGCCGTGGTTGAGAAAATAGACTCTTACTGTTGACTGACTCACTACCTCTGCTGGAGGTCTATTCCGAGCATCAACTTTTGGTAAAACAATACTCTATAAGATTAGTTTTGAAATTTCCTCCTGCTAGCTTTAGGTCATGTCCACATGTTCTTGATCTTCACATCAGGAGGCAAATATGATCAGCAGGAAAACTTAAATGCGAGAGCTTTCTCAGCAGCCGTATGCATATGCAGTTGATGCCGATAAAATAAACCCCGGCACCCAGGTGGCAACTCCAATATGACGGATTTACCTGTCCACATGGGGGTTGTCTACCTCGGAGAGCCTGAACAAGGGTGGGATATTCTGGATATGGTAATCCTGGAGCGAAGACAAAGCTGGAACCCTGGTATAAAGTATATTCTCACTTTTATAGACCAGGTAAAGGCGTCCTGTGGGGTCAGGATGGTGGAAGTGGTCTGTAGTATGGTGTCCACAAGGAATGTCCAGAAAAGATTTAATGCTTATGTTTAATTTTTGCAGTTCTCCAGAAGACTTCTACAGACAAGACAAGTGTTGATCGATTTGTACATCATGTTGATAACTGAAGAGATTCTCCCACCTTCCCCTAATTTACCTGATTTGTTATTTTCAGATCTGTGATTCACATTATGGTAATAAAAGTGGCTGGCAAAATGTATAAAAAAAACTTGTGAAAAATAGAAGTAATCAGCGTGGTGGAAATAATGGATGATTTGCTTGACGAAGGTTAATTGGCACTTTTGTTATCTGCTGAAAATCTGGTGGAGCGACAGACGTAGAACAGCGCAGTTAACCCCCTCTGCACTGACAGCAAGCTGTCACTCATTGGTGCATCTGTGTATTAACTTCTTCACTGCCCAGGAGACCGGCGCATGAAAAATGCCTGTATTGTTATAGCAACCAATCAAATTCCAGATGTGATTCTTAAAGTGCACGCTGCAGAGTGAAAAGAAGCATGTGATTGGCTGGAATCAGAAAGGTTTACTTCAGACACACAGAGTCCTGTATGACACACAGATAATACGGCACACACTACAATGTGTCATCATCGTCACTCATTTTCTTGTTACATACAGAATATCCAAGCCGTGCACACTGCAGATTTACATTCATGACATTATCTGTGCACCATGGGGAGAGATGTCCATCGACCGAAATTCATCCAGAGACCCGGAACATCATAGTGGAGCTTCATGAAAATCTGGGAGGAATGTGCTTCGAGAATTTTTCACCCCCTCAACCCTTATCTCATCCACCCATCTCAGCACAAAAAAGCTTCTTACTGTAATCCAAAAGAACTCAGTGTATACATTCATTGAAGATAAAAGTTACACCACCTTTATTTCACCCTTCTCCACCTGTACTTCACCCTCCTCCACCTGTACTCCACCCTCCTCCACCTGTACTTCACCCTTCTCCACCTGTACTTCACCCTCCTCCACCTGTACTCCACCCTCCTCCACCTGTACTTCACCCTCCTCCACCTGTACTCCACCCTCCTCCACCTGTACTTCACCCTCCTCCACCTGTACTTCACCCTCCTCCACCTGTACTCCACCCTCCTCCACCTGTACTTCACCCTCCTCCACCTGTACTCCACCCTCCTCCACCTGTACTCCACCCTCCTCCACCTGTACTCCACCCTCCTCCACCTGTACTCCACCCTCCTTCACCTGTACTCCACCCTCCTCCACCTGTACTTCACCCTCCTCCACCTGTACTTCATCCTTCTCCACCTGTACTTCACTCTTCTCCACCTGTACTTCACCCTCCTCCACCTGTACTCCACCCTCCTTCACCTGTACTCCACCCTCCTCCACCTGTACTTCACCCTCCTCCACCTGTACTCCACCCTCCTCCACCTGTACTCCACCCTCCTCCACCTGTACTCCACCCTCCTTCACCTGTACTCCACCCTCCTCCACCTGTACTTCACCCTCCTCCACCTGTACTTCATCCTTCTCCACCTGTACTTCACTCTTCTCCACCTGTACTCCACCCTCCTTCACCTGTACTCCACCCTCCTCCACCTGTACTTCACCCTCCTCCACCTGTACTCCACCCTCCTCCACCTGTACTCCACCCTCCTCCACCTGTACTCCACCCTCCTTCACCTGTACTTCACCCTCCTCCACCTGTACTCCACCCTCCTCCACCTGTACTTCACCCTCCTCCACCTGTACTTCACCCTCCTCCACCTGCACTCCACCCTCCTCCACCTGTACTCCACCCTCCTTCACCTGTACTTCACCCTCCTCCACCTGTACTCCACCCTCCTCCACCTGTACTCCACCCTCCTCCACCTGTACTTCACCCTCCTCCACCTGTACTTCACCCTCCTCCACCTGTACTTCACCCTCCTCCACCTGTACTTCACCCTCCTCCACCTGTTCTTCATCCTCCTCCACCTGCACTGCATCCTCCTCCACCTGTTCTTCACCCTCCTCCACCTGTACTCCACCCTCCTCCACCTGTACTCCACCCTCCTCCACCTGTACTCCACCCTCCTCCACCTGTACTTCACCCTTCCCCACCTGTACTCCACCCTCCTTCACCTGTACTTCACCCTCCTCCACCTGTTCTTCATCCTCCTCCACCTGCACTGCATCCTCCTCCACCTGTTCTTCATCCTCCTCCGCCTGTCCTTCATCCTCCTCCACCTGTACATCATCCTCCTCCACCCGCACTCTATCCTCCTCCACCTGTACTCCACCCTCCTCCACCTGTACTCCACCCTCCTTCACCTGTACTCCACCCTCTTCCACCTGTACTTCACCCTCCTCCACCTGTACTTCACCCTCCTCCACCTGCACTGCATTCTCCTCCACCTGTACTTCACCCTCCTCCACCTGCACTGCATTCTACTCCACCTGTTCTTCACCCTCCTCCACCTGCACTGCATCCTCCTCCACCTGTTCTTCATCCTCCTCCGCCTGTCCTTCATCCTCCTCCACCTGCACTGCATCATCCTCCACCTGTACATCATCCTCCTCCACCTCTACTTCACTCTCCTCCACCCGCACTCCACCCTCCTCCACCTGTACTTCACTCTCCAGCGCCTATACTTCACTTTCCTCTACCTATACACCTTCCTTGTCCACCTGTACTTCATACTTCTTCACCTGTACCTCATCCCCTCCACCTGTACTTTTCACGTGGATCTCACTTGAGAAAAGGGTTTTTACTCCAAAACGTTGTGATTCCCACCTCAAACTGATCCTGAGTGTCTGCATGTCAGCTGAAGTTTTTTTTTCCTGGTATCTGCAGTATACAGTTTTTTTAATTGTACTTTTAGCCTGGTTCTCCTCCCTGTTCTAATGTAAATGTACTGTATATGATGTTTGAAGCTGAGAGTTTGCTTTACCCTCCTCCACCTGGGCTACACCCTTCTCCATCTGGACTACACCCTTCTCCACCTGGACTTCACCCCTCCCCACCTGGACTACACCCTTCTCCACCTGGACTTCATCCTTCTCCACCTGGACTACACCCTTCTCCACCTGGACTACACCCTTCTCCACCTGGACTACACCCTTCTCCACCTGGACTACACCCTTCTCCACCTGGACTTCACCCTTCTCCACCTGGACTTCCCCCCTCTCTACCTGGACTACACCCTTCTCCACCTGGGCTACACCCTTCTCCACCTGGACTTCACCACTCTCCACCTGGACTTCACCCTTCTCCACCAGGACTACACCCTTCTCCACCTGGACTTCACCCTTCTCCACCTGGACTACACCCTTCTCCACCTGGACTTCACCCTACTCTACCTGTCCTCCACCCTCCTCCACCTGTACTCCACCCTCCTCCACCTGTACTCCACCCTCCTCCACCTGTACTTCACCCTTCTCCACCTGTCCTCCACCCTCCTCCACCTGTACTCCACCCTCCTCCACCTGTACTCCACCCTCCTCCACCTGTACTTCACCCTTCTCCACCTGTACTTCACCCTCCTCCACCTGTACTTCACCCTTCTCCACCTGTACTTCACCCTCCTCCACCTGTACTCCACCCTCCTCCACCTGTCCTCCACCCTCCTCCACCTGTACTCCACCCTCCTCCACCTGTACTCCACCCTCCTCCACCTGTACTTCACCCTTCTCCACCTGTACTTCACCCTCCTCCACCTGTACTCCACCCTCCTCCACCTGTACTTCACCCTCCTCCACCTGTACTCCACCCTCCTCCACCTGTACTTCACCCTCCTCCACCTGTACTCCACCCTCCTCCACCTGTACTCCACCCTCCTCCACCTGTACTCCACCCTCCTCCACCTGTACTCCACCCTCCTCCACCTGTACTCCACCCTCCTCCACCTGTACTCCACCCTCCTCCACCTGTACTCCACCCTCCTTCACCTGTACTTCACCCTCCTCCACCTGTACTCCACCCTCCTCCACCTGTACTTCACCCTCCTCCACCTGTACTTCACCCTCCTCCACCTGCACTCCACCCTCCTCCACCTGTACTCCACCCTTCTCCACCTGTACTCCACCCTCCTCCACCTGTACTCCACCCTCCTCCACCTGTACTCCACCCTCCTTCACCTGTACTCCACCCTCCTCCACCTGTACTTCACCCTCCTCCACCTGTACTTCACCCTCCTCCACCTGTACTTCACCCTCCTCCACCTGTACTTCACCCTCCTCCACCTGTTCTTCATCCTCCTCCACCTGCACTGCATCCTCCTCCACCTGTTCTTCACCCTCCTCCACCTGTACTCCACCCTCCTCCACCTGTACTCCACCCTCCTCCACCTGTACTTCACCCTTCCCCACCTGTACTCCACCCTCCTTCACCTGTACTTCACCCTCCTCCACCTGTTCTTCATCCTCCTCCACCTGCACTGCATCCTCCTCCACCTGTTCTTCATCCTCCTCCGCCTGTCCTTCATCCTCCTCCACCTGTACATCATCCTCCTCCACCTCTACTTCACTCTCCTCCACCCGCACTCTATCCTCCTCCACCTGTACTCCACCCTCCTCCACCTGTACTCCACCCTCCTCCACCTGTACTCCACCCTCCTTCACCTGTACTCCACCCTCCTCCACCTGTACTTCACCCTCCTCCACCTGTACTTCACCCTCCTCCACCTGTACTTCACCCTCCTCCACCTGTACTTCACCCTCCTCCACCTGCACTGCATTCTCCTCCACCTGTACTTCACCCTCCTCCACCTGCACTGCATTCTACTCCACCTGTTCTTCACCCTCCTCCACCTGTACTTCACCCTCCTCCACCTGCACTGCATCCTCCTCCACCTGTTCTTCATCCTCCTCCGCCTGTCCTTCATCCTCCTCCACCTGCACTGCATCATCCTCCACCTGTACATCATCCTCCTCCACCTCTACTTCACTCTCCTCCACCCGCACTCCACCCTCCTCCACCTGTACTTCACTCTCCAGCGCCTATACTTCACTTTCCTCTACCTATACACCTTCCTTGTCCACCTGTACTTCATACTTCTTCACCTGTACCTCATCCCCTCCACCTGTACTTTTCACGTGGATCTCACTTGAGAAAAGGGTTTTTACTCCAAAACGTTGTGATTCCCACCTCAAACTGATCCTGAGTGTCTGCATGTCAGCTGAAGTTTTTTTTTCCTGGTATCTGCAGTATACAGTTTTTTTAATTGTACTTTTAGCCTGGTTCTCCTCCCTGTTCTAATGTAAATGTACTGTATATGATGCTTGAAGCTGAGAGTTTGCTTTACCCTCCTCCACCTGGGCTACACCCTTCTCCATCTGGACTACACCCTTCTCCACCTGGACTTCACCCCTCCCCACCTGGACTACACCCTTCTCCACCTGGACTTCATCCTTCTCCACCTGGACTACACCCTTCTCCACCTGGACTACACCCTTCTCCACCTGGACTTCACCCTTCTCCACCTGGACTTCCCCCCTCTCTACCTGGGCTACACCCTTCTCCACCTGGGCTACACCCTTCTCCACCTGGACTTCACCACTCTCCACCTGGACTTCACCCTTCTCCACCTGGACTACACCCTTCTCCACCTGGACTTCACCCTTCTCCACCTGGACTACACCCTTCTCCACCTGGACTTCACCCTACTCTACCTGGACTACACCCTACTCCACCTGGACTACACCATTCTCCATCTGGACTTCACCCTTCTCCACCTGGACTACACCCTTCTCCACCTGGACTTCCCCCCTCTCCACCTGGGCTACACCCTTCTCCTCCTGGACTACACACTTCTCCACCTGGACTACACCCTTCTCCACCTGGACTACACCCTTCTCCACCTGGACTACACCCTTCTCCACCTGGGCTACACCCTTCTCCACCTGGACTTCACCCTTCTCCACCTGGACTTCACCCTTCTCCACCTGGACTTCACCCTTCTCCACCTGGACTACACCCTTCTCCACCTGGACTACACCCTTCTCCACCTGGACTACACCCTTCTCCACCTGGGCTACACCCTTCTCCATCTGGACTTCACCCTTCTCCACCTGGACTACACCCTTCTCCACCTGGACTACACCCTTCTCCACCTGGACTTCACCCTTCTCCACCTGGACTACACCCTTCTCCACCTGGACTACACTCTTCTCCACCTGGACTTCACCCTTCTCCACCTGGACTACACCCTTCTCCACCTGGACTTCACCCCTCTCCATCTGTAATTTATCCTCCTCCATCTGTGCTTCATTTTTCTTCCACCTGTACTCCATCCTCCTTCTCCTCTACTTCATCCCCCAACCCCCCACCACCTTACCCCATTCCAATCCACCTTTATCTCGTCTCCATCTACCTGTACTTCATCTTCCTGCATGTCCTTCGTCTCCACCGGCAATATCCCAATGTATAATGGGTATTCCTAGCAATTCTTCTTTTTATTATCTGATAAGATCTTATGTGGACATGTCATTTAATGAAACTTTGACAAAAATTGAGTAATACAGCCTATCAGAGGTGGAGAAATGAAAACTGTACACTGGGTGCCATCTGGTGGTTGTATGGGAAATTACCTCTCGGTTGCCTGCCGAGGTGCATTGATGCCGTTCTCCTGTTTAAGGTGACTTAAAGAGAGCGCAAAAAAAGGCAACAGCACACCTCCTAACTTTTTGAGATGGGAACGAGAGACACCTATTAGCAAAAGTATGTAGGCATAGGACAAACACCCGGCCACGCCCCCTTAAAGGAGAATTATACCAAAAAAAAATTATTAGTTAAACCCCCAAGTGCTTTTTTTTACCACTACTATTCCTTTATATTGGCTTTTGACATTTACAAATGCAGCAATTTAGAAATTGGATGAAAGGTTTACACTGGGAGACACTTTTTGAAAGATATGTAGTGCATTTTATATACAACATTATAGATCAGACCGAAATGAGGAACAAATGAGGAGGAAAGAGGGACAGAGGGACGTTGCTCCTAATCAGGGACAGTTTCTCAAAATCAGGGACAGTTGGGAGCTATGCAGCCATGTTCGTTCACAGCGATGCTTCCTGCTCTGGGTAGAGTGCAGGGCCAGGACCGCAATCCGATTGTGGTAGTTGTGTGGTGGCCTGGCTGCATATTGTGCTACATGACTTCCATGTGCACCAGCAACCACATGGTGAGGGGGAGCCCTTTAACACTCTCTTTAGCCCATTACTGCCCAGCATAGGCTGGTACTCTTAGAACCATTGGGTACTATGGGCATAGGATCCTCCCCTAGGCACCAATTAGATCTGACGAATGCGTTAGTTCCCTCCAGGGGGCCCCCCAACCTGCCTTAAGCAGCAGCACCACCACTAGTCTGTTCCATACCTTCTAGCATTATGGCAATAGACTAAAGTTGCCACCTCATCCCTTTAAACCCGAACACCTTTGAATTACACGGGTTCTGAGGCTAATTTAATGCAGATAAGGCACCAAGTGAGTTTAATTACCACCTTAATCAGCCTCAGAACCTGTGTAATTAATATGTGTTCGGGTTTTAAAGGGATGAGGTGGCAACCTTACAACAGACCCACCCAGAAATCTCGCCCAGCACCAGTTTATTTCCTGAGGACATCTCCATAATAAGGTTAGGAGGAGAAAGAGTCCAAAACATAGGAAGTCATTTAACTGATTTACATATTTGTACACTTCCGTTATCGCAGAGGTGGTGGCATGTTCCTTTTTAACCTCCAATGCAATACTCCCAACGCACACGTACTTGCACAAACGGCTGTATCGTAAATTGGCTGCTGAAATGACCGACGGCTGGAACTGACTGCAATTATGAGAAGGAAGTGTCACCAGCATACCAGGATCTCCAAAATCGGGTCCAAAATTTGAATCACATAGTATCAAAAAAATGAATGGAAGCGTGTCATATGCCTGATGAAGGGGTCCTGCGTGGCTCCGAAACATCGCTTCTATTTATTTTTTTGATACTATGTGATTAAAATTTTGGACCCAATTTTGGAGATCCTGGTGTTCTGGTGACACTTCCTTCTTATGTTCCTTTTTAAGTTGCAAACAATTAAGTAATCAATAACACGCTTAGAGCCAAGTCTAGGAGCCCGTACATTTTTTTGGGCATTTGCCAGAGTCCTGCAAAGGAGAGGCAAGTAGTCCCAACAGTCCAGCACTTTTCCTCTCTGCTTCCCCACCACCAAAAGGAAGCTTCCAGAAGCTAGAATCTCAAAGATCAGATTGTCCAAATGAGGAGGCCTGGTCCTCGCAATGATTCCCATGATGACCCACAGGTGGGCTTCCACCATCTCAATATACCCTACACCAGCAGGGTCAGGTCTTTCACTACCCCAGTATCTATGGTCACACCCAACTCACTACTCTCTAGTGACCTCTAGTGTCTAATTAGGCAACAACACTGCCTGTTCTCACTACAATGGTTCCTGAACCTAACTATGGCAACACCTAGTGGCCAATTTGGGAAACTACACCAGGTACTACTTTTCCCCTACCTTACCAATTTACGCTGTTACTCAGAAACTTCAGCCATTGAGGACTACCTTTATTGCCATCGACGTGAACCTCCACTGTCTCTAGTTACTCTAATAAAGAATCAGTGGAGTGGGAAGTGAAGTGAGGGGGACAGAAGATGGGGAACTGGATGTGAAGAGGCCACCGCAGAATTAGGAAAGATGTTTTTCTAGATCTGGGCCCTGGGAAGGAGTGAGAGAAGATTGGACTTCAGAGGGAGGATGGGTGAAGCCTAATGGCTGCAGCTGGGAGATCCTGGGGTGAAGGACCATCCATCTATGCAGAGGATGTGGTTAAATCTCAGACACCCCTACTTAGAGAACCAGCTGAATAATGCAGGACAGCAGGGGCACTGACTGAATGGAAGCTTCCCATGTTAGTAGTAGTCTAAGTTCTGAAAATGCGTGTGATAGTTTGCCCCTTTATTCTCTCCAGGCCTTCCAGGTTCACCAGTAAATCCACCAGTCTTATATGTAAAAGTGTTCACTATTGGTTGTCTAGTCTTTAAAGGAGCGCTCTTCCAAGGATGCACTGCCCATTGTAGATCCAGGTGGTTTGCTCTTGCTGTGCTCAGACCTCAGCTGCATCTGACTGATGCCTGCCTTGACCTTTGTTCCATTTTGTACCTCAACTGTGTTTGACTGCTGCTGTTTGATTCTTAACCACTTCTGACTGCTGCTTACCCTGACTTTTCCCACCTTCTGGACCACAGCCATGTATGACTGCTGCCTGCCCTGACCTCTGCTTCATTCAAGGCCACACCCACATCTGACTGCTGTCTGCCCTGAACTCGGCCTCGTTCTTGCCCTCAGCCTCACCTGATTGCTGCCCCCCTGACCTCTACCTCATTCTGAACCTCAGCTACATCTGACTGCCGCCTGCCCTGATCTCTGTCTCATTTTGCACCTCAACTGCATTTGACTGCTGCCTGCCATCACGTTTGCTTTAGTCCAGATCTCAGTGACTTCTGACTGCTGTCTGTCTTGACCTCTGCCTCATTTCATACCTCAGCTGTGTCTGACTGCTGCTTGCCATGACTTCTGCTCATTCTGGACCACAGCCTCATATGACTGCTGCCAGTGCCTGCCCTGACCTCTGCCTCATTCCTGACCACAGACACATCTGACTGCTGCCTGCCCTGACCTTTGTCTCATTCTGGACCTCAGCTGCATCTGACTGCTGCCTGCCCTGACCTTTGCCTCATTTCGCACCTCAACTGCATTTGATTGCTGCTTGCCCTGACTTCTGCCTCATTCTGGAAAACAGCCATGTCTTACTGCTGCCTGTCCTGACCTCTGCCTCATTCCTGACCTTGTCTTTGCCAATCTTTGTGGTAGTCATTTTTTTTTATAGCTTCCTGACTTTTTGTGATCTGACTTTAACTGAGATCCTGCCTTACTCTTTGCCTCTTGGGTGGTCTAACATCACAGTTGCTACCAGGTCGTCCAGGGGTTCCGGTTCTTGGAGTTCCTGTTACACAAGCTACAACCACACCAGAAGTGGCATAGGTAAAGACCCCAAAGTCTGTGCCCTTAGTGGAGCCTTTATCATTTTGAAGGTGACTAGGAGAATCCTACACCATTCTCTCTCTGTTGCATGGCTCCTACACCGAGACATTGGATCCCCCATTGGTATTAAGCTGTTTGCATGGAGTCCAGCACCACACATGATCTGCTCAGCAGTACGGGTCAGTTTGAGGAGCATTGGCAGTTTCTAGACACAGTGGTTCTCAACTCCTGTCCTCAGGACCCACTAACAGGCCAGATTTTAAGTATTACCTTGGGGGAGATGCAGACTAGAATACTGCAATCACTGAGCAGCAAATGATATCACCTGTGATGTATTTCAGTTATCTTGCAAACCTGGCCTGTTGGTGGGTCCAGAGGACAGGAGTTGAGAACCACTGTTCTGGAGGAATTACAAGATGGCTTTTTTTAACCCCAGCTGTAATCTGTGCTATCTAGAGTTGCCACCTCATCCCTTTAAACCCGAACACATGTGAATTACACAGGTTCTGAGGCCAATTAAATGCAGATAAGGCACCAAGTGAGTTTAATTACCACATTAATCAGCCAAAGAACCTGTGTAATTCATATGTGTTCGGGTTTAAAGGGATGAGGTGGCAACCCTAGTGCTATCATGTCCATGGAAGGAGCATTCTGTGTACAAGGCTGGCCACAGATGCTCCAATAATGCGGATTCATAGCCTTTTTTTAGGGTTTTTTGCACCGAGGGATTTCAGGGGTCAGAGGTGATCATTATCTCCATGTCCTGATCCGTGTTCTGTGTAGAAGAATGGTGGGTTGTCTGTGCCCAGCGAGGATTGCAGAGGGTGTGACCAATCGTGTGACCAATCGTGTGACTGTTGAAGGGACCATTTCCTGCCAGTCTATGGACAGTCCTGAGAGTTCCTGATGTGCTATTCAACAATTTCCCCAAGCAGAGTGTTTTAGATTTGCCAACAAACAGAAACCATGAAAATCCGCCGACACGGAAAATGGCAGCAGAATTATCCTGGAGAATGGCAGTAAAGAGGGAGAAGAAATGAGGGGGACCAATGAGAAACGCCCGCATTACATATATACTGTATACCCCCAACAGTCACAAGAAAAAAAAAGTCACATGAACTTTAAATATGGGGGTGGAGGGCCAAATATTTCCAGCGATCGACTTCCCCACACAAAGCATATCAGAGATAAGATATGATACCGAGAAAGAAGACAGAGCTCAGAAATGATCATTATTGAGCTGATTCATTATTGTAAATAAAGTGAAATCCGTCCTCACTATGTATAGAGATCTCCAGGATTCTGATAATACATTGCAATATTGCTATCTTTTTCACATCACTGCACTGACAGATGTGACACATTTCCAGCACCAGGGGGCAGCATAATCCAGAGAGAGAATTGCTCCAACATATAGAAACAGTAGAAGATAGATAGAGAGATATATACACTATATTACCAAAAGTATTGGGACACCTGCCTTTACAGACACATGAACTTTAATGGCATCTCAGTCTTAGTCCGTGGAGTTCAATATTGAGTTGGCCCACCCTTTACAGCTATAACAGCTTCAACTCTTCTGGGAAGGCCGTCCACAAGGTTTAGGTGTGTGTCTAAAGGTGGGTGGGTGGGTCGGGTCACCTTACCCCATCTTTGGCACAGGCAGCACTTCCCTCTGGGCGATGGGTGGCAGGTTCCCCTGTGTCTCCTCCTTCATGATTGGCCGGAAGGAGAATCAGTGTGACAATAGCGAATATTCATTCGCTTTCGTCACACAACTGCTTACACCCCTCACATTTTTGTAAATATTTTCTTCTATCTTTTCATGTGACAACACTGAAGAAATGACACTTTGCTACAATGTAAAGTAGTGAGTGTACAGCTTGTATAACAGTGTAAATTTACTGTCCCCTCAAAATACCTCAACACACAGCCATTCATGTCTAAACCGCTGGCAACAAAAGTGAGTACACCCCTAAGTGAAAATGTCCAAACTGGGCCCAATTAGCCATTTTCCCTCCCCGATGTCATGTGACTCGTTAGTGTTACAAGGTCTCAGGTGTGAATGGGGAGCAGGTGTGTTAAATTTGGTGTTATCGCTCTCACTCTCTCATACTGGTCACTGGAAGTTCAACATGGCATCTCATGGCAAAGAACTTTCTGAGTATCTGAAAAAAAGAATTGTTGCTCTACATAAAGATGGCCTAGGCTATAAGAAGATTGCCAAGACCCTGAAACTGAGCTGCAGCATGGTGGCCAAGACCATACAGCGGTTTAACAGGACAGGTTCCACTCAGAACAGGCCTCGCCATGGTCGACCAAAGAAGTTGAGTGCACGTGCTCAGCGTCATATCCAGAGGTTGTCTTTAGGAAATAGACGTATGAGTGCTGCCAGCATTGCTGCAGAGGTTGTAGGGGTGGGGGGTCAGCCTGTCAGTGCTCAGACCATACGCCGTACACTGCATCAAATTGGTCTGCATGGCTGTCGTCCCAGAAGGAAGCCTCTTCTAAAGATGATGTACAAGAAAATCTGCAAACAGTTTGCTGAAGACAAGCAGACTAAGGACATGGATTACTGGAACCATGTCCTGTGGTCTGATGAGACCAAGATAAACTTATTTGGTTCAGATGGTGACAAGCGTGTGTGGCGGCAACCAGGTGAGGAGGACAAAGACAAGTGGGTCTTGTCTACAGTCAAGCATGGTGGTGGGAGTGTCATGGTCTGGGGCTGCATGAGTGCTGCCGGCACTGGGGAGCTACAGATCATTGAGGGAACCATGAATGCCGACATGTACTGTGACATACTGAAGCAGAGCATGATCCCCTCCCTTCAGAGACTGGGCCACAGGGCAGTATTCCAACATGATAACCACCCCAAACACACCTCCAAGACAACCACTGCCTTGCTAAAAAAGATGAGGGTAAAGGTGATGGACTGACCAAGCATGTCTCCAGACCTAAACCCTATTGATCATCTGTGGGACATCCTCAAACAGAAAGTGGAGGAGCGCAAGGTCTCCAACATCCACCAGCTCTGTGATGTCATCATGGAGGAGGGGAAGAGGACTCCGGTGACAACCTGTGAAGCTCTGGTGACCTCCATGTCCAAGAAGGTTAAGGCAGTGCTGGAAAATAATGGTGGCCACACAAAATATTGACACTTTGGGCCCAAATTGGACATTGTCACTTAGGGGTGTACTGACTTTTGTTGCCAGAGGTTTAGACATTAATGGCTGTGTGTTGAGTTATTTTGAGGGGACAGCAAATTTACACTGTTATACAAGCTGTACACTCACTACTTTACATTGTAGACAAGTGTCATTTCTTCACATGAAAAGATAGAATAAAATATTTACAAAAATGTGAGGGGTGTACTGACTTTTGTGAGATACTGTAGATAGATAGCAGATGGATAGATACGAAGGTTGTACAGCATTATGAACTGGAGAGTGACGAGGGGGGACATTAAATTTACCTAAACTTAAGAAGAAATCTTCTTACCATTTTTAAGGGGAGGGGGATGGGGAGGTCTTCTGTATCTATGGAGAAGCAGCGTTGTTGCCCTAAAACAGGACTACAGAGCACCTCCCTCTCTACATAAAAATAGGGGGGGGGGGGTTGTTGAAGTCCTTAGAGAGAAGTGGAAACAATGTAACTGATAAGAGTACAGCACAAGCAGGAAGCGCAGGACGTTATCAGCTCACTGGATTCCTGGCAGGATCCACAGGTAATGTTTGCGCTTATTGAACAGATATTACAAAACCCTTTCAGTGAGATATTTAACGGATCAAAGGGGAGCAAATTATAGAGGTTCTCTTCAAGCAATACACATGTGGTGACCGGACCCCATTCTGCTCCTTGCAGCCCTCCTGTATTCTCAGCTCACAACAGAACACCACACTCCACCTGCACACCACCTGTGATTGGGATGGTCTTCTGGTAATATTGATCCCGAACTGCTCTCTCCATGTGTGACCTGTAACAGATTTTATTTTTAAGCGAATTAATAAATGAACTGGGGGAGGGGGGGTATTGATGTGAATTGGGACTCTGATTTGAAATAGGGAACCCCAGATGTGAAAAGGGAAGTCAATGCATAAAGAAGTGACATTTGAAAGAGAACACTTTTGCTGAAGCTGCTAAAAACACAACCTTGGGCCCCTCAAACAAACTTAAACAAGACAATAAGCTAAATCATTTTATGACGATAATGCATTTCTATGGATGCTGGGCAAATTGTGCATCCGATGTGGAACTCCCTTCCGCAGTTGGTGGTGTCCGGTGGGAAATGTCGATGGTTTCATAAAACTCCTAGATGAGCATCTTAGCAAATGCAGTATACAGGGAAAGGGTAGAGGCTAGAATTGCACCGATACCATTTTTTTTTTGGCAAGTACGAGTACCAATGCTTTCGGTCAAGCACTTGCCGATACCAAAATACCGATAATTTGCAGTGCGATTTGAGTCAATACAAAATAAAATTGGCGCAAATTGCACTGCAAAGAATTCCAGGCAGCTTGAACAGGAATGCCGTGCGATTCATGTCCGAATCACATGCAATTTCCCCCACCGCTCCTGTGTGTGTTTGTATAGAAAGGGCTCCATCTAGTGGACAGTTTATGTTAGAACTCACAGTACATACCTGCCCAAATGCAAAATCTGCATAGGTGTCCCGGCCCCGCCGATGATAGCAAATCACGGCCGCTGGAGGTGCTCACAGGGCTGGAGGAGAAGTTCTGGGACCCCGTGGGTATAGGGCGGAAGTGATGTCAGCTTGGGGGTGGACCCACCTCTACATCTCCTCCAACCCTGGCTGTGAGCACCTCCAGCAGCCGTGATTTGCTATCATTGGCGGGACCGGGACACCTATACAGATTTTGCATGTGAACTGTACTTAATGCGAGTTCTAACATTTTTAACAAACAGTCCACTAGATGGCGCTTTTCCCTTTCCATACACACATACAGGAGCAGTGGGGGAAATCGCATGCGATTCTTTGCAGTGAGATTTGCACTCATTCATTTTGTATTGACGCAAATTGCCCCGCAAAGTATCAGTTACGGTATCGGAAAAATTTGCGCAAGTACAGATACCAGTCGGGTGCCGTCATCTCATCACTGAGTCGTAAAGGAGAATTTTATCGTCCGGTCTCAAGACCTCCCCGACTCCTCATCACCTCGACCATCAGGTAAGGGGAAGGGTTAACCGAGAGCGGGAGAGAAGCGCTGCCAAGTGGCGGCTGGTGCAGCGAGAAATGGACGGGGAGCCGTTTAATCCATTTACTGGTTAATTAAGACAGCTGCTTGATAACGCCACAGCTGCCGAGCGCGGTTATTGTAATTGTACATTATGGCATGAATAAAGAATATGATTTATAGCCGCCATCTTCCCGAATAAAAGGGCGATTAGCGCAGGAAGAATGGGCGTCTTGTTATCCTTTAAGTAGTCGCAGTTGCGATTAGCGTTCAGGGAAACCCAGGGGTTATTTATCGTAAGTGCTCACTGTAAATGGGAATATCGAGGGCGAGCGAAGACTAAAAACCTGCCACAGTGTCTGCTTCTGACCCTACCCCACTGTGTCCCCCAATATCCTTCCAGTAAGTACTGTGTCCCCCAATATCCTCCTTTATGTCACTGTGTCCCCCAATATCCCCCCATTACTTACTGCATCCACCAATATCCTCCTTTATGTCACTGTGTCCCCCAATATCCTCCTTTATTCCACTGTGTCCCCCAATATCCTCCTTTATGTCACTGTGTCCCCCAATATCCCCCAATTACTTACCGCGTCTCTCAATATCCTCCCTTATGTCACTGTGTCCCCCAATATCCTTCTTTATGTCACTTTGTCCCCCAATATCCTCCTTTATGTCACTGTGTCCCCCAATATCCTCCCATTACGTACTGCATCCCCCAATATCCTCCTTTATGTCACTGTGTCCCCCAATATCCTCCCATTACGTACTGCATCCCCCAATATCCTCCTTTATGTCGCTGTGTCCCCCAATATCCTCCTTTATGTCACAGTGTCCCCCATTATCCTCCCATTACTTACTGCATCTCTCAATATCCTCCCTTATGTCGCTGTGTCCCCCAATATCCTCCAATTACTTACTGCATCTCTGAATATCCTCCCTTATGTCACTGTGTCCCCCAATATGCTTCCATAACTTACTGTGTTCACCGATATCCTCCCTGAAGTCACCGTGTCCCCACAATATCCTTCTTTATGCCACTATGCCCCCCACTATCCTCCTTTATGTCACAGTGTCCCCCAATATCCTCCCATTACTTACTGCATCCCCTAATATCCTCCTTTATGTCACTATGTCCCCCAATATTCTCCTTTATGTCACTGTGTCCCCCAATATCCTCCCATTACTTACTGCTTCCCCCAATACCCTCCTTTATGTCACTGCGTCCCCCAATATCCTCCTTTTATGTCACTGTGTCCCCCCAATATCCTCCTTTTATGTCACTGTGTCCCCAATATCCCCCATTACTTACTGCATCCACCAATATCCTCCTTTATGTCACTGTGTCCCCCAATATCCTCCTTTATTCCACTGTGTCCCCCAATATCCTCCTTTATGTCACTGTGTCCCCCAATATCCTCCTTTATGTCACTGTGTCCCCAATATCCCCCCATTACTTACTGCATCCACCAATATCCTCCTTTATGTCACTGTGTCCCCCAATATCCTCCTTTATGTCACTGTGTCCCCAATATCCTCCTTTATTCCACTGTGTCCCCCAATATCCTCCATTATGTCACTGTGTCCCCAATATCCTCCTTTATTCCACTGTGTCCCCCAATATCCTCCTTTATGTCACCGTGTCCCCCAATATCCTCCATTATGTCACTGTGTCCCCCCATATCCTCCTTTATCTCACTGTGTCTCCCAATATCCTCCCATTACTTTTTGCATCCCCCCAATATCCTTCCATTACTTACTGTGTCCCCCAATATCCTCCTTTATGTCACTGTGCCCCCCCATATCCTCTCACACATCATTGTGTCCTCCAATATCCCCCATACCTCACTGTGTCCCATGATACCACTCCCCCCCCCCCCCCCCCTTCCCCTGTGTCTACTAATATTATTGTGTATTTAGAGAGCATTATTTATATAACTTTGTATTCTTTGTGTTTTCCTTTGTGTGCTTTTGATCAACATTTGTTCTTTCTTTGAAATAATGAAACTAATGATGAGCCGTCTACGGAGCCAGAAGAGGTCCAGGATAGAGGAGAGGAGCCTCTGCACCCCTCAGGAGACATTCAAAGCTCATTGTACCCCCAAAACCCCCAAAATGTAACACCTCCCCCACTGACTCCAATTCACTGAAATATCCCGATCTGAAAGGACATTTCAGGGAAGTGAAACGCTTTCAATGTTCTCATCAATATCATTCTTATTGTACTTTGAGGATAATTCATCACCTTCTAAATAATGTGGAATTGTTTGTTTATGTTAATGGAAGATAAAACAAGGACTGTCCGACCTCCGCCATATACAGTCCCGGGGATATGGGAGTGTCCAATCCAAGACACTGATCTACAATTCATGTCCTCCAGCAGTGCAGAGTATTTCAGGAGAGGAGAGTTATAGAGGAAGGAGCAGAGCCCTCCAGCAGTGCAGAGTATTTCAGGAGAGGAGAGTTATAGAGGAAGGAGCAGAGTCCTCCAGCAGTGCAGAGTATTTCAGGAGAGGAGAGTTATAGAGGAAGGAGCAGAGTCCTCCAGCAGTGCAGAGTATTTCAGGAGAGGAGAGTTATAGAGGAAGGAGCAGAGTCCTCCAGCAGAGTATTTCAGGAGAGGAGAGTTATAGAGAAAGGAGCAGAGTCCTCCAGCAGAGTATTTCAGGAGATGAGAGTTATAGAGGAAGGAGAGGAGTCCTCCAGCAGAGCAGAGTATTTCAGGAGAGGAGAGTTATAGAGGGAGGAGCAGAGTCCTCCAGCAGTGCAGAGTATTTCAGGAGAGGAGAGTTATAGAGGAAGGAGAGAAGTCCTCCAACAGTGCAGAGTATTTCAGGAGAGGAGAGTTATAGAGGAAGGAGCAGAGTCCTCCAGCAGAGCAGAGTATTTCAGGAGAGGAGAGTTATAGAGGAAGGAGCAGAGTCCTCCAGCAGTGCAGAGTATTTCAGGAGAGGAGAGTTATAGAGGAAGGAGAGGAGTCCTCCAACAGTGCAGAGTATTTCAGGAGAGGAGAGTTATAGAGGAAGGAGCAGAGTCCTCCAGCAGAGCAGAGTATTTCAGGAGAGGAGAGTTATAGAGGAAGGAGCAGAGTCCTCCAGCAGTGCAGAGTATTTCAGGAGAGGAGAGTTATAGAGGAAGGAGAGGAGTCCTCCAACAGTGCAGAGTATTTCAGGAGAGGAGAGTTATAGAGGAAGGAGCAGAGTCCTCCAGCAGAGCAGAGTATTTCAGGAGAGGAGAGTTATAGAGGAAGGAGCAGAGTCCTCCAGCAGTGCAGAGTATTTCAGGAGAGGAGAGTTATAGAGGAAGGAGCAGAGTCCTCCAGCAGTGCAGAGTATTTCAGGAGAGGAGAGTTATAGAGGAAGGAGAGGAGTCCTCCAACAGTGCAGAGTATTTCAGGAGAGGAGAGTTATAGAGGAAGGAGCAGAGTCCTCCAGCAGAGCAGAGTATTTCAGGAGAGGAGAGTTATAGAGGAAGGAGCAGAGTCCTCCAGCAGTGCAGAGTATTTCAGGAGAGGAGAGTTATAGAGGAAGGAGCAGAGTCCTCCAGCAGTGCAGAGTATTTCAGGAGAGGAGAGTTATAGAGAGAGGAGCAGAGTCCTCCAGCAGTGCAGAGTATTTCAGGAGAGGAGAGTTATAGAGGAAGGAGCAGAGACCTCCAGCAGAGTATTTCAGGAGAGGAGAGTTATAGAGGAAGGAGCAGAGTCCTCCAGCAGTGCAGAGTATTTCAGGAGAGGAGAGTTATAGAGGAAGGAGCAGAGTCCTCCAGCAGTGCAGAGTATTTCAGGAGAGGAGAGTTATAGAGGAAGGAGCAGAGTCCTCCAGCAGAACAGAGTATTTCAGGAGAGGAGAGTTATAGAGGAAGGAGCAGAGTCCTCCAGCAGAGCAGAGTATTTCAGGAGAGGAGAGTTATAGAGAAAGGAGAGGAGTCCTCCAGCAGTGCAGAGTATTTCAGGAGAGGAGAGTTATAGAGGAAAGGAGCAGAGTCCTCTAGCAGAGCAGAGTATTTCAGGAGAGGAGAGTTATAGAGGAAGGAGCAGAGTCCTCCAGCAGAGTATTTCGGGAGAGGAGAGTTAGATAGGGGAAGGAGCAGAGTCCTCCAGCAGAGCAGAGTATTTCAGGAGAGGAGAGTTATAGAGGAAGGAGCAGAGTCCTCCAGCAGAGCAGAGCATTTCAGGAGAGGAGAGTTATAGAGGAAGGAGCAGAGTCCTCCAGCAATGCAGAGTATTTCAGGAGAGGAGAGTTATAGAGGAAGGAGCAGAGTATTTCAGGAGAGGAGAGTTATAGAGGAAGGAGCAGAGTATTTCAGGAGAGGAGAGTGATGTTTGACCTTCCCCGGTGTTCTCTGTGCAGTTGATACTTTCTGTTGTTCTCGTCTCTCTCCTGGGATGTCAATTACATCTAATACATCATTGTACGGAAATATCTCTATTCAGCAGAAAGAAAATTCTCATTAAATTACTTATTTAAGGTGATTCAGGAATCCGTCCATCACTATTTTAATGTGTTATTTAGTGCTGACTCCGCCCCCTCTTCGCATTCTGAATCTTTTAACGCTTTCCTTAATGATCAAATTGTCGGCATTAAAGTGGGACTCTTTTTTTCTTTGTATAGAAGTGGTGGAGGGTTAGAACGTATGTCAGGTAATTATCCACTTCCTGTGTCAGGCTGTAATAGTTGTCACCATGACAGGATGTGGCAGAGATCTCCCCATTTAAAACGATGTATTAAAAAAAAAAAAAAACTTCATCTTCAAGACCTGTCTGTGTTGTCCTGTATCAACCAATCAGATTCCGACTCACACTAATGTCATATTTCATAGGTATATAGGGATACAGGACCACTATGGTAGTCCAGCCACAATATTCTCCTATCTGGAGGTACACAGGGAGATTTTCTGAACCAGCATTCAATCATATTGGAAACAATGTAACACAAAGTGAATTTCACTGAGATTTTCCAGCACGCTGAGAACGTTTCTCCTATCTGAACGAGCCTCTGTATTTACTCTGATGTCCCTCACAAGACTCTTCTACAATCTGCCGCTCGGTTAGGATTTCTCATCTTCTTGCGGGAGATGTCCGCTGATCAGCAGATTGAGTTGGAATGGATGTCATTTCCAATTAACTTTCTCATTAAAGGTCTCTGAGCGGGATAATTGCATCATACGAGGATGAGGGGAATATTTATATATTTCCTTTAGGAGGGACAGCGGGATCTATTTCACCAAGTCAGGGAAATCAGAAATAGACTGATAAAGCACCACCCACCGCGTCCTCTTAATAAAGGGGGCGACCAAATCCACCATGGCACTAAGTGGGGGTCCGTCTAAGCCCGGCCTGTGCCAGCCAGTGTTTGTAGTTGTATCGGGGGGCTGCCCAGACTTTTATCCCCAGTTCTGCACATTTCATCTTTTCATTTTCAAAAAGATGGAAGGACAAAAAAAGAAAATGTGAGTATAGGACACCAAATTCACTGATTGGTCCTGTGCCACTAAGAATACACCGAAAAATGTCCCTCGGATTACATCAAACAATAAAACTGAGATTATACCGAAGAATACCACTGGGATTATATGAAAAAATAACACTCACATTACTCTGATTAATGCCACTTAGATTACATCGATCAATAACACAGAGATTATACCATGCAATACCACTGAGATTACACTGATCAATAACACTGAGAATATACAGATCAAAACCACTGAGATTATACCATCAACAACACGGAGATTACATGGATCAGTAACACTGAGGTGATACTAATAAATGCCACTGACATTATACTGATAAATACCACTGAGATTATACCATCAACAACACGGAGATTACATGGATCAGTAACACTGAGGTGATACTAATAAATGCCACTGACATTACACTGATCAATACCACTGAGATTACACTATTAACAATCCCAAGATTATACTGATTAATGTTACTCAGATTACACAAATCAATAACATAGAGATGATACTGATAACTACCAATGAGATTACATCAATCAATGACACTGAGATTATACCAAAAATACCTCTGAAATTACACCAATCAATACCACTGAATTATATTGGTCAATAACGATATTGGTCAATAACACGGTGATTATACAGACCAATACCTCTGAGATTACATTGATTAATAGCACTAGGTTATAACAATTAATACCACTGAGATTTCGCTGATCAATAGCACTGGGATTATACCAGTGAATCTATTGAGATTAGATCAATCAATACCACTGAGATTACACTGATCAATAGTACTGGGATTATACCAGTGAATCTATGGAGATTAGACTGATCAATACCTCTGAGATTACATTGATCAATAGCACTGGGATTATTATAACAATTAATCTATTGAGATTAGACCAATCAATAGCATTGAGATTATATTGATCAATAGCACTGGGATTATACCAGTGAATCTATTAAGATAAGACCAATCAATACCACTGAGATTACATTCATCAATAACACTGAGAATATACAGATCAATACAATTGATATTACCCTGATCAATACCACTGAGATTTCACCATCAACAACAAGATTATACTGATTAATTGTAATGAGATTACATCGATCAATAACACTGACGTTATAGCTATCAATACCAGCAAGGTAATACCAACAAATACCCCTGAAATTACACCAATCAATACCACTTAAATTATATCGGTAAATGACACCGTGATTATACACACCAATAACACTGAGAATATGCAGATCAATACAACTGAGATTACCCTGATCAATACCACTGAGATTATACCATCAACAACAACAGGATTATACTGAATGATTAAAATGAGATTACATCGATCAATAACACTGACATTATACCTATCAATACTAGCATGGTTATACCAACAAATACCTTTGATATTACACCAATCAATACCACTCAAAGTGATTATACGGTATACACACACACAGTGATGGCCAATACCACTGAGATTACACTGATCAATACCACTGGGATCACATTGATCAAGACCACTGGGATTATACCAATGAATCTATTGAGATTATACCATTCCCACTGAGATTACATTGATCAATAACACTGAGAATATTCAGATCAATACAATTGAGATTACCCCGATCAATACTACCGGGTTTATACCATCAACAAGATTATACTGATTTATTTGTAATGAGTTTACATCAATCAATAACACTGATATTACACCAATCAATACCACTCAGAGTGATAATACGGTATACACACACTGATTATACGGACCAATACCACTGAGATTACACTGATCGATACCACTGTGATTACACTGATCGATACCACTGTGATTACACTGATCGATACCACTGTGATTACACTGATCAATACCACTGAGATTACACTGATCAATACCACTGTGATTACACTGATTAATACCACTGTGATTATACTGATCAATACCACTGAGATTACACTGATCAATACCACTGTGATTACACTGATTAATACCACTGTGATTATACTGATCAATACCACTGAGATTACACTGATCAATACCACTGGGATTATACCATCAACAACACTAAGATGGCCGATTGTCTGAAGGCACACCACACCAGAGAAACAGACACGACATTCGCCAAGCCAAACTATGATGTGACCTCAGCAGGGATGGAAGAGCCCAATAGATGGTCAGATAGTTCCTGATCCTCCTGCTGCCCTCAAGGTGCCCACAGACATGAGATGACATCATCAAACAGAGTGCCAACATTGACCAATCCTCATTGGGGCAAATTGCAGAGGAAGCCGCATCCAATCACTTATGTTTCATTCAATAGGTTGGCCAATGGACATTTCTTGTGTGTGTCGAGACCTACAGATTCATTGGCCACTTTTCAGAGATGTCATGGCGCGGTCAGGTGTGTCACATGGTTTGTAAGACCAATTAGATCCCTGGTGCACAACCTGCGGCCCTTTGGTATATGATGTATGGCTCCCGGACCTCAACAGTCTATAGTGTAAAGTGGTGGCCGCTCATGCAAGGCGCCACGGGCGCCAGCCCCCCCATCCATGTGTCCGGCCCCCTAATCTACATGCAGGGCGCCAGACGTATGGATTCCAATGGGGTTTTTTTTTTTTGAAGCACATGATTAGAGCCTGAGGCCCTAATTGGCTTCAAAAAAGGGTGGGCTTGGGGCGCAGAGCAGTGTGCCCCGAGCCCACCCGCTTGTGTGACAATAGCGAATTCTCATCGGTGCTTCCACCACCAGGGCTGCTGTTAGAAATGATGGGGTCCCATAGAGCCTACCTGACAGGGCACCCCCCCACCCGCAGGGGAAAGTGACTGAGGACATACTGTAGATTTATTAATCCCTTTCTCTGTAGCGTCAGCTGCACTGATGAACGAATAGGAAACGTTCTGAGGCTTCCTGCTCATTCACAAACTGAATCGTAGTAAACGCAGCTTACTATGCTTCAGTGATGAACGGACACAGTGAGTGATTAGTACCGATTGCTCACTGTCTTCATTCAGGAAAGGAAGGGGCCAGTAAATTACATATTTACCGGTCCCTTCCCCCAATCTCCATCCTGAAACATCCCCGTGCGTGCCCATAGCAGCTGTCGGAGGGAGAGGAGAGGGAGGAGAACAGAAGCTCTGTGGGGGGAAAGGAACACACGGGGGGGGGGGGGTCCAGACTGCAGAGGGAAGGGGCACATGTGCTAGGACCACTCCCCCTGCAGTGCAGACGAATGGAGAAAGAGGAGGAGAAGCTGGCAACACTGCAGGAGGAGGCAGAAAAAGATTAGTGTCTGCAATAAGACAGTACAGCAGGCCCTCACACGCAGCAGGTGCCTGGGGCCCCCCTTTTGAACTGACGGGGCCCGGGCCCAGTACAGGAGGGCTGGCTGTACTGCCTTATTAGTGGCTCTGTCCACCAGCACCGCGTGGCGCCATAATAAAGTCACCTGGACGCCGTGCACTCCTCCTCCGGCGCGGCTGACACTTAGAGGAAATGTCTCTCACTTCCAGGCGAAGCGGAGGCACCGTGCGGCCGGCGTGAGACGTTTCATTATCTGTGCGACGCTGGAATTGCCTGGGGAGCTCGCTGCGCTCTGTTATATGTTGGCGACATCTAATTGCGCAGCGGCATTGATTGGTAGTAATTATTCTGCCTGTGAAGACTCTGGCGGCTGACGGTGGCGGTATTCTGGAGCTGACAAACCGCGAATTCAGCGCCGAGGCCAATTATTGTCTGCGAGCCCGCATTTTTTCCCCGTGTCACCTGCATTATTTATGGTGTCTCAGCTCCTGACCTATTTTCCCGACTCGAAGGAAGCCAAGATTGTGCAATAAAGCATCCAAAAACCCCGAGCTGATGATTCTGATTAGTTTTTCTCTGACCTAAATGGAGGCAATAAATATCCCGAGAACCCGGCTCCAGTTTGGACGCGGTTTGGTCCAGTGATTTATGCGCCAGATTTGTACAACGGCCGCCTGCTCGCTGCTCAGCCCCTCCCCTTTCTCATACCGCCATTCACATCAGCAGATACATAATTACACAGATCTTCAAGGGGCAAACAGTAGGGGGGGGGGGGGGGGCAACTGTGTTGGGTCCAGGAGCTCCAGGGCCCCAATTCTACATGCTTAGCCCCAATTCAATCTGCTCCGCCCCAATTCTATCTGCTTTGCCTAAATTTCACTTGCTCCACCCCATTTTTAATTGCTCCACCCCATTTCTCTCTGCTCAACCCAAATTCTTTTTGCTCTGCCCCCACTTATAACTGCTCCATCACAATTCTATCTGCTCCGCCTCAGTTTTTATTGCTCCTCCTCACTTCTATCTGCTCCTCCCCAATTCTAACTTCTCCTCCCCAATTCTAACTGCTCCTCCCCAATTCTAACTGCTCCACCCCATTTCTATCTACTAAACCCAAATTCTATTTGCTCCTAGACATGTGCGATTAGTTTCGTACGAATTTCCGGAAATTCGTACATTCGTGAGGATCCGAAATAGGAATTTTTTATGCATACGAATTTTGTACGAAATATGAAATTTCGTTTCCGAACTTCGGATAAATTTATCATAACGAACTTTCGTTATTGTTACGGAAAGTTAACAAACCTAACAAAAATTTGTATGTCGTACGAATCCGAATTGAATTTCGGACGTGAATTACGAATTCATTCTACTATGAAACGGAACGAAGCAAATTTATTGACGGCGCACATGTCTATTTGCTCCACCCCAATTCTATCTGCTCTGCCCCAGTTCTAACCTCTCCTCCCCTTTTCTATCTGCCCCTCCCCATTTCTATCTGCTCCTCTCAATTATAACTGCACCGCCCTAATTCTATCTGCCCAGCCCCAATGATTTATCTTCCACCCCAATTCTAATTGTCCGCCCTAATTTTATCTGCTCCGCCCCAGTTCTAATTGTTTTTCCTGACTTCTATCTGCTCCGCCCCAATTCTAATTGCTCCTCCCCAATTTTATCTGCTCCGCCCCAGTTCTTATTGTTTTTTTTCCTCATTTCTGTCTGCTCCGCCCCAATTCTATCTACGCCACCCCAATTCAGTCTGCCCTCCCCCAAATTCTGTCTGCTCCTCCTCAATTCTTTCTGCTCCTCCCCTTTTGTATCCACATTGACCCAGTTTTATCTGCTCCACCCCACTTTTATCTGCTGCATCTCAGTTCTATCTGCCCCTCCCCAATTCTAACTACTCCACCCCATTTCTATCTGCTAAACTCAAATTCTATTTGCTCCACCCCAATTCTATTTGCTCTGTCCCAGTTCTAACCTCTCCTCCCCTTTTCTATCTGCCCCTCCCCATTTCTATCTGCTCCTCCCAATTATAACTTCACCGCTCTAATTCTGCCCTGCCCCAAATTATATATCTTCCACCCCAATTCTAACTGCTTCTCCCCAATTATATCTGCTCCACCCCAGTTCTAATTGCTCCTCCCCAATTGTATCTGTTCTGCCCCAATTCTAACGGCTCCTCCCCAATTCTATCTGCTCCGTCCTAGTTCTTATTGTTTTTCCTCATTTCTATCTGCTCCTCCCCAATTCTAAGGCTCCTCCCCAATTCTATTGTATCTGTTCCGCCCCATCTCATTTCTATCTGCTCCGCCCCAATTTTAACTGCTCCTCCCCAATTGTATCTGCCCCGCCCCAGTTCTTATTTTTCCTCATTTCTATTTGCTCCGCCCAAATTAAAAATGCCCTCCCCCAAACTCTGTCTGCTCCTCCCCAATTCTTTCTGCCCCTCCCCTTTTCTATCTACTTCACCCCAGTTCTATCTGCTCCATCCCACTTCTATCTGCCCCTCCCCATTTCTAACTGCTCCTCCACAATTTTATCTGCTCCTCCACAATTATATATAGGCTTCTACCCATATTTATCGGCACCTCCCTATATCTATTTGCTATTCCACCACTTGTAATTGCTTCTCCCCAATTTTATCTGCTCCACCTCCATTTAGCCACCTGATTTACCATTTCCACCTGCAGATCTAAATGGGATGTGTTGTATGAGGAAATGGGGTTGGGGGGATGGTATTCGAGATCTTAGATGCACCTCTGATATGGAGTCCAATGTTAAAAATGTTACTATATTATGAAAGGTGTAGAAGATGCACGATCCCAGGATTCCCATTGGAATTCGTGGAATATCAGATGTAGAGAGGAGGAGCCTCCAGAGGGCGCTCCAATGTCACAGAACTCACACAGCAAGCACCCGTTTCCACGCAGCAGCTGCCAACCCTCGTTCCGCTAATGCCAATGTGCATGCACGGAACCGTAGCCAGAGACAAATGAGATCCAGAGTGGGCATGCACAATGGCACCTCCATGCACACGCGCGTGTGCTAACGTGCACCGCGAGCGCTAACGCGCAGGTATGCTGCCGTGAATCCTGGCACAAGGCACCCTATATAAACAGAGAATCTGCCTAGCATCAGTGCTGGATCGTCTTCAGCTTGTCCCTGTGTTCCTGTTGTTACTCTGCCTAATTAACCTTGTTCCTGAAAACCCGGCTATCTTCTGTCCATTCTCTTGGATCTTCCCTGCCTGCTGAACCTGCCTCTACATGCAATACTGACCTTGGCTTGGACTTATGATTACGGCTCTGCCTTCTGATTCTGTACCACGCTGCCAGTCTGTTGCCAACCTCTGCCTGTTCCTGACTACGATTTTGCCTTCTGATTCGGTACCCTGCTGCCAGCCTGTTGCCGACTCCTGCCTGTTCCTGACTCTGCAGTTGATCCTGATCTGACTCCCGCTGAACAAGTCTGGTGATCAGTTTCCACATCTCCTCAGCAGAGGTTCCCGTATCTCCAAGTTCCAGCCTCCTGCCTGCAGGCACCTGCACCTTTTCGTTGCCCTCGCACTCCCTGTACCCACCACCAGGGGTGCTTGGACCGGAACCGTGCAAGAGGCCACCCTCATCATTTCGGGCTCCTCTGTAAGGTACGTGACGGTCACGCAATGCTATCAGCATCCTTGCTGAATGACTGCTACCAGGAGTGAATGCTATTCCTCAACAGGCTCAATGACACTCCCACACCTTTCAATGGAAATTCCACACTGTGAGAGGAACCATACATGGTGATTTGTGGCTGAAACAGGAAGTGCAGCCGGTACCGGCTTTGAGTAAATATGGCCGCCCAGTATGCTATTCTATTAACTGAAGCAAAGCATTTGCTGGTGGTATTACATACAGAGCACAGATCACATTCACGTAGAAGAAAATAATGTAGCGCAGAAGCCCCATTCAATCTGTGCCCCTCCCCCACCAATCCCTTCTCATTATCAGTGACGCTCCTAATGGACTGTCTGCAGGAAGTGTCTCATTTCAGGAGCTAATTATGTAAATGTATTATTTTTTAAGGGCTCTGATCTTGGTTGAAGACACTTCAGTGGCGGGAGGGTCATTAATAATCCACGTCAGGGTGCGTTTTTTTCTATTAAGACATTAGCGCTGTCCTCACCTCGCCCTTGGGAAGACGCTTTGGGTGGTAAGGTCCCATGTCACAAGGGGACATTTAGATCTGAGATATTCTGAATTGCACAGAGTTCTTTATTTCACTTTGAGAGTGAAGTCAGACACTATTGTGGTGTTATAGACCCAGGAGGGGTGTGGAGCCTTCAGTTTTACCAATAATATACATAAAAAATGTATTTAATCAAAATAGATAACAGAGGAAACCTCCTAAAAACTGTCAAGTACACTAAGATTTCAATTTGATATTTCTGATATGTGATGTCTGTGTTAATTTCGAAGGATGCCAAGATCGTGGAGGACCTGGGGTGGATGACGTGGAGCTGGTGGAGGACACAGCATGGGTAATGTGTGCAGTTGTTGGGGGACCCAGGGTGGGCAACATGTGGAGCGAATGGAGGACTCAGAATGGGTAACGTGTGTAGGACTAGGCAGGTGTGGTTTACCCTCCCCTCTGTAGGTGGCACTGTGTTGCTGACCACTGTACGCAAGGAATGGAGGATGAGAGGAACTTTGCTCCTCTGAAGCCTCTGTAGGTGTCACCAGGGGAGCAGTTATCCAATTGGACCCTGCAACACTGGATGACCTCTGCAGGCATCTTTGGTGAGGGTTTGATGAGGGCCGTTAAGCAAATACCTTGCCGCTGTTCTCTAAATGTTATTAGTTCCACTTAACCAAATAAAAACTGTGCCACTCTACTTGGTCTCGGTTTGCCTTTTCTCCACCTTGGGTACCAACCAATTGGCCCTGCCCACAACTGGAATTGAGGATCCAGGATGGGTAAGATGTGGAGTTGGTGAAAGACCCAAGTCAAGAAGCATTTAGAGCTTTAGGTGGATCCAAAATAGGAAACATAGAGCTTGTATAGAACAAAGGATGGGTAACATGCAGAGTTGGTCTCTGACCAAGAATAGGCAACACATGCAGGTGGCAGAGATCCCAATTCAAGTTAAAAGCAGAGTCAGTGTAAGAAAAAGATCAGGTACCCTGTACATTTTTTGAAAGACCTAGTTCAGGTAATGTGGAGTTGGTAAAGGACTTGGTGAAAGACCCAGTTTGGGTAACACATACAGTAGTAAAGGTGAACTTAGGACAGGTAACGTGGAGCTGGTGGAGGACCCAAGGGAAGAAAGAGCCTGAAGAAGGAGCACGCATGCTGACCTGGTACTCCCACAAGTGACGTTGTCATCGTGCACCATCGATCATTGCTCCAGCCACCCGGAATCGCTGTGAGCCAACCATGCGTCGGGAGGACAGCCAGAACATGGACATCCATCACAGCCAGTGAAGCAAGGCTTTACCCGGAGACAGAGCGGATGAACACATTACATACCATGTTTGAATATATCACTCGTTTGTGAGCCTATCCATATCTATTGTTTATTATTAAATTTATTAACTTGCTACACTTAGAAGGCACTGTTCTTTGTCTCTCCTATGTTCCAGAGTTTCTTCTTCCAACTTCTAACTCCTAAGGACAGCACAATTGTTTTTCCTTACATGGACTCATTGGTTTATACGGACTTGTCTTACTGCCCAGTTTTAATCTATCCCATACCCATGTATTAGTTACAAACTGTCATATCCAGAGTGCGCCATATTACCCCACTGTTTGTATGTCAATTGATGGAGGAGCCAGGGCGGGTAATGTGAGGGTTGATGGAGGACTCTAGATGGGTAATGTGGAGTTGATGGAGGAGCCAGAACGGGTAATGTCAGGGTAGATGGAGGACACCACGTGGTAAGGTGGGGTTGATGCAGGAGCCATGGCGGGTAATATGAGGGTTGATGGAGGACTCTAGATGGGTAATGTGGAGTGGATAGAGGAGCCATGGCGGGTAATGTCAGGGTAGATGGAGGACACCACGTGGTAAGGTGGGGTTGATGGAGGAGCCAGGGCAGGTAATGTGAGGAGTTAATGGAGGAGCCAGGATAAGAAACACACAGACCTGGCAGCCAGTTGATGTCATCTGGAATTAGAATCCAGATAGGTGGAATCCAAGTCTAATATCTTCACAGGATCTCACACACCTTTCCTGAGACTGATATGCCAGTAGGCACTGATTTCATCAGTATTATAGAAAGAAGCCTCTAGAAGTGCATTTAATCATTCCAAGCAAATCCGGAGTCTGTAAGACACGCTGGGGAAAATGTTGCTCTTCTGGTTTCTCAGTATGAAGGATGATCACACTCTGCCTTCAGCACTATTCCCATCTGTCTACAATGTGCAGAAAGTCACATAGGTGTGAGAAATATCTGATCATAAAACTATTTACAAAGCAAAGTGGTAAAAGTCTACCAACCTCAGGGGAGAGGGGCTGTATATGCGATCAGGTCTCCATCCCCCCCCCCCAAGGGGGCTATCATGCAGACATATCCTGCTACTGGCCTATGGGGTCATGCCCCCTTTTCCCCTCCAGGGGCTACATATGAGGTAATGTCTGCGGAGCCCCCACCCACTGAAGGAAGGTGTATATCTTCAGGTGTTCCTCCACCTGGTGTGAAGCTGTGACTCACCTGGTGTGAAGGAACATTCCAGAGGCCTCTGGGTCACATGATTTCACCCACCAGACTTTTAGGCCACTTTCATGTGGTAGGAGCTGCAATATGTCACTGTTGATTCGAAACGGATAAAAAAATTCTGCAGATTATTTAACTCTTCATGGGGCAGATATATGAACAGCTGATGAGGAATTTCAGCAAGGAAATTCAGGTCCTGGAATGAGGGTTTATGAGGTTCCAGGTAATCGGTACTTCCCCCATATACTTTGAATTTGTTTCCTGCTCTGTTTTTCATCAATTATAGAAAATACGTCATGAGAGAAATATCGGGGCTGCCATTGCTGCCCATTTTCTGCAATACTTGTTATCTGGCAGTCTCTAGCTTCAATGGTATCTGAACAACCATGCAAAGGTTCTTTTAGATCTTTCTCCACCATTGCAAAGTCATGGGGAAGGGCATTTACTGGGGCATAGAGAGCTAAGGTTCTTTGCCTTTCCTGATCAAAATTGGACCTGTCAGTATCTTCACAAGTGATCATGAATAAATTCCTGACATATCACAATATACACCAACTGTATTGTTTTTCAGAAAAGCTCCACCTTTTATCATTAAAAAGCCATTCTTGATCTCCAGTCAGTGACCTTGCCTAGGCTGAGATGATGTCATCAGTCTGCTGCAGGCAGGAGGAAGCATTTCCTAAGTTTCCTCCCCCCCAGTGATCAGAATTAACATTGTTACTTTCTAGCAAGTCACAAGGTAAAAGACTGCAGCAGGGACCTTTCCTCCATTACAAACCATTTTAGAAGAAATAATCGATGTGGAATATCTGCTGGTTCCCTGAGGAGGTCTGAAGCCACCATGGGAGCTTCGACCATATACCCATATACCCACCAAAGGCATGGAAAAACAGCCTCAGCTTGGCTAAATGCTATGGAAGGGAGGAACAATTATTCCATACACTATATGGTCAACAGTTTGTGTACCCCTGACCATCACACCTATAAGTTTGTTGGGCATCCCATCCCAAAGCCAAGGGCATTAGTATAAAGTTGACATTGCTCCCACCCCACCCCTTTCCATGGCCATTAATATAGAGTTGCTGTTGCTATTAATATGGAGTTGTCCCCCCTTGACCATTAATATAGAGATTCCCTCCCCATGGCTAATAATATAGAGCTGCACCCCCATTGACATTAACATGGAGTTGCCCCCCATGGCCATTAATATAGAGGTGCCCTCCCCATGGTCATAAATATAGAGCTGCTCACCTATTGACATTAACATGGAGTTGTCCCTTCTTGGTCATTAATATAGAGGTGCCCTCCCCATGGCCATTAATATAGAGCTGCTCTCCAATAATATACATGGAGTTGCCCCCCATGGCCATTATTATAGAGGTGCTCCCCCCATGGCCATTAATATAGAGCTGCTTCCCCACTGACATTCATATAGAGTTCCAACCCCCCCCCCCCCCATGGCCATTAATATGGAGCTGCTCCCCCACTGACATTATTATGGAGTTGTCCCCCCATGGTCATTAATATAGAGGTGCCCTCCCCATGGGCATTATTATAGAGCTTCTCCCCCATTGACATTAATATGGAATTGCCCCCACCCCATGGCCAATAATATAGAGGTGCCCTCCCTATGACCATTAATATAGAGCTGCTCTTCCATTGACATTAATATGGAGTTGTCCCCCCCCCCCCCCCCCATGGCCATTAATATAGACCTGCTCCCCATGCTCCCCATGCCCCCCATTGCCATTAATATAGAGATGCCCTCCCCATGGCCAATAATATAGAGCTGCTCCCCCATTGACATTAATATGGAGTTGACCCCCATGGCCATTAATATAGAGGTGCCCTCCCCATGTTGTCCCCCCATGGTCATTAATATAGAGGTGCCCTCCCCATGGGCATTATTATAGAGCTTCTACCCCATTGACATTAATATGGAATTGCCCCCCCCCCCCCGCCCCATGGCCAATAATATAGAGGTGCCCTCCCTATGACCATTAATATAGAGCTGCTTTTCCATTGACATTAATATGGAGTTGTCCCCCCCCCCCATGGCCATTAATATAGACCTGCTCCCCATGTCCCCTATTGCCATTAATATAGAGATGCCCTCCCCATGGCCATTAATATAGAGGTGCCCTCCCCATGACCATTAATATAAAGCTGCTACCCCATTGACATTAATATGGAGTTGCCCCCCCCCCCCCCCATGGCCATTAATATAGAACTAGTCTACCGTTGACATTAATATGGAGTTGCCCCCCCCCCCCCCCCCATGGCCATTAATATAGAACTGCTCTACCGTTGACATTAATATGGAGTTGTCCCCCCATGGCTATTAATATGGAGTTGCAGCTATAATAGCCTCAAGTCTTCTGGGAAGGCTTTCCACAAGACTTTGGAGTGTCTTTGGAATTTGTGAGGCCAGGTACTGATGTTGGATGAGACTTGGCACACAATGGGTGTTCCAATTCATCCCAAAGGTGTTCAGTAGGGTTGAGGTCAGGACTCTCTGCAGGACACTGAAGTTCCTCCACGCCAAACTGGCCACACCATGCCTTTATGGAGCTGAATTTTTTGTACACAGGGAACAGTCTTGGTGGAACACAAAAAGGACTTCCCCAAAACTGCTACCACAAGGTTGTCCATCATTTGGAGGGGATGGGGGGTGCACATAGCTTTGGCCATGTAGCGTAGATCTCGTAGATCTCCTCTACACACAAATCATGACCATCCATGAGCACAAAAATGTCTTCAGGATTTACAAGCCGTGATGCAGATGGTATCATCATTGGTTCAACAAGAGGAAGGAGACAGGTCCTCCTTGGCCCCCCCCAAGAGACACGGTCCCAAAGCTTCTGCTGCCCCTCCTGGCTGTGTTGGTTCTTTGTTACCCCTCACCACCATCTAAGGATCTGCTATGGTTTTCCCGACACTGTAGCTGAAATTTGTCATCCATTCTCTCTCCACAATTATAATTTTCATGAACACGCTTTCCCCTCCCCTCCAATACAAGCCACGTTTCCTCTATCACATATTTCAGCGACGAAGCGATACGATGACACGGGGTGAAATCTGTTTTGAGAAGATTATCCGATGTCTCAACGTGGCGAAGGAATGCGGCCATTGTGTCTGAGATGCCCGTGGCGCGGTGCTAAAATGAGCTTTTCATTGAGTCACTGCCGAGGTTTGCCGCACGTCGCTCTGATCAATGGGAGGATTTTTATTAATTTAAAACGCTCGCCGACAGAATAGAATGAATGTATTCATCTCGCCGTCCTCTCCCAGCTGCCGTCGCCACTTTCCTCGCGGCCCGTAAATCCGCCTGTCTTTATACAAACCAATCCCAGGTCCATTAGACACAAATATTACAGCGACCTGCGTGTAAAGCGGAACGTGGGCCCGCAGGTGAGCGAGGCGGGAGCCGCTCGTCTTGTTATATGGCGCAATCTGACACACGTAATGCTGCCAATGCCGGGGCCTGGCTGGCCGCACTTCCATGGGAAAAGCCATTGATGGATTATTTATAGGAATGAATCCCATAAAATATTGAAACCAGGAATACTGAGCACCGTATCCCATCCCTGCACTTCATAACCAGCCGTCTGAGAGCTTTCATCATCAACAGTATTATTATCATTATCACAATACTATACATTATATACGGGGGCAGTGATGTACACCCCCCCCCCCAAACTTCCCATGGCCCCAGGTCACTATTACTTACTCTTGACTTCTGTACTCTGTGCGGCATGTTACATACTCCTGACCCCTACACTCCATACACTGTGCTGCATGTTACATACTCCTGACCCCTACGCCCGATACACTGTGCTGCATGTTACATACTCCTGACCCCTACACCCGATACACTGTGCTGCATGTTACATACTCCTGACTCCTACACCCGATACACTGTGCTGCATGTTACATACTCCTGACTTCTACACCCGATACACTGTGTTGCATGTTACATACTCCTGACTCCTACACCCGATACACTGTGCTGCATGTTACATACTCCTGACTTCTACACCCGATACACTGTGCTGCATGTTACATACTCCTGACCCCTACACTCCATACACTGTGCTGCATGTTACATACTCCTGACCCCTACACCCGATACACTGTGCTGCATGTTACATACTCCTGACCCCTACACTCCATACACTGTGCTGCATGTTACATACTCCTGACCCCTACACCCGATACACTGTGCTGCATGTTATATACTCCTGACTCCTACACTCCATACACTATGCTGCATGTTACATACTCCTGACCCCTACACCCGATACACTGTGCTGCATGTTACATACTCCTGACTCCTACACCCGATACACTGTGCTGCATGTTACATACTCCTGACCCCTACACTCCATACACTGTGCTGCATGTTACATACTCCTGACCCCTACGCCCGATACACTGTGCTGCATGTTACATACTCCTGACCCCTGCACTCGATACACTGTGCTGCATGTTACATACTCCTGACTCCTACACTCGATACACTGTGCTGCATGTTACATACTCCTGACCCATACACTCCATACACTGTGCTGCATGTTACATACTCCTAACTCCTACACCTGATACACTGTGCTGCATGTTACATACTCCTGACCCCTGCACTCGATACACTGTGCTGCATGTTACATACTCCTGACTCCTACACTCGATACACTGTGCTGCATGTTACATACTCCTGACCCATACACTCCATACACTGTGCTTCATGTTACATACTCCTGATTCCTATACCCGATACACTGTGCTGCATGTTACATACTCCTGACCCCTACACTCCATACACTGTGCTGCATGTTACATACTCCTGACTCCTACACCCGATACACTGTGCTGCATGTTACATACTCCTGACCCCTGCACTCGATACACTGTGCTGCATGTTCCATACTCCTGACTCCTACACTCCATACACTATGCTGCATGTTACATACTCCTGACCCCTACACTCCATACACTGTGCTGCATGTTACATACTCCTGACTCCTACACTCGATACACTGTGCTGCATGTTACATACTCCTGACCCCTACACTTCATACACTGTGCTGCATGTTACATACTCCTGACCCCTACACTCCATACACTGTGCTGCATGTTACATACTCCTGACCCCTACACTCCATACACTGTGCTGCATGTTACATACTCCTGACCCCTACACCCGATACACTGTGCTGCATGTTACATACTCCTGACCCCTACACTCCATACACTGTGCTGCATGTTACATACTCCTGACCCCTACACCCGATACACTGTGCTGCATGTTACATACTCCTGACTCCTACACCCGATACACTGTGCTTTCTATCATCTGGAACCAGTCTGCCCATTCTCCTCTGACACCAACAAGGCATTTTCCTCCACACAACTGCCGCTCACTGGATATTTTCTCTTTTTCCCACCATTCTCTGTAAACCCCGAGAGATGGTTGTGTGTGAAAACCCCAGAAACACTCAGACCGGCCCGTCTGCCACCAACAACCATGCCACGTTCAAAGTCACTTCAATCCCCTTTCTTCCCCCATTCCGATGCTCGGTTTGAACTTCAGCAAGTCGTCTTCACCGCGTCTAGCTGCCTAAATGCATTGAGTCGCTGCCGTGTGATTGGCTGATTTGTGTCACCAAGCAGTTGAACAGGTGTACCTAATAAAGTGGCCGGTGAGTGTAATACATCTGCAGAGTGGAGGGGCCGTTCTCTGAGGGTAGGAACGCATGTGGATTGTGTCTCAGGAAATATTTCACCCCCCCCCCATTCCTGATCTGTGGCCCCCCCTCCCCCATTCCCGATCTGTGACCCCCCCTCCCCCCCATTCCCGATCTGTGACCCCCCCTCTCCCATTCCCGATCTGTGACCCCCCCTCCCCCCCATTCCCGATCTGTGACCCCCCCCCATTCCCGATCTGTGACCCCCCCCATTCCAATCTGTGACCCCCCCTTCCCCATTCCGATCTGTGACCCCCCCTCCCCCATTCCCGATCTGTGACCCCCCCTCCTCCATTCCCGATCTGTGACCCCCCCTCCCCCATTCCCGATCTGTGACCCCCCCTCCTCCATTCCCGATCTGTGACCCCCCCCCCATTCCAATCTGTGACCCCCCCTCCCCCATTCCGATCTGTGACCCCCCCCATTCCCGATCTGTGACCCCCCCTCCTCCATTCCCGATCTGTGACCCCCCCTCCCCCATTCCCGATCTGTGACCCCCCCTCCTCCATTCCCGATCTGTGACCCCCCCCCCATTCCAATCTGTGACCCCCCCTCCTCCATTCCCGATCTGTGACCCACCCTCCTCCATTCCCGATCTGTGACCCCCCCCCTCCTCCATTCCCGATCTGTGACCCCCCCCCCATTCCGATCTGTGACCCCCCTCCTCCATTCCCGATCTGTGACCCCCCCTCCTCCATTCCCGATCTGTGACCCCCCCTCCCCCATTCCCGATCTGTGACCCCCCCTCCTCCATTCCCGATCTGTGACCCCCCCCTCCTCCATTCCTGATCTGTGACCCCCCCCACCATTCCCGATCTGTGACCCCCCCTTCCACCATTCCCGATCTGTGACTCCCCTCCCCCATTCCCGATCTGTGACCCCCCCCTCCTCCATTCCCGATCTGTGACCCCCCCCATTCCGATCTGTGACCCCCCTCCTCCATTCCCGATCTGTGACCCCCCCTCCTCCATTCCCGATCTGTGACCCCCCCCCTCCTCCATTCCCGATCTGTGACCCCCCCCCCATTCCGATCTGTGACCCCCCTCCTCCATTCCCGATCTGTGACCCCCCTCCTCCATTCCCGATCTGTGACCCCCCCCCATTCCAATCTGTGACCCCCCCTCCCCCATTCCGATCTGTGACCCCCCCCATTCCCGATCTGTGACCCCCCCTCCTCCATTCCCGATCTGTGACCCCCCCTCCCCCATTCCCGATGTGTGACCCCCCCTCCTCCATTCCCGATCTGTGACCCCCCCCCCATTCCAATCTGTGACCCCCCCCTCCCCCATTCCCGATCTGTGACCCACCCTCCTCCATTCCCGATCTGTGACCCACCCTCCTCCATTCCCGATCTGTGACCCCCCCCTCCTCCATTCCCGATCTGTGACCCCCCCCATTCCGATCTGTGACCCCCCTCCTCCATTCCCGATCTGTGACCCCCCCCCCATTCCAATCTGTGACCCCCCCTCCACCATTCCCGATCTGTGACTCCCCTCCCCCATTCCCGATCTGTGACCCCCCCTCCTCCATTCCCGATCTATGACCCCCCCCATTCCCGATCTGTGACCCCCCCTCCTCCATTCCCGATCTGTGACCCCCCCTCCTCCATTCCGATCTGTGACACCCCCCCCGGGGTAAACGACCCGAGAAGAATCCCCTCCAGTGATTACACTCCTCTTATATCACATATTTGTGTCTCATAAATCCGGAGATCCGAGGTCAGCTCTCTCCCCATGGAATGCAGTTAATGGTGGAGTATCAGGATAACACTGCCAAGTATGGGGGGGGGAGGGGAGGGGGGGTCAGTGGCCCCAGAAACAAAAAATCTATTTTTCAGTTTCCATCGTGTCTCTCTATATACAGTTTCCTTAAGTACATCATTTTATTGTGAAAACTGTTACAAAGTTTCTTTTCTGGAGATCCTGCCAGTAGCAGCACTTCCTGACAACACTCAGGGGGCGCATTGGCAGAGCTATTCATCCTCTGAGACCGAAACGTACGTTCGTTCTGTGTGAATGAGGACAAAACCTAAATGTCAATAAGCTTCCCTCCAGGTCGAATGTTATTTTTTGGGGGGAGCTGCAAACACACAGTCTACAGTCTACATCTAAATTCCTTACTATCGCCGTATGGAAATTTAGATGCATTCGAATTCGGGAAACAAAACAGAACCGCACATGTCTAACCCAAGTCCAAGTCCAGCCCAGCTTAGGCAATATGACACCGTCGGAGCTGCAGACCCGCCCACTCAGCTCAGCAGGTCGCTCTCCCACTGTGAGCACGATTTGAAATTTCAGCTGTTGTGTAAGGTGATGATGAATAATACTATAAAGGGGGGATCTCAGGTGCACGGGGTTTGGTGACTGTCCTGCCATTATCCACCAATCATATTCTGAGTATGAGAGTAAGAGGCGAGTTCTGATTGGCTGCTGGGTTTGTTGTACATTTCGTTCTCCTACTGAAAAAAAAAATGCAACACAACAAATGAGATATTCGGGATAAATTCCTAGAAGATCCAGAGTGAGTTCAGTCATGAGTGACACCATTCCTGGAGGAAATGAGTTCAGTGACACCCAGACCGTCCTTCCCACACTTCAAAGGGCAATAAAAATTGTGGGGGGGGTGGGGGAGGGGGGGTCTATGCTGGTTACAATGGAGATGAATCCATCATCACATTCCACCCATAATGAGGCTGATTTACTAAAAGTAAAAAGAGACTTTCCTCAGCGCATGTGACAGTACAGAGTACAAGACGCCCGTCGTTGTGGCCCCCCGGGGACCACGGCTGCACTCGCACTTTCACCCGGACTCGTAAGTGAATTTTTTTTTTTTAATATGAAAAATTTAGATTTTTATATTACCCGGATTTATATTATAATTGTATTATATTGTTTAATTAAATAAAATTAGGCTGTATTAATTTTAATCAACCAATCAGGTGCCAGGCCCCCCCCCCCCCCCACAGAATTGGGTATTCCAGCTGAACGCAGCTTCACCGTATTCCCTAACATTCGGCCTCTACAAGCCCCACCGTGTGCGCTGAGAACTCCGTCCTGGAGGGCGAGGAATGATCCTTCGTGTCCCAACAATTCCACAGAAACAAAACAGAAATTCGGGAGGAATTCCGACAATTCCTCACACAAGATTTTGTTTATCTTTCAGCTGATCTTCAGCAAACCAAAACCTCCACCTGGAAATCCCCAATAGTGACAGATCACACGGTGCGGAGATGTCTGCTGAGGAACGCAGAGAGGTAACCTCAGAGATTGGGGTGTGGGGGGGTAACCTCAGAGATTGGGGTGGGGAGTAACCTCAGAGATCGGGGTGGGGGGTAACCTCAGAGATCGGGGTGTGGGGTAATCTCAGAGATCGGGGTGGGGAGGTAACCTCAGAGTTTGGGGTGTGGGGGGGGGGTAACCTCAGAGATCGGGGTGTGGGGGGGGTAACCTCAGAGATCGGGGTGTATATGGATGTGGGTTAACTTTAGTGATCGGAGTGGTTGGGGGTAACCTCAGAAATAGGGGGGGGGGTAGCCTCAGAGATCAAGGTGTGTGGCAGGAAACACTAGAAATCAGGGTGTGCTGTGATTGGGGTTAACTTCAGAGACCGGGGTGTGGGGGGGGTAACCTCAGAGATCGGGGTGTGCATGGATGTGGGTTAACTTTAGAGATCGGAGTGGTTGGGGGTAACCTCAGAAATAGGGGGGGGGGTAGCCTCAAAGATCAAGGTGTGTGGCAGGAAACACTAGAGATCAGGGTGTGCTGTGATTGGGGTTAACTTCAGAGACCGGGGTGTGCGGGGAGGAAAGTAGGGTGGTCGGTGGTAACTTCAGGGATCAGGGTGCATGGTGGGGTAACCTCAGAGATTAGGGTGTACAGTGGATAACCTCAGAGATGAAGGTGTGGGATGGGATAATCTCAAAGATCGGGGCGTGTGGGGAGGAAAGCGGGGTGGTTAGTGGTAACTTCCAGTACTGAGGGGTAACCTTGGAGATTAGAATGTACAGGGATGGGGGTTAAGTTCAGAGTTAGGGGTGGTTGGGGATAACCTCAGAGATCAGGGTGTGTGAGGGGGTAGTCTCAGATATCAAGGTGCATGGTAGGAAATCTCAGAGATCGGGGTGTGCGATATTGGAAGTTAACTTCAGAGATCGGGGTGTGTAGTAGGTAACATCAGAGATCAGGGTGTGTGTGTTGGGGGGGGGGCAGGGCCGTCTTTAATATTGATTGGACCATGGGCAAAAATTTTCTTGGGGCCCCCATGCAGTTTCGCTCTCCACCTGCTCTGAGACATACAATAAATAGCAGCTAGACTCAAAATCAGTTTACTGAATCAGATTAGACAGTGATTGTGATTGGTTGCCAGAGTTTACAGTGTATCATTACCGGTCACTGACTGGTTGCTAGAAGTTACAACAAACATTTCGGCTCACTGATTAGTTGCTAGAGGTAACAGCACATGATTTCTGCTTGTTGATTGGTTGCTAGAGATTACTGTACATCAATACTGCTCACTGATTGGTTACTGCACATCATTACTGCTTACTGATTGGTTGCTAGAGGTTACAGCACATCATCTCCTCACTGGCTGCACACCATGGACTCGACCTTGCTCACCTGTGCTCCCCAAACTGTAATTCCTTCTCTGCCTACCTCTGCACACCACACACTACCCTCCCCCCACTAATTTGCTTACCTTTGCAGAACAGGCAGGTGTTAGGCTTAATGACCACAGTTGTAGGCAGGACTTCTCAAGCATACCCCTTTATCTCCCCAGTGGGTAAAATTTAGTATAGGTGATGGTGGATATAACCTCAGGGGGGCATGATATACATATGAATACCACCTCTGTTTACATAGAATGCTCCTGGTCTGCCACTATTTACATATCAATGCCGCTGTTATTTACATATCAATGCCGTTATTTACATGTAAACACAGGGTCTGCAGGTGAGTGATCAGTACACAACAACAAGACAGAGCTGGGCAGCATTAATTACAGAACTTCACACTGAGATATTAGGACACAGCATGAGACTAAAACCTCAAGGGGTGAGGCCATTTAAACTGGGAAAGTTGGCAAGTATGAGGCAGCTGCCAGAAATCAGGGTGTGTGGTAGGAAACCTTAAAGATCAGGGTGTGCGGGAATGGGGGTAACCTCCGAGATTGGGGTGTACAGGGGAACAAGATGGTTGGGGATAACTTCAGAGATCAGGGTGTGTAGCGGGGTAACCTCAGAGACTAGGGTGTGCAGTGGATAGCCTCAAAGATCAGGTTGTGGGGTGAGATAACCTCAGAAATCAGGGTGTTTGGTGGAATAACCTCAGAGATCTGGGTGTGCGGGAAGAAAAGCAGGGTGGCTGGCGGTAACTTCAGAGATCAGGATTTGTGGTAGGTAACCTCAGAGATCAGGGTCTGCAGGGATGGGGGTTACTTTCAGAGATAGGGATGGTTGGGGGTAAGTGCAGAGATCGGGGTGTGCGGGGATGGGGGTTACTTTCAGAGATCGTGGTTGTTGGGGGTAACCTCAGATTGGGGTGTGCGGGGATTAGGGATAACGTTAGAGTTAGGGGTGGTTGGGGGTAAACTCAGAAATCTGGGGGGTGGGGTGGGGGTTTAGCCTCAGATATCAGGTTGTGTGGTAGGAAATCTTAGAGATCAGGGCGTGCAGGGATGGGGGTTAACTTCAGAGACCGGGGCATGCAGTAGGTAATCTCAGAGAACAGGGTGTGCAGGGGGAGAGAGCAGGGTGTTTGAGGATAGCCTTAGAAATGGGGTGTGTAGGTGGGGGGGGGTGAGGTGTTTGGGGGTAACTTCAGGAATCATGGTGTGCGGTAAGAAACCTTAGAGATCAGGGTGTGCGAGGATGGGGGTTAAGTTCAAAGATCGGGATGTACAGTAGGTAACCTCAGAGATTAGGTTTGCAGTGGGTAACCTCAGAGATCAGGGTGTGGGGTGGGATAACCTCAGAGATCAGGGTGTGGGGTGGGATAACCTTCGAGATCGGGGTGTGGGGTGGGATAACCTCAGAGATCGGGGTGTGGGGTGGGATAACCTTAGAGATCAGGGTGTGGGGTGGGATAACCTTAGAGATCAGGGTGTGGGGTGGGATAACCTCAGAGATCAGGGTGTGGGGTGGGATAACCTCAGAGGTCAGGGTGTGGGGTGGGATAACCTTAGAGATTAGGGTGTGGGGTGGGATAACCTCAGAGATCAGGGTGTGGGGTGGCATAACCTCGGAGATCAGGGTGTGGGGTGGGATAACCTCAGAGATCAGGGTGTGGGGTGGGATAACCTTAGAGATCAGGGTGTGGGGTGGGATAACCTCAGAGATCGGGGTGTGGGGTGGGATAACCTCAGAGATCAGGGTGTGGGGTGGGATAACCTCAGAGATCAGGGTGTGGGGTGGGATAACCTCAGAGATCAGGGTGTGGGGTGGGATAACCTCAGAGATCGGCGTGTGCGGGGAGGAAAGCGAAGTGGTGGGGTAACCTCAGAGACCGAGGGATCAAGGGTCATGCAGAACGGTCAGTCATGTTATTTTATTCAGGAGAAGAAGAATGTTCTTCAGATTTTCCACATTTTTGAGATCCAGAATAAAGAAAATAAAAAGAGCAACAAACATGAAACTGAACACAACAGAGGAGAATCTTGCAGTACTCCCTGTGGTCCACCATCAATATATTATGGACCACATGACCATCGCGGACCAAACTCTACAATACAATATGCTAATGAGTGAAGACACATGAGATGGTCAGAAGATTTATTAAGATAAAATTAAGGAAAAAAAGGTCATGGGGATTCAAGTTTTAATTGTCTTATATAAACAGATAGTGGATACCAGGCGGTACAGTACACCCGTCTACCCTAAAGGTGATAATTCCCAAACAGTCCTCACACCAGAAGAGTATGGTCATTAAGCCAACCACACCACGTTTCTTCAGATTTTTGGGATCTGCTTCTGTGGATGGAATTTAGACTTTCCAAATGAAGGGTCCATCTTACCTCTTCTATTCATAGGCTGGTTGTGGGGGGGGGAATGGGGAGACCCCAGTGCTGGGCTATAGTTTTCTTGAATTCTAGTTACTGCCAATTCCATAGGGGATCATCAAAGGGGGAGATCCTATTAACATCCTATTATACCGAAAATACCCATCTCAGATTCCGGAGAACAGTGAAGGTGAAATGGATGGGTAAAGTGGCACAAAACTCTGGTTAAAAAGAAAATTCCATTCCAGTATGTATTCTTAACCCCAAAAAAGTCCTTTCCATTGCTCTCAGCCTCCTCCAAAACGCTAAATTCCATGTTTTGCTGCTGTGATCCGACTTCCTGTCAGAGGGTGGCTATGTTCATTCTCCATGGTCCCACTGTATGTAGGAACGTAACCTCCTTCTTTTGCTCGCTATTGAGATAGACTATGGTGTATTGCAGGGGTCTCCAAACTTTCTAAACAAAGGGCCAGTTTATTGTCCTTCAGGCTTTAGGGGGCCCAGACTGTGGTCAGCGGGAGTAGAAAATGCCCCAATGTCAGGGGGAGTAATAAATTCCCCATCCTTGGTTCTAGTGGGAGGAACAGTGCCCCATCATTGGTATCAGTGGGAGGAATAGTACCCCATTATTAGAGTCAATGGGAGGAATAGTGTTCCATTATTGATATCAGTGGGAGGACTAGTACCCTATCATTGGTGTCAGTGGGAGGAATAGTGCCCGGTCGTTGGTATCAGTGGGAGGAATAGTGCCCAGTCGGTGTCAGTGGGAGGAATAGTACCCCATCATTGGTATCAGTGGGAGGAATAGTACCCCATCATTGGTGCCAGTGGGAGGAATAGTACCCCATCATTGGTATCAGTGGGAGGAATAGTACCCCATCATTGGTATCAGTGGGAGGAATAGTGCCCCATCATTGGTATCAGTGGGAGGAATAGTACCCCATCATTGGTGCCAGTGGGAGGAATAGTACCCCATCATTGGTATCAGTGGGAGGAATAGTACCCCATCATTGGTGCCAGTGGGAGGAATAGTACCCCATCATTGGTATCAGTGGGAGGAATAGTACCCCATCATTGGTGCCAGTGGGAGGAATAGTACCCCATCATTGGTATCAGTGGGAGGAATATTACCCCATCATTGGTGCCAGTGGGAGGAATAGTACACACCCCCCCCCCCCCAATGATTGGTGTCAGTGGGTGGAATAGTGCCTCATCATTGGTGCCAGTTTGAGGAATGGAGCCCCATCATTGGTGCCAGTGGGAGGAATAGTGCCCCATCATTGGTGGCAGTGGGAGGAATAGAGCCCCATCACTGGTGTCAGTGTGGAATGGTGCTCCAAGGGCCAGATAAACACCAGCCAAGGGCCAAATCTAACCCACAGGCCATAATTTAGAGATCACTGGTCTATGGGATTTGGAGTGTCTATAGAGCATTGCACATGACCACAACTAATGTGCACTGCTCGTTCCAAATGGAGATGGGGAGAAAAGGAGAGGTTCGGGAGCTCATGAAGGATGTTACAAGGAAGCAGAAAAACACAGTAAGAAACGATTTAATTAAAAATAGTTGACAGGGCCATAAGTAGTAGATGTATATGGAATATTTTCGGAAAATGAGGATATCGTTTAATGATATCAAGCACATCATGCCGGTATCGGTCAGTTTTGTGCACCTCCAGAACTTGTGGATAAGACTGCCCTGTCCCGAGGTAGATGTGGAGCACAATGGAATGGGGGGGGGGGTCTCTATAGGAAAAGCAATACGTTCCTAGGGGTGTCCAGTACACCTCATGTATTAGGAACAATTGGGGGGAACCCAAGGATGGAGATATGGACATCTGAGGCTGCGGGTCTTCCAGCCACGGTTCGTCTGTTAAAGGACCACAGTCCATGTTCCTTTACTGGTGACAATGGAGTGTGAGATCCTGGTTGTAGAGGTGTTTATGTGGTCAGCTGTGTTTTATGATTTATCGGTCTGCCAGATTAACAGAACTTTAAAGGCCTCTAATCACAGCCAAAAACCGAGCGATATAGTGGGTCTGCTGTGAAGAACGTCTTCTTCTTCTTCTGCACGGTCAATTTTGATGTGTACTATACCTTGACCTCCTCGGACCACCCATGCCGATCCATCATGAGATTCCTCCATACTCAAGGAATCTGTGGTCGCAGAATACCGGTGAGGTGTCTGAGGTTTGCCATGGAATCGTTGTCTTATGAATTACAGTCTTTCCACCACCTTCCCCCATAGCAGAAGAACAGCTGATCACCTCAGGCCTCACCAGCAATGGCCCTTCTGCTTTTCCGCCATGTCCACATTTCCTCTTCTGCTAATGAGGTCATTGGTGGTTAAAATATCAAAGTCTCTGCGACTCCTCATTTCCTGAGCGGAGAGGAGCTCCACAGATACAAGAACACAACAAACCAACCCAAGCACACACCAGGCGACTCCACCTAATCAGAGAACCGATCGGTGTAATTGAATCTTACTGATTATCAGGGCTTTTTTTTGGGGCAGGAAGGCAGGGGAAAGCAGTTCTGGCACCCCCAGCACCAGATGTATGCAAGGGGTGCTGGGGTGTGCTGAAGGGTCTACTGGTTCTGGCTGCTGGGGGATCTATTGTAAAGAGAGGGGATCTATTGTTGCTGGGTGTGGGTCTTATGTTGCTAAGGGGTCAGTTGTTGCTGGCAGAGATCTACTGTTGAGGGGGGGGTCTATTGTTTCTGGCTGCTGAAGGGTCTATTGATGCTGGCTATGAGGAGACCTGTTGTTGCTGCCAGGAGTCTATTGTTGCTTGAGGGGTGGGGTCTATTGTTGTGTTGGGGGGTATTTTGTTGCGGGTGGTCCGTGTTTGTTGCTGGGATCTATTGTTGCTGGGAGGTCTATTGTTGCTGGCTGCAAGGAATCAATTTGACTGCTTTTCTTGTTCTCCTTAACAAATTCCATACATATTATTTTGGCACCAAAAATGATACTTGGTTCTGTATTCTCTATATAGGGCAGTACTGGGAGGTGGGCGGGGGTTGGAACCAAGGAAACGGTGCTCGGAGGTGGGTAGGGGGGCGGAGAAAAGGGGTTACTCAGAAAGGGGGAAGTTCCTGCACCTATTCTTTGAGACAAAAAACCCTGTTGATTATTATTAATAATTAAAGTGGTTGTAAACCTCAGACATGAAATACGAACAAAGCACATCCCTCTATAGTGTGTACCTGTCCCACTCCAAGTGTCATTTCTGTCTGCTGCCTCCTTCCTCTGTTATCTGCATGAGTCACTTCTGACAAGTTTTTCTGACACCAAGAGGTATAAAGGTGACAAGGGAGGAAACTCCAGCACACAGCCTGTAATTGACAGCCTCAGCCTCGGTTCTAGTGTGCTGTGTGAAAGTGGGGGGGGGGGGTGTCTTTTCCCTCCAATCAGCTCTCACTGAGCTCTGCAGAGTGTAACTTCAGCTCTCGCCCCTTGCTTTCTGACAGCTCAGACAAGCATTATAAATTCTGGACTTTGAATGGATGTAGAGAAGAGAAGAATGCAGATAAACAGGTACAGTTTGTCCCCCACATACGAACCTTGGAGTTGCGAACTTTCAAAGATACGAACATACGTTTTGCATGTCCAATCGTGTGAGTTAGTTCACATTTCTGGTGGTTGTGGCTCTGTGTACTTTGCTGTATACAGTACCGTATCCATATTTCAACCATTTTTTTTCCATACATTATTTGTGTGAACCTAATTTATTGGGCTGGTTGTGCTAGTTGGGCACCTAAGCTAACTGTGTTGGACTTAAAAAACAAATTGGATTTACGAAACGGAACTCGTTTATACTGTGTGTAGTGGGGGACTTACTGTACAACTTATGTAGGAGGATTTGTTTCATCTCTGTGTACCCTATAATGTCAAAAGTATTGGGACGCCTGCCTTTACACGCACATGAACTGTAATGACATCCCAGTCTTAGTCCGTAGGGTTCAATATTGAGTCGGCCCACCCTTTGCAGCTATAACAGCTTCAACTCTTCTGGGAAGGCCGTCCACAAGGTTTAGGAGTGTGTCTATGGGAATGTTTGACCATTCTTCCAGAAGCGAATTTGTGAGGTCAGGTACTGATGTTGGATGAGAAGGCCTGGCCTGCAGTCTCCATTCTAATTCATCCTAGAGGTGTTCTATCGGGTTGCGGTGAGGATTCTGTGGAGGCCAGTCAAGTTCCTCCACCCCAAACTCGTTCATCCATGTCTTTATGGACCTTGCCAACATGAAAGCATGGATCCATCCTGCCTTGTATCACCGGTTCAGGCTGGTGGGGTCGTGGTGGGGGTTTTTTCTTGGCACACTTTGGGCCCCTTAGTACCAATTGAGCATCGATTTAATCACCACGTCCTACCTGAGTATTGTTGCTGACCATGTCCATCCCTTTATGACTACAGTGTCCCCATCTTCTGATGGCTCCTTCCAGCAGGATAATGCACCATGTCACAAAGCTCCAATCATCTCACCACTGGACAATGAGGTCCCTGTACTCCAATGTCCTCCACACTCACCACATCTCATCCAATAGAGGACCTTTGGGATGTGGTGGAATGGGACTTTGGCATCACACATGTGCAGCTAATGTACACGCTATCATGTCACTATGGACCAAAATCTCTGAGGAACGTTTCCAACACCTTGTTGTATCTATGCCACCAAGAATGAAGGCAAAAGGGGGTCCAACCCGCTACTAGCAAGGGGGACCTAATAAAGTGGCCGGTGAGTGTGTATTGGATGGGATGCCCCGGGTGATCTGCGTTATCCACCCTACTTTGTACAGGGCCATGGCTGAGGATGGCACTATAGGGATAATAGCAGACAACGCCCAGACTCCCCACATACCCCAGAATTGAGATACACCATCTCTTACTACTGATGGATCAAAAAGATCCCCAATAAATATTTTACTTATCACCCTCTGTACATGTCTGTACATTGCCCACCTCACTATATATATATATATATATATATATATATATATATATATATATATATATATATATATATATATATATAAGATTATAGAGATATTTATAATATATACACTTAGGAGGAGGGGCAATTATAAGTGGCAGTGATATATAGATTGAGCCCATGGAAGATGGGTGGGGGGTATAGGAAACATATAATCTATACATTACTCCCCTGGGTGGAGATATCTCCTCTCCGAAATAATTGGAATTCCTGAACTCCCATTCCATCTCTCCATTTACATACCTGGGGCCCCCGCTGACACCCCCCCCCCCCCCTGGGGCCCCTCCTGGGTGAAGGGAGAAGATCCAGGTGTGAATTAAGGAATTTTTCCTAATTACAACTTAGATCCAGAAGGAATTTTCTCTCATGGAAAGGGATCTCTAAGCTGAGACATGGCGGTGAAGGCGATCAGAGAGCATTAGAGCTCTAATAGAAAAGGTAAAAAAAAAGATTAAAGCAGCATTGTGAGAGATAGGTAGACATTCCCCATTTTTTGTGCATTGCAGAGATATAAAAAAAAACAAAACTTACATTTAATAGCATTTTGTTGCTCTTCATGGAGTTATTGCATTTAAAAATGCAAAATGCAACCAAGTTTGCCGATAAGTGGCTGCTGACAACGTGTATGTCCCACGAGGGGGGTAGTAATGCTCACAAACCATGTTTTTTCCACCAGGGGGCAGTATTACTCACAAAACACATATATCCCACCAAGGGGGCAGTATTGCCCCCACACTATATATGTCCCACAAGGGGGCAATGTTTTTCACACACCATGTATATCCCAAGAAGGGGTAGTATTGCTAAAATGCCATGTATGTCCCATCAGGAGGCTATATTACTCCTACACAATGAATGTCCTATCAGGGTGCAGTATTGTTCCCACACCATGTGTGTCCCACCAGGGGGCAGAGTTGCTCCCACACCATGTATGTCCCACCAGGGGGCAGTATTGTTTGGACATCTCATGTGAACATTGATTATACACTGTGTATGTTCCACTAGGGGGCAGTATTGTTCACACACCATGCATGTTTAACCGAGGGGTAGTATCTTTCACACACCATGTTTGTTCCCCCAGACAGCCATATTGCTCACACACCATATGTGTCTCACTAGGGGGCAGTATTCCTCACACACCGTGCATGTACCACCAAGGGGCAGTATTGGTCACACACCATGTAAGTCCCACTAGGGGGCAGAATTCCTCACACACAGTGTATATCCCACTAGGGGCAGTATTGCTCACACACCATGCATGTACCATCAGGGGGCAGTATCGCTCACCACATATGCTCCACCAGGGGGCAGTATTGCTCACACACCATGTACAGTATGTCCCATCACGGGGCAGTATTGCTCACACACCCTGTATATCCCACCAGGGAGGGGGCAGTATTGCTCACACACCCTGTATGTTCCACCAGGGGGCAGTATTGCTCACACACCCTGTATGTTCCACCAGAGGGCAGCATTGCTTACACACCGTGTATGTCCCACCCAGGGGGCAGTATTGCTCACACACCCTGTATGTTCCACCAGGGGGCAGCATTGCTTACACACTGTGTATGTCCCACCCAGGGGGCAGTATTGCTCACACACCATGTATGTTCCACCAGAGGGCAGTATTGCTCACACACTGTGTATGTCCCACCCAGGGGGCAGTATTGCTCACAAACCCTGTATGTTCCACCAGAGGGCAGTATTGCTCACACACCATGTATGTCTCACCCAGGGGGCAGTATTGCTCACACAGCGTGTATGTCCCACCCAGGGGGCAGTATTGCTTACACACCATGTACTGTATCTCCCACCAGAAAGAGGTGTTGCTCACACACCATGCATGTCCCACCACAGGGGGCAGTATTGCTTTTTATCACTATGTATGTTAATAGTAAGTTGCTGTCCATTTAATGATATTATGCAGAGAAGAATTGTCTTCCCGGCAATATTATATCTCAGATGTTAGAGCCGACATTCAGCATTTGTTCCCTGACCAAAGAAGGTTGAGTTTGATTTTGAGTTACTGAGCTGTTCAGTCCAGGGAATACCCGGTCACCAGACTCGCCAATATTCATGGAAAATTCCCATATGGAAAATGAAGTCTATTTACTAGTCGTTGGCCTGAAAGACACAGGGAGGGAAATACAGCCAACTATTTACCTATTGGTTTCAACCTGACAGAAGGAAATCCACCCAGAACAGAGAGGACCGCATTTATCTGTATGAGAAGACGTTCTGTAGCACCTGTGGTCTCACATCTGATGATAATGTATGGGGACTGTATCAAGGGATCTGCATAATATTTATTTCCTTATTATGTATTATCATCATGACTAAATCTAAAACTTTAATAGATACTTTGATGTCTGTTTTTAGGCTAAATACTATGAAATATTTCTATATCAATGTTCTGCATTTTTACATACAGCCACCAGGAGGAGCTCTGAGCTGCATTTATCCAATTTCCAGGCTTTGTTGACCTACATTACTGACAAAAATCCTTGCTTTGTGCACTGGTCCAAATCCTTTGGTGGAGGGAGGATTGGTCAGAAACCATGAAATCAGGCCGAGACAGAAGTACAGTTAAAGCATACTTGTTTAATAATAAAAGTAAAAAAGAACAAACGTAGTAAAACATAGCCAAAGTTCAGTAACCGGAACGGATAGTCAGCCAAGCCAGAAGTCAGGGATCAATGTAGTGGAACAGCAAGCAGGGTCTGGAGCCAGAAGGGATGTCAGCAAAGCAAGTCTTGAACAGAATTGCAGGTGATAGTTTCTGTGATGTTGACCAAGGCGAAGGCAGAGATCATCTGGGCTGGACGGCTTAAGTAGGCAGGACTGACGAGCAGGATATCATCAACAGCTGAGTAACTGTGGAGAGATAAGAGCTGGAAATTAGCCTACAGCTGAGCGGCCAGCTCAGAGAAGGAAGGGCTGAGACCAGCCCTGACAGGATTATGGTGTGGAGTTGTTTTTCAGGGGTTGGGCTTGGCCCCTTAGTTCCAGTGAAGGGAACTCTTAAGGCAATACCAAGACATTTTGGAAAATTTCATGCTCCCAACTTTTGTGGGAACAGTTTGGGGATGGCCTCTTCCTGTTCCAACATGACTGCACACCAGTGCACAAAGCAAGGTCCATAAAGACATGGATGAACAAGTTTGGGGTGGAGGAACTTGACTGGCCTGCACAGAGTCCTGACCTCAACCCGATAAAATACCTTTGGAATGGAGACTGCGAGTCAGGCCTTCTCGTCCAACCTCAGTGCCCTGACCTCACAAATTTGCTTCTGGAAGAATGGTCAAACATTCCCATAGACACACTCCTAAACCTTGAGGATGGCCTTCCCAGAAGAGTTGAAGCTGTTATAGCTGCAAAGGGTGGGCCAACTCAATATTGAACCCTACGGACTAAGACTGGGATGCCATTAAAGTTCAAGTGCTTGTAGGGTCCCAATACTTTTGACAATATAGTGTATTTATATGGCTCTGACATATACTGCAGTGCTGTACAGAGAACATATCAGTCCCGAGAGTCCCAGTTCCCTGTTCATGCTGTGCCTCTGCACTGTGTAAGTGACAGGTGCACTTTGTATTCAGTGTGATGCTCTGGTTGGATCTGGAGTTGGCTCCGGACTGATAAGTATTTCGGTCATTTCACCGGCTCTGCTAATATCTATGGAGTCAGTAGTCACATGTCCGCGTTGAGGACGGCGATAAGACTCCCTCCATGTCTCAGCCATAGGCCGCTTCTCCCGGAAGAATCACAACTAATATAAGATAAAGAACGCCGCGTCCTTCATTTCCCTTATCTCCGCACCGCCGTCCTCTCCCAGCATCGTATAACCAGCGAGTACCGCACAACGCAGACACCCTCTCCCATATCATCAGATTCTACTCTTCCACTAAAGCTGGCTACACATTATACAATTTTCTTGTATAAAATTCTATGCAATCAGGCAGGCCTTTGCACTACATACAATTCCTTGAAAAAGTATTCACACCCCTTGAAATTCTCCACATTTTGTCATGTTGCCACCAAAAACGTAAATAGAGTCCACCTGTGCGTAATTTATTCTCAGTATAAATACAGGTGTTCTGTGAAGCCCTCAGAAGTTTGTTGGAGAACCTTGGTGAACAAACAGCAACATGAAGGCCAAGGAACACACCAGACAGGTCAGGGATAAAGTTGTGGAGAAGTATAAAGCAGGGTTAGGTTATAAAAAAAAGTATCCAAGCTTTGAACATCTCGCGGAGCTCTGTTCAATCCATCATCGAAACATGGAAAGAGTATGGCACAACTGCAAACCTACCAAGACATGGCCGTCCACCTAAACTGACCGGCCGGGCAAGGAGAACATTCATCAGAGAAGAGCCAAGAGGTCCATGGTAACTCTGGAGGAGCTGCAGAGATCCACAGCTCAGGTGGGAGAATCTGTCCACAGGACAACTATTATACCGCGTACACACGGCCGGATTTCCCAACAGAAAAAGTCAGATGGGAGCTTCTGGTCGGACATTCCAACCGTGTGTATGCCCCATCAGATTTTTTCTGTCGGCATTTCCAACGGACTCAGATATAGAACATGTTCTAAATCTCTCCATCGGAAATGCCGATGAAGTTTAGCTCGTATGATACAAATGCTTCAAGACTTGGCAGCAGAACTTTCAATCTATGGACGTGAACGCCAATTAAAACAGAATATCAGCCAATGGGAAGTGGAGCTGCAATAATGGTGAGTCAGGGCAGGAAGAGACACTGGAATGGTCCCTCTTTCTGCTCATCTTGTATTTTCTGGCCTCCTATAAGAATAAAGTAGCTCTGGAATCCCAAGAATGATCCCATTGGTATTATTCTCCAATCGTGTTGTAGTTGTGTTTGAATTAGTTTTTTTGGATTCTGGACCGACAACTTCTCCAGGCTGCAATTTCCTTGACCATTTTGTAATTTGTAATATAACTGCTGATGAACACTGTGCTTTAATATCTACTGGGTAAAATATCCTACAGATTGTATCCTTTACCCCGTATATTCTGTATACATTGTATCCTTTACCCCATCCACCCCGTATATTCTGTATACATTGTATCCTTTACCCCGTATATTCTGTATACATTGTATCCTTTACTCCATCCATTCTGTATACATTGTATCCTTCACCCCATCCATTCTGTATACATTGTATCCTTCACCCCATCCAGTCTGTATACATTGTATCCTTTACCCCGTCCAGTCTGTATACATTGTATCCTTTATCCCATCCATTCTGTATACATTGTATCCTTCACCCCATCCATTCTGTATACATTGTATCCTTCACCCCATCCATTCTGTATGCATTGTATCCTTTATCCCATCTGGTCTGTATACATTGTATCCTTTATTCCATCCAGTCTGTATATATTGTATCCTTTACCCCGTCCAGTCTGTATACATTGTATTCTTTACCCCGTATATTCTGTATACATTGTATCCTTTACCCCGTATATTCTGTATACATTGTATCCTTCACCCCATCCATTCTGTATACATTGTATCCTTTACTCCATCCATTCTGTATACATTGTATCCTTTACCCCGTACATTCTGTATACATTGTATCCTTCACCCCGTCCAGTCTGTATACATTGTATCCTTTATCCCATCCATTCTGTATACATTGTATCCTTTATTCCATCCAGTCTGTATACATTGTATCCTTTATCCCATCCATTCTGTATACATTGTATCCTTCACCCCATCCATTCTGTATACATTGTATCCTTTATCCCATCCAGTCTGTATACATTGTATCCTTCACCCCATCCATTCTGTATACATTGTATCCTTTATCCCATCTGGTCTGTATACATTGTATCCTTCACCCCATCTATTCTGTATACATTGTATCCTTCACCCCATCCATTCTGTATACATTGTATCCTTCACCCCATCCATTCTGTATACATTGTATCCTTTATCCCATCTGGTCTGTATACATTGTATCCTTCACCCCATCCATTCTGTATACATTGTATCCTTTATCCCATCTGGTCTGTATACATTGTATCCTTTACCCCATCCATTCTGTATACATTGTATCCTTCACCCCATTCAGTCTGTATACATTGTATCCTTTATTCCATCCAGTCTGTATATATTGTATCCTTTACCCCATCCATTCTGTATACATTGTATTCTTTACCCCATCCAGTCTGTATACATTGTATCCTTTACCCCATCTGGTCTGTATACATTGTATCCTTCACCCCATCCATTCTGTATACATTGTATCCTTTACCCCATCTGGTCTGTATACATTGTATCCTTCACCCCATCCATTCTGTATACATTGTATCCTTCACCCCATCTATTCTGTATACATTGTATCCTTCACCCCATTCAGTCTGTATACACTGTATCCTTTACCCCTTCCAGTCTGTATACATTGTATGCTTTATTCCATCCAGTCTGTATATATTGTATCCTTTACCCCGTCCAGTCTGTATACATTGTATCCTTTACCCCGTCCAGTCTGTATACATTGTATTCTTTAGAGTTCCACCCATTTTGACATGTTCCTCGGATCACAATGCCCACCCGCAGTACAGTCCTAAATGAATATTCTATTTTTTTAATTATTTCTAAAGACATTTTTTAATTTATTTAGGTGGCACTTTCAGGTCCCAGCCACCTAGGTGATTTGGTCGTTAGGCGATTCCATTGGACTCCTGGGATATCAGCGTCACCTATTCCAGCAGTCTTCGAGAAGCCTTCCCGACCGCACTTGCCTTCCAGGTTCTCTGTTGATTGACCTGTTGCCATAACAACAGGGAACTTCTACCAAAGAAGCCATTGCTATAGCAACCTGTAATCAACAAAGTGCATTGTGCAGTGTCATTATGCGCAAGTTCGGCAGGTGCATGCTGGGTAGCCAGCTGCACGGAATCCCAGAAATACACAGGAGTGGGCTTCAGATGCCCACATCTTCGATGGCCGATGCCTGCCTGCATCAAATTTATAATTTATAATTAAAAAGTATGAAGACAGTTATGACAATATGCAAATTATATAGTACGAGTACTAAGATTCACGGGGGTGCTTTTGTTAGCTGCTGCTTAGGAGACCGGAGCTCGACTTGCCACCCCATTTATATACAATGATTCCATTTCTCAGGCCCCGATGAAGGGCGACCTCTGGCCCCCGAAACGCGTTGCCTCAATTATTACATTTTCTTTTTGATAACACTTTGGAATAAACGTGTATCTGAACAATTACCTTGCGTCTTGGTGCTTCCATTTCAGATTCGTACCCCTATAAATATATGCACCATTCCGGGTATGTAACCTTTTATTGGGTTCCATAAGACAGAATAAAAAATATAGGACAGTAAATCGGAGTAAAGCTCATTTCCTCGCAGAAGAGATCTGCAAATTTCTTCTCAAAGATCTGCAGAAGTTTTCCAGTTTACGCAGATCCTTTGCTGTGTTTTTGGGGGTCATTCTTTGAAGACAATACGGAGACTTCATCTGTTTATAGGGAATGTTTTTTCTTTTTCTGATACTATCAACATGCGATGATAGAACAAAGAGATGTCTGTGTGAGATCCGAGGAAGACGCGGTCACATGACACACATGTCTGCTGATGATACTGATAACAAATTTCCCGAAAATGTAGAGAATAAGTAAAATCTGAGCAACACAATTATCCCGGAATGAGATCTGTGTGGGGACAGGACAGATAGAGGGACTCCACCCAAACCATTCATCATGATTGAGAGTCCTCTATGTACAGCCTGGGGGCGCCCACCCTTCATTGTCTGCTGCAATGATGTACAAAGGACCCCATTCACCACTTACACATCAATGCTTGTCCTGGTTTGCAGGAGGACAGATAATACCCCCCCCCCCTCCTCAATGATTCCAGGAGCGAGAGGTGTCCACATTGACCTCCATCACATAACTGTCCCAGGGACACTGCTGCATGCTCAAGGGTTGTCCCAGATTAGATGGGTCATCAACCTTGCCTTCTATTATAGGGGACCTTTCAGTAATTTCCTGACACGCCTTAATATACACAGACAGTATCAGAATAGGGAGTAGCGATCAGTGTCTATGGATCTGATAAAACAAGAAGGATAATACACTATATTGCCAAAAATATTGGGACACTCCTCCAAATCATTGCATTCAGGTGTTCCAATTGCCTCCATGGCCACAGGTGTATAAAATAAAGCACCTAGGGCATGCAAACTGCTTCTACAAACATTTGTGAAAGAATGGGTCGCTCTCAGGAGCTCAGTGAATTCTAGCGTGGTACCGTGATAGGTTGCCGCCCGTGCAATAAGTTCATCTGTGAAATTTCATTGCTACTAAATATTCCACAGTCAACTGTTAGTGGTGTTATAACAAGGTGGAATCAACTGGGAACAACAGCAACTCAGTCATGAAGTGGTAGGCCACGTAAAATGATAGAGTGGGGTCAGAGCATGCTGAAGCTCACAATGCGCAGAATTCACCAACTGTCTGCAGAGTCCATAGCTACAGATCTCCAAACTTAGTGTGGCCTTCAACAATGCATAGAGAGCTTCATGGAATGGGTTTCTATGGCCAAGGACCTGCATCCAAGTCTTACATCACCAAGTGCAATGCAAAGCATCGGATGCCCTGGTGTAAAACATGCCACCAGTGGACTTTAGAGCAGTGGAGATGTGTTGGATGTGTCTGGGTTTGGTGGTTTCCAGGAGAACGGTACTTGCCTGACTGCACTGTGCCAAGTGTAAAGTTTGGTGGAGGGGGGTTTATGGGGTTGTGATGTGGGGTTGTTTTTTCAGGGGCTGGGCTTGGCCCCTTAGTTCCAGTAAAGGAAACTCTTCAGGCGTTAGCATACCAAGACATTTTGGACAATTTCATGCTCCCGACTTAGTGGGAACAGTTTGGGGATAGACCCTTTCTGTTTCAACATGACTGCGTACCAGTGCACAAAGCAAGGTCCATAAATACATGGGTGAGCAAGTTTTGGGTGGAGGAACTTGACTGGTCTGCACAGAGTCCTGACCTCAAACCGATAGAACACCTTTGGAATGAATTAGAGCGGAGACTGCAAGCCAGGCCTTCTCGTCTACATCAGTGCCTTACCTTGTGGACAGCCTTCCCAGAAGGCTTGCTTTGTGCACTGGTCCAAATCATTTGGTGGAGGGGGGATTATGGTGTGGGGTTGTTTTTCAGGGGTTGGGCTTGAACCCTTAGTTCCAGTGAAGGGAACTCTTAAGGCGTCAGCATACCAAGACATTTTGGACAATTTCATGTTCCCAGCTTTGTGGGAACAGTTTGGGGATGGCCCCTTCCTGTTCCAAAATGGTTGCGCACCAGTGCACAAAGCAAGGTCCATAAAGACATAAATGAGTACGTTTTGGGTGGAGGAGTTTGATGAGTCCTGACCTGATGAATTAGAGCAGAGACTGCGAGCAAGGCCTTCTTGTCCAACATCAGTGCCTGACCTCACAAATGCTCTTCTGGAAGAATGGTCAAACATTCCCATAGACACACTCCTAAACCTTGTAGACGGCCTTCCCAGAAGAGTTGAAGCTGTAAAGGGTGGGGCAACTCAATATTGAACCCTACGGACAAAGACTGGGATGCTATTAAAGTTCATGTGCATGTAAAGGCAGGCGACCCAATACTTTTGGCAATATAGTGCATATATTTAGAGCATACATGTGTTCCGATATGGCGGAGGGGTTTGTTTATCCCCAAATCCTGAATTATTGTACTAATTACCCTCCCAAGAAGCTGACTGGTTGCCTTCAGGTGCGGCCTCACATGTGGTCTGCCGCGGAGCCCAACTCACAAACCGGGTATAAGGGGTTAAACTTCAGGCAGACGGAATGACAGAGAATTATTAGGGTGGAACTGGAGAAAGCAATTCTCTCTGCTATAAATTTTATTACAATCCTTCGTCCCGGGGGCCGAAATCTGGAGAACGATAAAAACCATTTACTGCAACAATAAACTTCATTATAAAACCATCTCTGGTGTACTGCGCTACTGTCTATGAGAGCAGAATAACAACCTTCTCTGCACATCACTGCAAAACATGTCAGAGCTACAGTATATACTATATAAATTTATATTAATAATAGTGTGTGTGACTTGTGGGGGGACATTAGAGTGTAGATTTTTGTTTATTAAAAAATCATACAAACATACAGCTCATTAATAAAAACATATTTACACAAAAATAAACAACAACTAAACAAAAACAAGCATGCTTACATCAGCAAGTAAAGAAAACAATTTCCTGACAAGATAGCATAGAAAGAAACATATTTTAATGACAACAAAAAAGAGACTACAAACCCCGAACCTCAACTTAAACACAATCCAGGCTAAGAAACCTTTTGAGATATAATCGCCATCAGGATGCGATTCCAAAACCCCCCTATTAACCCCTCCCCCCCACATCATTCACCCCAACTTCCACATCATTCACCTTGCGTTCTTCACCAGCCACTCTCATTTCCTTCTCACCTCCCCCTCCACCATCGTCCAATCCATCTCTCACTCCACCCCTCAGTGTCTGCTGACCTCCAGCCGCACTTCTGCCACGCCGAGGAGAAGGGGTTGGCACCACCATACATGCTGGTCCAGCACCCTCCACTGTCTTCACTACACTAGGAGAAACAATAGGTGCAGACACAGACTTGACAACCACACTTTCTGACACTGACTGGGGAACCACAGACTGGGGGGGACACTGACACCGTAGAGGGCCTCACACATACAGGTTCTGACGGGACAGAGACACTAGAATCCCCTGGTACAACCTCCGCCAACCCAGACTCATCCCTATACAGACGGAAGAATTCCTCCACTAGGTCAGGCTTATTGTTCAAAGCCTCAGGGCACCGGCTATAAGGGTGACCAACCTTATCACATGGGTTACATTTAATGATGCTGCAGTCCCTCGCCAGATGCCCCAGTTCCTGGCACAAAGAGCACTTCTGTTCTGGACATTTAGAAGAGAAATGTCCCTTGACTCCACATTTATGGCACAGCTTAGGTTGACCAGGAAAGAAGACGGTAATCCTATCTCTACCAATAAAGGCAGAGGAGGGCAAATGCTGGACCACATTCCCACCCACACTCAACCTCATTGATACTGACCACCCACCTGGCCAGATTCCCCTATCATCCACAATGTTTTTTAGGGGACACAAAGTTTCACCAAACCTCCTAAACCAGACCCATAAATCCTTGGGGGGAATAGACTCATTCCTAGTCAGGATAGTCACATTTTTTATCAAGGGCTGTCTTGAGACAACTTTGGGGACAAGCCCCTTCCAGTCCAGCTGGCCCCCATATACACGCTCATACCGCTCCCAAAACAGATCCAGCGATTCTGAAAGCACAAATGATAAATCATATTCATAGGAACCAGCCGGACTGATGAGAGCATAAATATCCTCCGCTTTAAAACCCATGGCTAGGATCCTATCCACAACCACCCTCCTGATAGGTGGAATACCTCCTCCTTCCCACCTGAGCTGTACAACATTCCTGCATTTAATGGAAGGTGCGTTAGGTGAAAGTCGCACAACTGGCTCCTTTACACCACCAGCATGACTTTGTCCCAACAAAGCCTTAGCATGATTCCTAACTGGAACAGATGACACATTAACTGGCTGCATAGGAACATTAACTGGCTGCATAGGAACATTAACTGGCTGCATAGGAACCTTTGAAATCTGGTTTGGTAAATCACCCACCACTTGATCCTCCCTCCTCCCCTCCAGCACAACAGTCTCACCATAGTCCCAGAAGTACCACAGTTACCAGTCTCATCTTCAAGTAAAGTCTTCCGTTTAGAAAAAACACCAGCTGTTTCAGCGTTCATACGGCCCTCCTGCTCTGAAGTTTTATTGTTCATGCGACATTCCTGCTCTGCACTGTTAGTGTCCATGTGGGACTCCTCGCAGCCAGCAGAAACTTCTCTGTCTGGATACACACCATCTCGTCCTGCATTCCCTGCTGATTGCAAGGATATGTTGGCAGGTGCAATCTCAGGAAAGTCCTCTACACACAGAAAGAGATTTTCAGCAAGCACTCCTTTACCAAGATCTTCATCTGATGAGTCGGTGCCACTCAAGGGAGATTCCATTTCTGTAATGGCCTGCAGCAATCCGCCATTTTCCTCAACCTCCTCCCTGAGATGACCCAGGCTGCTGGGGAGGGGGGCAGATACTGACTTAGGTGCAACAGATCCTAAGACAGGGGTAGTACTCGGGCCACCATGTGAAGCCACTTCCTTACCCCCCATCCATACTGTCGCCATTGCTCTTGTATCCACCCCCTGGCTGGTACTGGCAAAGGCATTTTCCTTCATCTGTTGGAATCTCTCCTCATTCCCACACTTTTTTCTGAACACACCGCTGCTTTCCTTCAGAGAGGCGACCAACTTCTCCTACTTTTTCAATGCCTCCTCCAGAGACTTTAGCTTGAAGACTTCCCTCTTACTGTTTCCAGACTTACTATGCAGGGATTTCTTTTTTCCTGAGATCTTCTTTCATGACAGCAAGTTTCTGTTCCTCCTTAGCAATGCGGCGAAGTCTGTTCACCACTCTATAAATGTTCAACTAGTTGCCAACCGCCCTATAGCACATTTTCTGCTACAGGGCGGCTGCGCTGAGCAGGATCACTTATATACTGTATACGTAATCCTGCATTTTCAGGTATCGGGCGCGAGTGCGCACCGCCAGAGGCTCGCTCTCACTGTGATTCTACACAAAACAGTTGCGGTAGGTATCGGTAATTGGTATCGGCGAGTGCTAAAACAAAAGTATCTGTACTCGTACTTCATGTAAAAAAAAATGGTATTGTGCATCCCTAATAAATGGATAAAATAAATTTGTCCTCAGCAGTGGACGATCTGATTTTAGTTGGGGTTGTTGGCTTTCAGTGCTGATTACATGAAAATGCTGTGGGTGGGGTATTAGGAATTAGTGGAGGGGTCACCTAGTAGTTGGGCTAGTAGGATTAGTAGTTGGGTTGGAGGTTAGCCTTTGGGGTTAGTGTTGGGGTTCTGAGCTTGTTGTGGCTTGCGGTTTATTATAAGGGACACTATAGGGAAATGTCAGCACTGATACCTCCCGCCACACAAAGCCTCACCTGCAGGAATGGAAGGAGCAGCACACCTTCCTGATTCCATGCTGGGACTTGTAGTTCTTCCAGAATAGAAGGTTTGAGTATGTCCATGTTCTATGTGTTGGTGACAGGTGCTCTTAGAAGAGGTGACAGTATCTGCTGCTATTTCAGAATAATAGGCAGAGAGGTCAGAGGTTGCAGGTGGTGACACAGATACTGAGAGTGCTCAGGGGGCGTAACATGTCAGACCCTGACAGTTACCTGAGATCAGCGTGAGATGTAATCTGTACTGTCTGTTTATTCATCACATGGATGTGATAGCTCACAGCAACACAGTCTCACCTCAGGGCTGCTGTAAAGCCATAAAGAAAAGTTTTGCACAGTCAGATTGGATCAGTGGGGGGGGGGAGGGGGGTTAGTGTCTGGCTGCGGTGTCATTTCCGTGCGGGGTGCCATTTTTCTCCAAAATCTCCATCTTGTCCCCTGAGGCAGAGACAATTATTTGTATAGGGGTCAGTGGGGTCTTCGCATCAAACAACATCGACGTCAGACGCTGGTCTGGTCACTGAGATCTCAGTGAGTCACTGGCCATGAGATGGTCACTGGGAATACAATAAGATGAGGGGTGGGGGGAGGATCCCACCGCCTGCCATCATTGAATTTGAACTTGGTTCAGTACCTAAATGTGACCTGGTATCAGCCTCTTGTACAGCAGAGCCCAGACTGGGGAAGGGAGAAGTAGCACAAAGGTCCATTTAGATACAAAAGCGTAAGAAGCATGTTGATAGGAGGAGAGAGCAGTGTGAGAAAGAGATGAGCTCATCACTATGCTGCTCCCCCATTTATTGTCCAGTCAAAGGCTGGGGGTGGGTCCAGGAAGACCTGAGCTCATATGAAGTGAGAGAGATGAGCTCATCACTGTGCTGCTTCTCCATTCTCTGTCCAGTCACAGGCTGGGGTGGGTACAGGAAGACCTGAACTCAGAAGAAGTAAGAGATATAAGCCTATCACTGTGCTGCTTCTCTGTGCACTGTCCTGTCATAGGCTGGGGCGGGTCCAGGAAGGCCTGAGCTCAGAGCAAGTGAGAGAGATGAGCTCATCACTGTGCTGCTTCTCGATTTTCTGTCCAGTCACAGGCTGGGGTGGGTACAGGAAGACCTGAAATCAGAGGAAGTGAGAGATATAAGCCTATCACTGTGCTGCTTCTCTGTTCACTGTCCAGTCACAGGCTGGGGCGGGTCCAGGAAGGCCTGATCTCAGAGGAAGTGAGAGAGATGAACTCATCACTGTGCGACCTCTCCATTCACTGTCCAGTCACAGGCTGGGGATCGGGTCCAGGAAAACCTGAGCTCAGAGGAAGTGAGAGAGATGAGCTGATCGCTGTGCTGCTTCTCCATTCACTGTCCAGTCACAGGCTAGGGGGCGGGTCCAGGAAAACCTGAGCTCAGAGGAAGTGAGAGAGATGAGCTCATCAGTGTGCTTCTTCTCCATTTACTGTTCAGTCACAGACCTGGGCTCAGAGGAAGTGAGTTGAATGATGCTGGCCATCAAACTATGGACGTCTAGTGACAGAAAACAAAGTACTGCAGGGAAAATCTCTGGATTGAAGGCGAATATTGCAGAAAAGGCTGGTTTTGTTATTTTATTATTCAATGGTCTATTCATTTTTGTCTTATTTTTGGCTGGAGTTCCACTTTCATATTTATTATACTGTCTTATTATGGTGAATATTCCTTCCTTCCCACCAGGCTCTACCCCTTTTTCCTTCCAGGCACCACCTCTTCCCACCGTTTGGCACAAATTTTTTCCAGCACGTTGGCAGGATTCAGCGTTTGGATCAGCTGACATCACTTCTCCCCTCACACACATATCGCAGTCACTGATGGATAGAGCACCATACAAAGATCAGTCCAACATCTGAAAGGAATCTGCTACAACATCAAATACCTGTATGAGAAGCTTGTGGTGGAAGCTGCCACTCTTTGTTTTTCTCCAAACGTATTTGGCTTCAATCTGAGATCACTAGTACAGATTGGAAGCTCCTATCAAAGTCTTCTCACACAGGTGATTTGCTTTTCTTCTCTTTATGCCACCTACAGACCTGTGAGTGATCAGACCAGCAATTCATACAGGTGATGCCAGCACCGAATATCTCAGGAAGGGCCACAGCGATTGAGGCAGATCAGCTTCTACACTGACCCATCCGTGGGTCCCCAGAGAATTTCATCACTAAAATCCAGGCAAAAATATTAGATGATTGGGCTCTTCTGTCTGTGGTGCACTCAGTGCTGGAGGAGCATCATGTGACTCAGTGGGGGCGGGGCATGTGTCTCTCAGTGGGAGTGTGAACATCATGTGACTCTCCACAGGGGCGGGGCAGCAGGGCCAACATGTGACTCAGTGGGGGCGGGGCAGTAGAGGCATCATGTGACTCTCAGTGGGAGTGTGGACATCATGTGACTCTCAGTGGAAGTGTGGCCATCATTTGACACTTAACGGGGGTGTGGACATTATGTGACTCTCAATTGGAGCAGGGAAGTGGGAACATCATTTGACTTTAAGCAGGGGTTGTGCAGTGGGGATATCATGTGACTCTTCCTGGGGGCAGGGCAGTGGGGACATCATGTGACTGTCAGGGTTGGGCTCGGCCCTTCCTTCTCAGAGCTGGCCGCTCAGCTGTCGGCTAATTGCCAGCTCCCATCTCTCTCCACAGTTACTCAGCTGTTGATGATATGCTGCTCGTTAGTCCTGCCTACTTAAGCAGTTCAGCTCAGATGATCTCGGCCTTCGCCTTGGTCAACATCGCAGAGCCTATCGCCTTTGTTCCTGTTTAAAGACTTGCTTTGCTGACATCCCTTCTGGCTCCAGATCCTGCTTGCTGTTCCACTACATTGATACCTGACTTCTGGCTTGGCTGACTATCCGTTCCGGTTACTGAACTTTGGCTATGTTTTGACTACGTTTGTTCTTTTACTTTTATTATTAAGCAAGTGTGATTTAACTGTACTTCTGTCTCGGTCTGATTTCATGGTTTCTGACAGTGACTCTCCTTATGGGTGGGGCAGAGGGTCTGGTCACATTTTATGGAAGGAAATCCTGGGGCTTATCTTGTACAATGATACAAAAATTATGACACCGGAACTCTGCCACAAATAGAAACATACTGATACACATTGACTAACACATACCTTCAGTTGGACGCACTGTCACACACATACTGACACACAGTAGTATGTTTAGGTATACAGCGCAGTGTACAGGAGAGAGAATTCCCTCTCATTTCCCTTGGTAATACTGATGATAATGATGGCAGATTCTCTGCACTGACTCAGGCATGGAAGGGGTTATGAGGAGTGAATGGACAATTGATTCGGGTGATCGGTCTATTGATTGGCGCCTTTACTAGTTTGTCTCCATTATTGATTTCAGCCAATAGACTGACGGCAACTTGACACACCATATAATGGAGAGATATACTCACGGCAGACTGACAGTATGACAGTGACTATAATATACACCGAACATGTTGTCTTTACATTTCTAATAGATTTCTATATAATATTCACCCATATTTCTATCATTTGTACTGCACTAAGGCAGAGGATGGGGGTATTTAAACAATGACAATGAAAATAAGTCAGGCAGATTCTCCCCACTGGAAAAAATTGCCCAGATATGGATCATCCTCTGAACACCTCCACCAAGATATGGAACATCCTCTGAACACCTCCACCAAGATATGGAACATCCTCTGAACACATCCAGTCAGTGATGGATTGTTCTGCGAAAAACCTCCACCCAGATATGGATCATCCCTTGAACACCTCCTTTCAGATCTGGATCATCCTATGAACACCTCCACCTAGTTATGGTTCATCCTCTGTACACATCCACCCAGAGATGAATCATCTTCTGAGCATCTCCACCCAGATATGGATCATTCTTTGAACACCTCCACTTAGATATGGATCGTCCTCTGAACACCTCAACCCAGATATGGTTCATCCCTTGAACACCCCCACCCAGATATGAATCGCCCTGTGAACACCTCCACCCAGATATGGTTCATCCCTTGAACACCCCCACCCAGATATGGATCGCCCTGTGAACACCTCCACCCAGATATGGATCATCCCTTGAACACCCCCACCCAGAAATGGATCATCCCTTAAACACCTCCAACCCGATATGTATCAACCCTTGAATACCTCCATCCAGATATGGATCATCTCCTGAAAACCTCCATCCGGTTATGGATCGTCCCCTGAACACCTCCACCCAGTAATGGATCATCATGTGAACACCTCCACCCAGTTATGGATCATCCCCTGAACACCTCCACCCAGATATGTATCTTCCACTGAATACCTCTACCCAGATATGGATCATCCCCTGAACACCTTCACCCAGATGTGGATCATCCCCTGAACATCTCTATTCAGATATGGATAATCCCCTAAAAACCTCAACCCAGATATGGATCATCCCCTGAACACCTCCACCCAGATATGGATCATCCCCTGAACACCTCCACCCAGTTATGGATCATCCCCTGAACACCTCCACTCAGATATGGATCATCCCCTGAACACCTCCACCCAGTAATGGATTGTCCCCTGAACACCTCCAGCCAGTTATGGATCATCCCCTGAACACCTCCACTCAGATATGGATCATCCCCTGAACACCTCCAGCCAGATTCAGATCGTCCTCTGAACAACTCCAGCCAGATTCAAATCGTCCCCTGAACACCTCCACCCAGTGATGGATCATCATGTGAATACCTCCACCCAGATATGGATCTTCCACTGAATACCTCCACCCAGATATGGATCAACCCCTGAATACTTCCATCCAGATATGGATCAACCCCTGAACACCTCCAGACAGATTCGGATCATCCTCTGAACACCTCCACCCGGATGTTGATCATCCACTAAATATCTCCACCTAGATATGGATCATCCCCTTAACATCCACACCGAGACATTGATCATCCCCTGAATATCACAACCCAGATATGGAAAATCCTCTAAACACCTCCACCCAGACATGTATGACAGTGACTATAGTTGTTTGTAACTGTTATTAGGTAGATTAATATTACAAGAATGCTGGAAGATTCTTTGTCTGACAGAGTGCTGGTTTGATGACCATCCCCCCCAAAACCCTAATTGTTGTACTCTTCACACGACACCTTTGAAAGACAAACAGTTCTGCCGCCAGGATGTTAAATAAAGATGGAGCTCCTGCATAGTTCACCGGCAGCACCAAACTTAATTATAATGGAGTGTTAATTAACAAGCTAAATTGCAATGGAATTGCATATAAGGGGCCCATGATGTGTACCAACGGCTCCAATCAATTCTAATACTACCATTACAGAAAGCAGCCCAGACAGTCCTCACCCCTTCACCTTACATGTTATGTTGTATGTTACACTGCTCTTCACCTCCTTCATCCTATATGTTCTAACCCCTGCACTCTATATGTTATGTTGTATATTACATAGCCCTGCATCCTATATGTTATGCTGTACATTACATAGTCCTGACTCCTGCACCCTATATGTTGTATTTAACATAGCCCTACACCCAATATGATATATTGTACATTACATAGTCCTGACCCCTGCACCCAATACTTTATGTTGTATATTACATAGTCCTGACCCCTGCACCCTATATGTTAGGTTGTACATTACATAGTCCTGCCCCCTGCACCCTATATGTTATGTTGTACATTACATAGTCCCGACCCCTGCACCCTATATGTTATGTTGTACATTACATAGTCCTGACCCCTGCGCCCTATATGTTATGTTGTACAATACATAGTCCTGACCCCTGCACCCTATATGTTATGTTGTACATTACATAGTCCCAACCCCTGCACCCTATATGTTATGTTTTACATTACATAGTCCAGACCCCTGCACCCTATATGTTATGTTGTACATTACATAGTCCCGACCCCTGCACCCTATATGTTATGTTGTACATTACATAGTCCTGATCCCTGCACCCTATATGTTATGTTGTACATTACATAGTCCTGATCCCTGCACCCTATATGTTATGTTGTACATTACATAGTCCCGACCCCTGCACCCTATATGTTATGTTTTACATTACATAGTCCAGACCCCTGCCCCCTATATGTTATGTTGTACATTACATAGTCCTGACCCCTGCACCCTATATGTTATGTTGTACATTACATAGTCCTGCCCCCTGCCCCCTATATGTTATGTTGTACATTACATAGTCCCGACCCCTGCACTCTATATGTTATGTTATACATTACATAGTCCTGACCCCTGCGCCCTATATGTTATGTTGTAAATAATTTGAGTATAGCCTCAAAAAAAAGTCCCCCCGTGGTGAACATGGAGGATTTTAGCGGAAGGTGTATCTAGGTAAGAATAAGGGCATGTATAGATAAAAATGAATCCTAGGGAAGTATCTATTAGAATAGAGTATGCTGCACTCCCGGGGGGATGGAAAAGGGGGGTGGGGGGGCAAATTAGGGGCAATTTCTGGGCGATTAGGGGCAATTGTTGGCCTTGGAATTACGGGTAAGCGAGTGCCCAGTGTTACTGCTGATGATTTAAGTTTATAATATGTCTGTATTCATTTTTCTGTTTTTGATTCTAAATTTATTACTTGTCTTATAGATTATTCCTCCTGACGAAGCGGTCTATGGACCTGCGAAACTAGTAGAAGACTGATTTAATCTGTGAGAATTTCCATTACCAGATAACTATTGGGAAAACCTACAAGTATTTGTATACTGTATGAAGTTTCCTCCACCTTGATTTTATATTAACATTGCTCAATTGTATGTGTTTTTTATATGTAATGAATTATAAAGTTTTTTTTACTTTAAGTCTACTATTGTTTATTAGTACCGAGATAGTCCACAATATTTTACATTTGGTTGGATTGTGTGGTAGAATAGCTTCAGCAACTTTCACCACCCTCCCACCTTTCTCTGCTATAAGTTATGTTGTACATTACATAGTCCTGACCCCTGCGCCCTATATGTAATGTTGTACAATACATAGTCCTGACCCCTGCGCTTATATGTTATATTGTACATTACATAGTCCTGACCCCTGCGCCCTATATGTTATGTTGTACATTACATAGTCCTGACCCCTGCGCCCTATATGTTATGTTGTACAATACATAGTCCTGACCCCTGCACCCTATATGTTATCTTGTACAATAAATAGTCCTGACCCCTGCGCTTATATGTTATGTTGTACATTACATAGTCCTGACGCCTTAACTTATATGTTATGTTGTACATTACACAGTCCTGAACCGTGCGCCCTATATGTTATGTTGTACAATACATAGTCCTAACCCCTGCATCCTATATGTTATCTTGTACAATAAATAGTCCTGACTCCTGCGCTTATATGTTATGTTGTACATTACACAGTCCTGAACCCTGCGCCCTATATGTTATGTTGTACAAAACATAGTCCTGACCCCTGCGCTTATATGTTATATTGTACATTACATAGTCCTGACCCCTGCGCTTATATGTTATGTTGTACATTACATAGTCCTGAACCCTGCGCCCTATATGTTATGTTGTACAATACATAGTCCTAACCCCTGCACCCTATATGTTATCTTGTACAATAAATAGTCCTGACTCCTGCGCCCTATATGTTATCTTGTAAATAAATAGTCCTGACCCCTGCGCCCTATATGTTATGTTGTACAATACATAGTCCTAACCCCTGCACCCTATATGTTATCTTGTACAATAAATAGTCCTGACCCCTGCACTTATGTGTTATGTTGTACATTACACAGTCCTGAACCCTGCGCCCTATATGTTATGTTGTACAATACATAGTCCTGACCCCTGCGCTTATATGTTACATTGTACATTACATAGTCCTGACACCTGCGCCCTATATGTTATGTTGTACAATACATAGTTCTAACCCCTGCACCCTATATGTTATCTTGTACAATGAATAGTCCTGACCCCTGCGCTTATATGTTATGTTGTTCAATACATAGTCATGACCCCTGCGCTTATATGTTATCTTGTACATTACATAGTCCTGACCCCTGCGCCCTATATGTTATGTTGTACAATACATAGTCCTGACCCCTGCGCCCTATATGTTATGTTTTACAATACATAGTCCTGACCCCTGCGCCCTATATGTTATGTTGTACAATACATAGTCCTGACCCCTGCTCTTATATGTTATATTGTGCATTACAAAGTCCTGGCCTGTATACATTGTGTTGTACATTACAACCCTCATCTGACTGTAGTAGGAATCAGTCTCAATCCCGCACAACGTACCGATAGCTGAGCAATTAGTTTCAGTGGCTCACTGCAATGGCGGGGTCATGTGATCAGCGCTGGAAAGAAATGAGATGGATCTGTAATTGGGTGACGCACATGACGAGCATTTCATAGTAGCGCAGCGATTGGACACACCCGGTGGCCACATCAGAAATCCGTCTTCACGCTTACAATCACATTGCCGGCCGCGCTTCCCGCTGAGCGACTTGGCGGCGCGGCTTTTCTGGGGACGGATCTTTACTGAATTAATTGCAGGATTCCTGGAGGTGGTGGGACACGGCGCGGAACATCAGTGATGAGAAAAGGAGTTCGCCTCCATCACATGTCCCCGGTAATTGGCTTCCACCGCTCCAGCATTGTGGCCGTAATTACAGGGGGGATCCGGCAGGCGGGAGAGCGTCAGTCCTCCGGGAGCCTCAGTGAGCAGCCGTGACCACCCACCTGCCGGGGATGGGGGATTCATAAGGAAAGAAATGGCAGTCATTGCCTACCTTCTCCTGACAATGCCACCAGCCTGGCTGTCTATGGGCATCACCCCAGAACAAGCATGCAGACAGGGAAGCCCTCGTCTTCATAATCATCAATGCCGCCGGATCAGCATGACAGCCAGGCAAATAGTATTTTCACAAAAGGAGAGGTCAGCCTTCGTACCGTTCTCCTTTATTACGACAAACTCTCTGTAAATAATCCTCCGCTGACAGCTGTTTGGAAACAACGGGAGGTCAGGTGTGCGCAGAAAAATATCTTCCCCTTAGGATCAGAAATTCATCCCAGAGATCTGATAAACCTTCCGCAGAGTTCAGGTTTCTGTTGCTGCCTGTGCCCCCCCCCCCCTATGGAGATTACGCACACTTCCTGGCCTGGTTACACCTGTGACACACAGCTAGACTCCAGGCGGCTCTAGCAACCAGTGACCAGGAGTAGAGTCAGGACAGGTGGAGGCGGAGCCAGAGCAAGCGCTACAGTTGCTCAGTCCATCCCTTTCCCCTGCATTCCAGACTGCTCCCTTTCTTTTAATTGGGGGGGGTAAACATAGGGGGTACGGAGCCACTGGCTCCAAGACTTCAGCCGAGATCTGCGGGACCCCGGGACTTACCTCAAATCGTGGGACGGTCCCGCACAATCTGGGACGGTCCCGCGGAATCTGGGACGGTTGGGAGGTAAGCACAGGACAAGAAGTGATCAGGGTCACAGTAATCAGCAGTACCTGGACAGGGTCGTTCAGCGCCCAGGGCAAGGATCCAGAATTTCTCCCCCCTCCCTCACTGTTATTACATGCCATAGAATAGGTATACCACTCTACATTTATTCTTTGCCCCCCTTGCTTGTCTGCGCCCAGGGCAGCTTCCCCTCCTGCCCATCCCTTGTCCCTGGCCCTAAGAGTCCATTTACGCTGGAGTGTTGCGTTAAGAAAAGTGCGGTCTTCAGCATCTGCATAATGCCTGTTCAACACACATGCGTTAACACAACACACAGGTGTGAACGGGGCCCTTTAAGAGGAGCTCCAGGCCGTAACCCTCCCTATGGGTACGCCGAGTCCTGGAAATTATGTCACATGATAGCGATGATGTCACAGCATCTCACCGAAGCCAGCTCTACGCTGTGCCGGTGATTGCCATCTCCTGCTACAGATCTGCAAACTCTTCACACAGACAGTGATTAGGCGACAACCACATAAACCATCGCTGTCCCCTGCAGAGGGACTGTCACATACTGCACGGAGCTGACAATCTATTGACACAGCTGCAAAAATGGCGCTTTCCCCTTGACCTCAAGCTGTGACAACAAACCGGCAACCGGCAACATCTGCGCAAACACGGCTATCAGGCTGTATAATGTAATGGCACAGAGCTCACCGCCGCCATGTCAGTACGTACGTGCCTTGTGTATAGTATACATACAGTATATATATATATATATATATATATATATATATATATATAATATATATTATTATTATTATTATTCAGGATTTATATAGCGCCAACAGTTTACGCAGCGCTTAAATATACACACACACACACCAACCAATACCCACACACACTCTTTATTTTACAAATAAACATTACATGTCACAGGATTCCCAGAGCACTCTGGGTTATTTAAATAGACAGTCTCCTTTCAGGCAGGATCAGATGGAGTAGTACAAAAGGAAAGGGTAAAGTCATAGCTTTAGAATGGAGTCTCTGCTTTGGAAGGGGAATAGTCCTTGCTATGAAAAGGGAGGAGTCTCTGCTTTGAAAGGGGAGGAGTCCTTGCTATAAAAGGGGAAGAGTCTATGCTTTGACTTATTGATCTGTGTTTACATTTTTATCCTGAGCTATTGATCTTGCCAGGGCTGGGCTCAGCCCTTCCTTCTCAGAGTTGGCCGCTCACCCATCGGCTAATTGCCAGTTCCTATCTCTCCACAGTAACTCAGCTGTTGATGATATCCTGCTCGTCAGTCCTGCCTACATAAGCCATCCAGCCCAAAGGATCTCTGCCTTCGCCTTGGTCAACATCACAGAGACTATCTCCTGCGTTCCTGTTTAAAGACTTGCTTTGCTGACATCCCTTCTGGCACCAGATCCTGCTTGCTGTTGCACTACATTGATCCCTGACTTCTGGCTTGGCTGACTATCCGTTCTGGTTACTGAACTTTGGCTATGTTTTGTCATTTGTTCTTTTTACTTTTATTATTAAACTAGTGTGATTTAACTGTACTTCTGTCTCAGCCTGATTTCATGGTTTCTGACAGATCTCTGTAAATGTCTGTCATTTTGGTCTCTTTTCAGGTGGGCTATATTATCAAATGGAGCTATATAAAGGAAAGGGTGAAGTCTTAGCTTTAGAAAGGGGAGGGGTCTCTGCTTTGGGAAGGGGAGGAGTCCCTGCTATAAAAGGAGAGGAGTCCATGCTCCGACTCATTGCTCTGTGTCAACATTTTATCCTGAGCTATTGATCTCTGTAAACGTCTGTCATTTTAGTCTCCTTTCAGATGGGCTGTCTCTGATTAAAACATCAGATGGAGTTGTACAAAAGGAAAGGGTGGAGTCATAGCTCTGAAAAGGCGAGGAGTCTCTGTTTTTAAAGTGGAGGAGTCCCTGCTGTGACAATGTTCTGACTCATTATTTTGCGTGAACATTTTATCCTGAGCTATTGATCTCTGTAAACATCTTTCATTTTACAGCAATGACAGTGGACAGAGATAAATAGGAGAGAAGTAGGTCCACCTGCCAACTACAAAACATTATTTTGGAATATTTTATATTTAACTGATTTTTTTTTGGGGGGGGGGTGATAAAATCACCAAATATCCCCTTTCTTTAACCTCTTTTCCGCCCACATAACACATATGTGTGGGGGCAAAGAGGGTGGGCTATAACGCCAATGGACGGCAGATGTTTCTGTGCTGGGAGCGTGCTCAATGCGCACTCCAAACAAGATGACTGAGCTGTCGTATACATGGGACGGGCCTCTGATCATGTGATCACAGTGACAGGCTATTATAGTGGTCACATGATCAGGAAGTCCCATTTCCCAAAGGTGTAAAGACCCATTTTAGGTGATGCCAAGGTTGGGTGGGAAGTGATTAAGTGTACCTGTCACAGGAGGAATATAAGGCAGCCAAGCCTAGTTGACTAAGAAGGAAAGGATCGACATGACATCTGGGCAACCACCAGAGGACGTTTCACCCCCACATATTCTTATCTTTGAACCTGATGCAATGAAGTTCCCTGCCAAGGAGTAAATCCCGAGTTCCCCTTTAACTGACCCCCGGGGGGCTCCCAGCGCTGTCAAGGTACGTAACACTTTGCTGTGAGCGTTCAGCCACGGCACCCTGAAGGGACATGAACATCGATTTCACGGAGTTCGGATTCGGCCTATCCTGGTGGAGCGGCACTCAGGACGGGGCGGGCGGTTGCCATGGCAGCAGGATGCGTTCCGAACTCCAATAAGAGACACAATTATGGACGCTGCAGTCGGCCAGCCATGAAAAAAAAAAATATCCCACGCAAGGTGACCCCCTGCCGGTGGCCACGGCGAGAAATAAAGATCAACCGACGAGCCGGAGAGCAGCGGACGCCATCCAAGGCCTCGAACGCGGCTTTCTGATTGGATGAGCACCGCGACACAGCACACGATGTGCAAGATTAACTGCGGTGCAGCCAGAGGAGGACGGCGAGCAATTAATGGACGTCCCCGGGAATCATTTCCGCTCTCTCTCTCTCTCCCCAGAGGATGAAGATCATCACTAAATTATAACATCAACTCAGCCGAGAAAAAATTCTCATTAATAAGCTGTGTGGAGGCGGGATGGCGGTTCGTGTGACCAGTTCTGTGCTCCCGTTTGCTGCCAGACCGTGCAACGTGTCTGTACAAGTGCAGGAGGGACTACTACTGCCAGTGTTAGTGCCCATGCATTAGGCACAACACCTGACCGATTGTTCAGCTACAACCGATGAGCACAGCAGCTAAGCCGGGGGCCCTCAGGGGCCCCGTGTGTGCTGCCCTTAGGGACTGCTTTGTGACCTCTACCTTTATCAGGCAAATCCCTCAGATAATAATCCCCATTGGCCGCCTCTTGCGTGACAGGTGGAATCGCGTGAAAGCAGCCCACACAAAATCGCGAGTGGGAACGCTACGTGAAATGTGAAGTAGCGGTGAACAGACAAGGTTATAGATACTTTCTAATACAGTTATAACTAGGCCGGCACCATGACTGTTTTTGCTTAGTTTTAGAAATGATCTTTCTTACTTTTTTTTTTCACAAGGTCAAGAGGCAAGCTGTGATTGGGAAGGGGTGTGTGCCAGCGGCAAGCTGTGATTGGTTGGGGGGGCATGGTGGCTGAACACAGTACCCAATACAGGCATGCGTCGTGTCTGCCCAGTGTCTTGTACCTCTGAATGGCCAGCCAAAGGATGAAAACCGACCACGCTAACACAGGTCATCTTCTCTGCTTTGTGTGGTCAGTTTAGAACAAGGAGGAAAGGTGACTGGCAGGATCAGGATCAGGTACTTCAGACGGAGGAAGTACATGAAAATGATGGAGACTATTGCCGCATACACAGGAGCGGACTTTTCGACCGGACTGGTCCGACGGACTATCCGACGGACTTTCGACGGACTTCCAACGCACTTTCCGAATGAACGGACTTGCCTACACACGAGCACAACAAAGTCCGGCGGATTCGTACGTGATGACGTACACCGGACTAAAATAAGGAAGTTGATAGCCAGTAGCCAATAGCTGCCCTAGCGTCAGTTTTCGTCCGTCGGACTAGCATACAGACGAGCGGACTTTTCGATAGGAACTGGGTCCGGCGGAGTTCCAACGTAAAGATTTGAAACATGTTCCAAATCTAAAGTACGTCAGATTTTCCACCGAAAAAGTCCGCTGCAGGTCTGAAGAAGCCCACACACACGGTCGAATTGTCCGTCGGACCAGTCCGGTCGAAAAGTCCGCTCGTGTGTACGCGGCATATGGTTTACAACGGGGGTCTCCAAACTTTTTTAAGCAAAGGGCCAGTTTTCTGTCTTTCGGGCTTTGTGTGGGCCGGCCTGTGGTCAGTGGAAGAAAGCAATGCCCCATCATTGATTGTAATGGGAGAAATAGTACCCCTTTTAGTACCAGTGGGAGGTATAGTGCCCCATTGATGCTGTCATTTGAGTGTAATGGTGTCCCATCATTGGGGTCAGTTGAAGGAGTAGTGCACCAAGGGCCGGATAAATGCAAGCAAAGGGCCACATCCGGCCCCAGGGCCGCAGTTTGGAGACCACTGATTTATAACATACACCTATGTGAACACACACATATACAAAAAAAAAATTACTAGGGTAGGCTGCATTCCCATCTCCACGTAGCGTGTTTTTCAGGCATTAACAAGCGTCATGCATAGGGCACCACGTTCTATGGAATAGACTGTCCTATGCGCGACAAGCGCACCAAAAAAGCTCCTGTACTTTTTTTTGGCGTGTTTTTTACCACTTTTTTTTGGTGCGTTTGCAGCCCGATTGTCACTCAAAAAAACACACAGAAAACGCAGTACCCACTAAACACACTTGGAAACGCCATTAATATTTATTGGGCGCGCAAGCTCGATGCTCGTTTGCAACATGTTTTCATGGAAGGCGTGGCAAAACACGTGTTTTCTCAACCGGAAACGTGGAGATGTGAACAGGACCCAGTGTGTAAGACTCTTTGGTGAATTTTTAAGGATCAGCAGTATCGTCATGTCTGATTATAAGTGGTCGATCGTTCTGCGCAGTGCACATCGGGAACACCACAAGAAAATGATATAGACGGGATATGAACATCTGTATGCACCGGGGATATTTGTGAATAAGGCTTCACATCCCATAGACTTCCGTACGCACGATTGTATTCTGACCCCGCCTACAACTGGATTCGTCATCACGGAGGATCCGCCATAACGGACTTTCTAGTAATCGGCGTTTAGGAATGTCGCTGCATCACCTTGGGTTTGGTGTGCCACCATGTTGTCTCAACACACAGCGAAGGATGGAACCCTGACGTGGGTGTCAAAGTTGACTTTACGCAGCGATTGCGTTGTTGAAGGTTTTCCGTAGTGTTGGCAAAACACGTGTTTTCGCAGCGGTTTGCCGCGCAATAGGAAATGTGGAGATGTGAACAGGGCCCAATGTGTAAGACTCTTTTGGTGAATTTTTAGGATCAGCCGTATCGTCATGTCTGAGTGTCGTAGTATCGATGCTGATACTAAGCATTTGCACGAGTATCAGTACTCGTGCAAATACACCAATACCTGAAACTGATACTTTCAGGCTCGGTTCTTTGGGGTCTCCCCCACTGACAGCTGAAACGTTAAAAAAAAGGCGATTATCGGTTATTAAGGAGCAGGGGGCCGCTGCGTCCTTAACAACCGATGACTCGTTCAGTTGTCAGTGGGATTCCCCTGTTGACAGCTGAAGTGTTAAAAAGTCCGGTAATTGGAGCTGTCAAAAAAAAAAAAAAAAAGCAGCCGTCCAATGTTTATCAACAACATTGCTCAGCAGCTGAAACACTATAAAATGAAACAATGTTTCTTTTTGTATCTTTCTGTTTCTTCATCTACAGATCAAAGGGATAAACTTAGATCTGCAGATGAAGTCAGTTTAAAGCAACTTGTCAAGTAAAAAAAAACTTTTTTTTGTGTGTTTTTTATTAAATATTTATTATTTTGTTTAACATCTCATTAACCCTTAATGTACTCTAATCAGCCTTAATTAAGTCCCTATTCTCCTCCATTTACTTATTATTTTCCTTTTTTTTTTTTTTTTTTTTTTTTAAATTATACCTCCTTTCCTTACCCCCCTCCCAAAACCAAAAAAAAGAAACAAAAAGAAAAACCCCATTTAATTTTCCCTCCTCCCCCCCCCTCCCCCCACTAATTATTATTTTCCTGCTGTTTTTTTTTTTGTTCACTTCTATTTTATATACGATTAACAATTAAAACTTTTTTTGTTTGCTTTGTTCGGTATAATTTTTACACCTTTTAGCATATGGTTACACATTTCACATTGAAAAAAGTGCAAAATAAAAAAAAATTAAAAAACCTATTTATTTCATTTGTAAATAACTTTTCAATGCTTTGTACCATTGCTGACAGCTGAAGTGAAAACAAAACCGTTGCGGTCGGTATCGGTAATTGGTATCGGCGAGGACTAAAACAAAAGTATCTGTACTCGTAAAAAAAAAAAAATGCATCCCTAGGTTTCTGCATTAGGGACCCCATAGAAGGAAAACAGATTTATTGCTACACAGAAAAGTCCTTTATTCCAGCAGGAGATGCTCAGATCGCTGACACGGGACACAAAAACGTAACGTTGCACTTGGTGTGTTCCCAACGCTCCCCCCCCCATAATTCCCGCCATCAGTTCCCAGGACCCCGGACTCCGGAGTTCAGTTTATATAAGCGTGTTCAGGCGGACTTTGGATCAGGGCGGAGATGGTTAATGAGCCGCTCCGGACATAACTGAGCGCAGGATCAGAGGCGACACCGCAGGACCCCGTCACACCTCGCAGCCCAGCGTGTGAGCGTTCCACCATTATTGGGGCGTATTCACCGCCGTTCTGTGACCCCGGCATGTCTTGTGGCGCTACACAAACATCTGATGCTATTTTAATAAAACAATTCATCCAGATAAATATTTATTGTGTGTCTGGACTTTGCTGGAGAGGACAGGGAGGCCAATCAGTGCCCCCCCCCCCCACACACACACAGAGCGCGCACCAAGATGCGCCATTTTACCAATCACATAATGTAACATGTTTCTGTCCACATTAATCTTACATTACGATACTGAATCTGGCCTGGGTGCCCCATGATAGAAAATTGCCTGCAGAGCTTCAGAGTTCACACAGCTTTCTCCTAGAGCGGTGGTCTCCAAACTGTGGTCCGTATGGATGTGGCTCTTTGCCTGCCTTTACCCGGCCCTTGGGGCACTATTTCTCCCACTGATGCCAATGATGGGGCACTATTCCACCTATTATACCAACAATTGGGCACTGCTCCTACCACTGACTATTCCTGCAAATTCCTCCGATACCAATGATGGGGCACTATTCTTCCCACTAATGCCAACAAAGGGGCACTATTTCTCCAAACGATATCAATGATGGGGCACTATTCTTCCCACTAATGCCAACAAAGGGGCACTATTTCTCCAAACGATACCAATGATGGGGTACTATTAATCTGACTGATGCCAACAAAGGGGCACTATTTCTAAAATTGATACCAATGATGGGGTACTATTCTTCCCACTGATACCAACAATACGGCACTATTCCCCCCCATTAAAGCCCATGATGGGGTATTGCTTATTCCCATGGACGGCATGGCATTTTTTTACTCCCACCAGCCACTGTCCGACCCCCCCCAAAAGCCTGAAGGACAGTAAACTGGCCCTTTGTTTAGAAAGTTTGGAGACCCCTGTTCTAGAGAGACAGAAATATTACTACAAGTCCTGACAAGTCTGACCAACCACCACCATGCTGGGAAGTGTAGTTTATCACCTATTGGATGGTTCTGGCCCTCTCACCTAGTGAAGTCATTTTTGATGCAGCAAGTATGCTTAGGGGGTACCATCTGTCCTAGTGTACAGGGCCTGGGTCAGTAGGGGGGCCCAGGCAGCAGGGTGGATCGGATGTGAGCAAGAAGGGTGATCAGTGCGGCAGGGGGGAAATTACTGGAACCGATCCCCTGTATGGTGCGCTCTCTGCAGCAGCTAAAAGCCAGCTTCTTCTCCTCTCCCTCTTGCTAGATTTCTGCTGCTGCAGAGAGAGCCATACAAAAGATTGGTTCCAGTAATTGCCCCCCTCATTATCGATCACTCACTGTGTTCATTCATAACTGAAATATTGACTGTATGGGGCCCTCTGTCAGATTGCCTTTATGGGGCTCTGTGGTTTCTAACAGAAGACCTGCAAGTATGAGTACCCGGCCTGTACATCTGCCCCTCCCCTGCTTACCTTCCGCTTTCCCGTGTTATTCTCTGCACTAGTGGAATCACTGATTAATAGAGCCAATTTCTGCAGCTGATCAGTAACTCCCAGAATTCCCTGATCAATACATTGAGACTCCAGGAATCCCCTTGACATTTCCCTTGTTCAATCTACCGTAGAGAGAGAGCTCCACCCTTCATGTTAGGACAAAACAAACCTAAGTGGAGGAATTGCTTTATACAGTCACCACTGAGCTGCCAGCATGGTGGCGCCACAACAGATGTTGAATGAGAGAGAACTGCAACTCCGACCATTGGGGGGCACCATGTTTCCCCCTACACCCAGTGAGTGTGACTGGCTGGAGAGGAAGTGAATATTACTTCCTGAAAAGTCTCAGTGGCTGGCACAGCTTGAAAACAGTTGTGGCATTCTGTGGTGATCATTGGTGATGTTCTGCATCTGTCACTGTTCATGTTCTGCGATTGTCATTCATGATGTTTTGTAGTGGTCACTGGTGGTGATCTGCAGTGGTCATGGGTGGCAGTCATTTGTTGTGTCCTTGGTGGTGTTCTTCGGCAATCATTGGTGGTGCTCTGCGATAGTCATTCATGGTGTTCTGCAGTGGTCATTAGTGGTGTTCTACAGCAATCATTGGTGGCGTTCTGTAGCAGTCATTAGCAGCATTCAGCAGTGATCATTGGTGGTGTTCTGAGGTAGTCATTGGTCGTGTTCTGTAATAGTTATTCCCCGTGTTCTGCAGTGGTCACTGGTGGTCAGAGGTTTTTCGTGGCGTTCTGTGTCTGTCATTAGTGGCATTCTTTGGCAGTCATTGGTGGTGTTCGGTGATAGTCATCCATGGTGTTCCGTGACAGTTATTAGTGATGTTCTGAGGCAGTCATTGGTGGTGTTCTACAGTGATCATTGGTGGTGTTCTGGTGCAGTCTTTGCTGGCATTCAACAGTGGTCATTGATGGGGTTCTGTGATAGTTATTCATGGTGTTCTGTGGTGGTCATTGGTGTCCTGCGGCAATCATTGGTGGCATTCTGCGGTGGTCACTCGTGGTGTTCTTCAGCAGTCATTGGTGGTGATCTGCGGTGGTCAACAGTGGTTTAATGCAATGATCATTGGTGGTGTTCTGTGGCAGGCACTGGGATTCTGTGATAGTTATTCATGGTAATCTGTGATGGTCATTGGTGTTCTGGAACAGTCATTGGTGGCATTCTGCAGCAGTCTTTGCTGGTGTTCTGCAGTGATCATTGTTATTGTTCTGTACAGGTGACTGGTTGCATTCTGCGGTGTTCATTGGTGCTGTTCTGGGGCAGTCATTGGTGGTGTTCTGTGGTGGTCATCATTGGTGTAATGCACTGATCATTGGTGGTGTTCTATGGTGATAATTAGAGGTGTTCTGCAGAAGTCACTGGTGCGTTCTGTGGTGGTCATTGGTGGTGTTCTTTGGGGATCATTGATGGCATCCTGTGGTGGCCATTGGTGGTTTTCTCCAGTGATCATTGGTAGTGTTCTGTGGTGGCCTTTGGTGGAGTTCTATGGTGATCATTGCTGGAGTTCTGTGGTGGCCATTATTGGTGCTCTCCAGTGATCATTGGTAGTGTTCTGTGGTGGCCATTGGTGGTGTTCTCTGGTGCCCATTGGTAGTGTTCTCTGGTGCCCATTGGGGGTGTTCTGAGGTGGCAATTGGTGGGGTTTTCCGGTGATTATTTCTGGCATCCTGTGGTGACTACTGGTGGTTTTTTCCAATGATCATTGCTAATGTTCTGTGGTGGCCATCGGTGGTGTTCTCTGGTGATAAATGGTGGTGTTCTGTGGTGGCCATTGGTGGTGTTCTGTGGTGGCCATTGGTGGAGTTCTCTGGTGATCATTGGTGGTGTTCTTTGGTGACCATCAATGGTGTTCTCCAGTGATCATTGGTAGTGTTCTGTGGTGGCCATTGGTGGAGTTCCCAGGTGATCATTGGTGGCGTTCTGAGGTGGCCATTTGCAGTGTTCTCCAGTGATCATTGGTTGTGTTCTGTGGTGGCCATTGGCGGTGTTCTCTGGTGCCCATTGGTAGTGTTCTGTGGTGGCCATTGGTGGTGTTCTGTGGTGGCCATTGGTGGAGTTCTCTGGCGATCATTGGTGGTGTTCTGTGGTGACATCAATGGTGTTCTCCAGTGATCTTTGGTAGTGTTCTGTGGTGGCCATTGGTGGAGTTCCCAGGTGATCATTGGTAGTGTTCTGTGGTGGCCATTGTTGGTGTTCTCTGGTGGCCATTGGTGGTGTTCTGTGGTGGTCATTGGTGATGTTCTATGGTGGGCATTGGTGATGTTCTATGGTGGGCATTGGTGGAGTTCTCCGGTCATCATTCTGTGGTGGTCATTGGTGGTGTTCTCCAATGATCCTTGGTGGTGTTCTGTGGTTATCAATAGTGACGTTTTGCCACTGTCATTCTACTTAGGTGAGCCTTGACCAGGAGAGAGTTGATAGGACAGAACACAAGTAGAAGAATTCAAAACATTAGGAGATGCCTGTGTTCCCTGCCCCTCCTGTCTGAACTGAAGAAGGTTATGGTGAGAAAGGAAATGTTAAGCTCCCCTAATGTGCCAGGAAATCCCCATCCTGCTGTGTGGAAGCTGTGAAGGGAGCGGAGCTCAGACACATCGTTTGTGAGCGTGTTGTGTTTAGAGTCTGCATTCTATTCTCATATGGAAGTGGGATATTTAAATCAATTCATCCTCAACCTGGCACCCCCCTTTATTCTGTGCTTCTTGAGCAGGAAATAAATCTTGTGTTCCAACCCTAGCTAGGGTTTAGCGGGGGGACTCGGGGTATTTATTGTTAGGGTGTAGCAGAGGACTGAGGGAATTGTTAGGGTGTAGCAGAGGCCTTAGGAAATGAATTATTACGGTGGATCAGAAGTCCCAGGGATTTCGTTGTCAGGTGGAGCGGTAGACTCCTGTGGGCACAGAGAAGTTCAGTTAAAGAAGTGACTGGAAGGTCGTGGCTATCAGCATCACCGATCGGCGTCTCCGCCTGACATTGCATTTTATCTCCTGAGTCCCCAAATACAACATCACTACCCGCCCGGCGCCAACATTCCAATTATCCGCAGAGTCAACAAGCCGTGTTTATCCAGGACATGGCTTATCAGCAAGATGGCCGTCAAGCGGGGTGACTCCAGACAGTGAGGACACTACGCTGAGAGGCCGCAAGACTGACATGAACCCGGTACCAGGTCAACGCTAACACCGGAGGACGAGGATGACAAGCACAAGGATTATTTCAGTAGAACTGATAAAGTTTCATCATTTGCAAAAATTAGCCAATAAACACACAGAGATTAAAGCTCCATTCACACTTTTGCGACTTGTCATGCAACTTTTGACACAAGTCGAAGCCCGTGTATTTCAATGGAAGCCTTTGAAATCTATGTGAACTTAAGTCGCAGCGAATTTAAAAAGGTTCCTGCACTACTTTGATGCGACTTGAGTGCCATAGACTTCAATGTAAACTCTCAAAAGTCACATCTTAATGTTATGAATGCAACAGTCAAAGCCAAAGTCAACAGCCAAAGTCGCACCCATCCAAAGTTGCATCAAAGTACTGTCCTCTTCGCATGTTGCAGTCATTATTGCCCCCCACCCCCTTGTGTCGCAATCATTACTGTCCCCTCCATGTGTTGTAGTCATTATTGTCCTCTTCGCATGTCACAGTCATTATTGTCCCCTCCACATGTCATAGACATTATTGTCCCCCCGCTGTGTGTTGCAGTAATTTCTGTCCTCTCTGCATGTCACAGACATTATTGTCCCCTCTATGTGTCACAGTCATTATTGTCCCCTCCACATGTCGCAGTCCTTATTGTCCCCTCTATGTGTCGCAGTCATTATTGTCCCCTCCACATGTCGCAGTCATTATTGTCCCCTCCACATGTCGCAGTCCTTATTGTCCCCTCTATGTGTCCCAGACATTATTGTCCCCTCCGCATGTCACAGTCATTATTGTCCCCTCCACATGTCATAGACATTATTGTCCCCCCGCCGTGTGTTGCAGTCATTTCTGATCTCTCTGCATGTCACAGTCATTATTGTCCCCTCCGCATGTCGCAGACATTATTGTCCCCTCCGCATGTCGCAGTCATTATTGTCCCCTCCGCATGTCACAATCATTATTGTCCCCTCCGCATGTCACAGTCATTATTGTCCCCTCCGCATGTCGCAGACATTATTGTCCCCTCCGCATGTCACAATCATTATTGTCCCCTCCGCATGTCACAGTCATTATTGTCCCCTCCGCATGTCGCAGACATTATTGTCCCCTCCGCATGTCACAATCATTATTGTCCTCTCCGCATGTCGCAGTCATTATTGTCCCCTCCGCATGTCGCAGACATTATTGTCCCCTCCGCATGTCGCAGACATTATTGTCCCCTCCGCATGTCGCAGTCATTATTGTCCCCTCCGCATGTCACAATCATTATTGTCCTCTCCGCATGTCGCAGTCATTATTGTCCCCTCCGCATGTCGCATTCATTATTGTCCCCTCCGCATGTCGCAGACATTATTGTCCCCTCCGCATATCACAATCATTATTGTCCTCTCCGCATGTCACAATCATTATTGTCCCCTCCGCATGTCGCAGACATTATTGTCCCCTCCGCATGTCGCAGACATTATTGTCCCCTCCGCATGTCGCAGTCATTATTGTCCCCTCCGCATGTCACAATCATTATTGTCCTCTCCGCATGTCGCAGTCATTATTGTCCCCTCCGCATGTCGCAGTCATTATTGTCCCCTCCGCATGTCGCATTCATTATTGTCCCATCCACATGTCACAGTCATTATTGTCCTCTCCGCATGTCGCATTCATTATTGTTCCATCCGCATGTCACAGTCATTATTGTCCCCTCCGCATGTCGCAGTCATTATTGTCCCCTCCGCATGTCGCATTCATTATTGTCCCATCCGCATGTCACAGTCATTATTGTCCCCTCCGCATGTCACAGTCATTATTGTCCCATCCGCATGTCACAGTCATTATTGTCCCCTCCGCATGTCGCAGTCATTATTGTCCCCTCCGCATGTCACAGTCATTATTGTCCCCTCCGCATGTCGCAGTCATTATTGTCCCCTCCGCATGTCGCAGACAATATTGTCCCCTCCGCATGTCGCAGTCATTATTGTCCCCTCCGCATGTCGCATTCATTATTGTCCCCTCCGCATGTCGCACACATTATTGTCCCCTCCGCATGTCGCACACATTATTGTCCCCTCCGCATGTCGCAGTCATTATTGTCCCCTCCGCATGTCGCAGACAATATTGTCCCCTCCGCATGTCGCAGTCATTATTGTCCCCTCCGCATGTCGCATTCATTATTGTCCCCTCCGCATGTCGCACACATTATTGTCCCCTCCGCATGTCACAGTCATTATTGTCCCCTCCGCATGTCGCATTCATTATTGTCCCCTCCGCATGTCGCACACATTATTGTCCCCTCCGCATGTCACAGTCATTATTGTCCCCTCTGCACGTCGCAGTCATTATTGTCCCCTTCGCACGTCGCAGTCATTATTGTCCCCTTCGCATGTCGCAGTCATTATTGTCCCCTCTGCATGTCGCATTCATTATTGTCCCCTCCGCATGTCGCAGTCATTATTGTCCCCTCCGCATGTCGCAGTCATTATTGTCCCCTCCGCATTTCGCACACATTATTGTCCCCTCCGCATGTCACAGTCATTATTGTCCCCTCAGCACGTCGCAGTCATTATTGTCCCCTTCGCACGTCGCAGTCATTATTGTCCCCTTCGCATGTCGCAGTCATTATTGTCCCCTCCGCATGTCGCAGTCATTATTGTCCCCCCCGCATGTCGCAGTCATTATTGTCCCCTCTGCACGTCGCAGACATTATTGTCCCCTCCGCATGTCGCAGACATTATTGTCCCCTCCGCATGTCGCAGTCATTATTGTCCCCTCCACATGTCGCAGACATTATTGTTCCCTCTATGTGTCTCAGTCATTATTGTCCCCCCCCCCCCCCCCACATGTCACAGTCATTACTGTCACCCCAGCTTGTCACCTCTGGAATATTTAGCTGTAGAATTTGTAGATAAAACTTTCCATTCTCCTCCATGAAATGTGAAGCAGGAGGCAGAGCCAGACAGCAGAACTGGAAAACAAAGTTTATTCTGAGAAGCCGGAGGAGGAAATTGACGGTTGTCACTTTGTAGCTGTTTTTAGTGTCGGGAAGTTGTGGAGACGTTCGGAGGTGACAATGGCTGAAATTAGAATTATGTATTTCTATAAGTTGGCACTTCCATCCGCCTATCACCTCGGAGTCCACAGATGCGGATTGGGGGGGGGGGGGGTAACTAACACAACAGACTGGGAGAAAGATGCAACAGTACATTAAAGGAAAACTCTACATGTCATCCCATTTCCTACAATTGACTGTAAGATGCCAGTTCATCCTCTCTGTGTCCCCTCTGAGTCCAAGGATGGGGATAGGGGGGGTCACCAGCAAAACTTTACTTGTCATCCTATTTCCTACAATGACCCAATTTTGAGATTGTGGTTCGTCCTCTTTGTGTCACCTCTGCTAGAAGTCTTCTAATTTCACAGGAAAAATAAAAAAATTCCACCTATGATGTCGTCTGTTGGTAGCATTAACACAGTTTTTTATTACACAATAAGCACCACAATGCATTGCTTCACTAACCTCCAGCTGTGCAAACACTCAATGACAGCAATCACTATGTGTACACACTAGAGAGGAAATTCTTCCTATAGACCAGGGGTCTCCAAACTTTCTAAACAAATGGCCAGTTTACTGTCCTTCAGACTTTAGGGGGGCCCTGACTAGGGCCAGTGGGAGTAGAAAATATCCTGGCTTCCAGTAGGAATAATAAATGCCCCATCGTTGATGTCAGTGGGAGGAATAGTGCCCCATTGTTGGTGTCAATGGAAAGAATTCTGCCACATCATTGGTGTCAGTGAGGGGAATAGTGGCCCATTGTTGGTGTCAGTGGGAATAGTGACCCATTATTGGTATCAATGAAAGGATTTATGCCCCATCGTTTGTGTCATTGGAAGGAATTGTGCCTCATTGTTGGTATCAATGGAAGGAATTTTTCCCCATCATTAGTGTCAGTGGGAGGAATAGCGCCCCATTGTTGGTGTCAATGGAAAGAATTCTGCCCCATTGTTGGTGTCAGTGGGAGGAATAGCGCCCCATTGTTGGTGTCAATGGAAAGAATTCTGCCCCATTGTTGGTGTCAGTGGGAGGAATAGCGCCCCATTGTTGGTGTCAATGGAAAGAATTCTGCCCCATTGTTGGTGTCAGTGGGAAGAATAGCGCCCCATTGTTGGTGTCAATGGAAAGAATTCTGCCCCATTGTTGGTGTCAGTGGGAGGAATAGCGCCCCATTGTTGGTGTCAATGGAAAGAATTCTGCCCCATTGTTGGTGTCAGTGGGAGGAATAGCGCCCCATTGTTGGTGTCAATGGAAAGAATTCTGCCCCATTGTTGGTGTCAATGGAAAGAATTCTGCCCCATTGTTGGTGTCAGTGGGAGGAATAGTGCTCCATTGTTGCTGGAGGAATAGTGGCCCATTGTTGGTATCAATTAAAGGAATTATGCCCCATCGTTGGTGTCAATGGAAGGAATTGTGCCCCATCATTGGTGACAATGGAAGGAATTGTGCCCCATCATTGGTGACAATGGAAGGAATTGTGCCCCATCATTGGTGACAATGGAAGGAATTGTGCCCCATCCTTGGTGTTAGTGGGAGGAATTGTACCCTTTTGATGGTGTCAGTGGGAGAATTAGTGCCCCATTGTTGGTGTCAGTGACAGGAATTATGCCCCATTGTTGGTGTCAGTGGATGGACTAGTGCCCCGAGGGCCAGATAAAGGAGAGCAAAGGCCTGCATCTGGCCCCCAGGCTGCAGTTTGGAGACCGCTGCTATGGAACCCAGTAATGCAACAGTGTGTGGGGCTTAGGGGTTGTGTCCTGGGGAATGGGTTGTGTTGGTGATTGGTTTGGAGGCTCACTTAGTGTTGGGTTGAGGGGTTCTGTGTTGTAGGACAGGGAGTGTAGGAGATCAGTCTTGGGGCTTGCTGAGTTTTGGGCTTAGTGGTTCCAAGTTGGAGGATGAGGAGTGTTGGAGATCAGTTTGGGGGTTTGCTGAGTGATGGGCTTAGGGGTAACATTTTGGAGGACATGGAGTGTCAGTTTAGGAGTTCCGTGTTGGAGGGAGCGTAGCGTTGGGGAGTTTTACTGTCAGAGAATGTAGCTTCTGCATCCACAACACCAGACTAAGGATGGGTCCTCCTGCACACTGGGCATTTAGTCCAGGTGGATGAGGCTCCAATGTTAAGCTGTGGGCAGAGGGCACAGGTACACCATTGAGCCCCTGTCAAACTCTACTAGAGGCTGACAGTTCCTGCAGCTGGACGGGGCTGAATGAAGTTTAGGGCAGTATGCACTGAGGAACAAATGCTCAAACACAACGCGCTAACTGCACCATCTAGTCGCAGCAGCTGTCAGCCTCTGACAACTGAATTTGATAGGGGCTGGATGGTACACCTGTGCCCTTCACCCACTGCTGAATGTCGCATGCACCTGGGCTAAACTCCCAGTGTGCCTAATGCTGCGTACACACGGTCGGACTTTTCGACCGGACTGGTCCGACAGAATTTCCAGCGGACTTTCGACTGACTTTTGACGGACTTCCGACGGATTTTTTAACGAACGGACTTGCCTACACACGATCACACCCAAGTCCGACAGATTCGTACGTGATGACGTACACCGGACTAAAATAAGGAAGTTGATAGCCAGTAGCCAATAGCTGCCCTAGCGTCGGTTTTTGTCCGTCGGACTAGCATACAGACGAGCGGATTTCTGGGTCCGGCGGAGTTACGACGTAAAGATTTGAAGCAAGTTCCAAATCTAAAAGTCCGTCAGATTTGGAACTGGAAAAGTCCGCTGAAGGTCCGGTAAAGCCCGCACACGATCGGATTGTCCGCCGGATTTGGTCCATCGGCGTCCGTTGGACAAGTCCAGTCGAAAAGTCCAACCTATGTGTCCTGGTGTCACCGAGACAGAAAGTGATGGGAAATACAAAATGTTACAATGGTCACCAAAACAGGAAATAAGGGGAAAACCAATTCTAGTTTTGTTTTCTCTAACTTCCATTTGTGTCCTCAGGACAGGGAATAAAGGTAAATCTCCCGAACAAAACACGGACGAAAACAAAATACCTCACAGGATCTCAGCATTTCCTCCAAAAAAAGGTTCAGTTTTAGATCCATTTTTAGGGATTCATTTAGTGGATAGGTTATGTTTAATAACATGTCCGCTGCCATCCGATCCGCTAAATCCAGACGGAGATGGCGGATCGGATGAAAACAGACAGGCGGTCTGTTTTTATCGGGTTTCTCCCCATAGAGGAGAGCGGAGATCTGACAGGTGAGGTGACCGGAGACAGACCCGTCATCCGTTGGCTCAGCGGAGCGATCCCTGCTGAGTAAGGATGAGCTCCGGGGGGTTCGCACAGCCCACGTGCAGAGCCCCCCAGGAAGTCGGCACTGCAATGCGCTAATCACAGGCCAATGCGCTAATCACAGGCCAATGTGCTAATCACAGGCCAATGCGCTAATCACAAGCCAATGCGCTAATCACAGGCCAATGCACTAATCACAGGCCAATGCGCTAAGCACAGGCCAATGCGCTAATCACAGGCCAATGCGCTAATCACAGGCCAATGCGCTAATCACAGGCCAATGCACTAATCACAGGCCAATGCGCTAAGCACAGGCCAATGCGCTAATCACAGGCCAATGCGCTAATCACAGGCCAATGCGCTAATCACAGGCCAATGCGCTAATCACAGGCCAATGCGCTAATCACAAGCCAATGCACTAATCACAGGCCAATGCGCTAATCACAGGCCAATGCACTAATCACAGGCCAATGCGCTAATCACAGGCCAATGCGCTAATCACAGGCCAATGCACTAATCACAGACCCATGCACTAATCACAGGCCAATGCACTAATCACAGACCCATGCACTAATCACAGACCAATGTGCTAATCACAGACCAATGCACTAATCACAGGCCAATGCGCTAATCACAGGCCAATGCACTAATCACAGGCCAATGCGCTAATCACAGGCCAATGCACTAATCACAGACCCATGCACTAATCACAGGCCAATGCACTAATCACAGACCCATGCACTAATCACAGGCCAATGTGCTAATCACAGACCAATGCACTAATCACAGGCCAATGCGCTAATCACAGGCCAATGCACTAATCAAAGGCCAATGCGCTAATCACAGGCCAATGCGCTAATCACAGGCCAATGCACTAATCACAGACCAATGCGCTAATCACAGGCCAATGCGCTAATCACAGGCCAATGCACTAATCACAGACCCATGCACTAATCACAGGCCAATGTGCTAATCACAGACCAATGCGCTAATCACAGGCCAATGCGCTAATCACAGGCCAATGCACTAATCACAGACCCATGCACTAATCACAGGCCAATGCGCTAATCACAGGTCAATGCGCTAATCACAGGCCAATGCGCTAATCACAGGCCAATGCGCTAATCACAGGCCAATGCGCTAATCACAGGCCAATGCGCTAATCACAGGCAGTAAGACATTTCCTGATCTCTGCAGCCGCGCTTCGGGACAATGTCTCACTGCATGTGATTAGCGCAGTGCTGACTTCCTGGCAGGCTCTGCACGTGGGCTGTGCGAACACGCCGGAGCTCATCCTTACTGCTGGGCAGGCGGAGTCCGTGAAAACGGATCCGCATGTGTGAAAGGGGCCTTACAGGGAACACACCTCATAGATTAGAGGGGAGTCCTTCACTGGGTGCTCTGGTTCTAATGGCCTCCAGCCATTGAGTACACAGCTCCAAGAAAGATGTATCCGGCAACGCCATGAAATTCTTTATTAGCCGCATGAAGGTCAAGATTAAAAACAACTGACGCGTTTCGGCATACAGCCTTGTTCACAGCAGATGCATTCATCTTCCTAAGTAAATGTAATGAGGTAAAGCTTCACTTTGTAAAGAATACCCAATCAGGTGCAGGGAAAATTAAAAAAAGCAACATGTACGGGTACATGGGTGGTCCATGTGGTGGACTTTGTGTTGGGTTGTTCGCTTCAGGGTCGTCACAGGAGATGGGGGGGGGGCACTCTTTGCATCTGGAGGGGGGGAATTTAATCTTCAGGTGCGGAGGGGCTTCTTCACGGTGGGAGCTGTGGGGGCATGGAGTGGACTGGTTCTGGCTAGCTCTGTATATCGTTTTGAAGAAAGGCCTGGATTCTTTCCTGGATGCACATGGTATGGCTGGGTGCTGGTATTTGTAGGTGGAGTTGGAGTGGGGGGTGTCCGGTTGCCTCTTGGGGGATTAGGGGGGTATCCCCCCCCCCTGCTGGGGTAGGTTGGAGTATGGTTTGTTATGAGGTTTTTTTGCCATTCTCTGGATCGGCTGTGGGTGTAGAGTTGTGTAGTTGGGATTGTATCGTTTTTTTTCCCCTCTTCTATTGGTTGAACTGGATGGACTTGTGTCTTTTTTCAACCAGACTAACTATGCAAATACAGCGGAACCTTGGTTTGCGAGTAACGCGGTTAACGAGCGTTTTGAAATACGAGCAACTTTAAAAAAAAAAATCCTGACTCTGTTTGCGAGTGTTGTCTCGCAAAACGAGCAGGATTCAAGCCAATGGGATTGTGCAGTACCGCATTTGGCCAGAGGTGCGGGGGCGCCGGTGACACTCGGAACAGTTCGGAGCCGTTCCGAAATACTCGGAATCACTCGGAAACACTCCATTCCCGAGGGTTTCCGAGTTCAGCTGAGCTGTCACCGAGTATTTCCGAGGCTCTCCGGCGCCGCCCCCCCTACCTCTGACCACATGCGGTATTGCATGCAATAGAAGTCAATGCGGAACGAATTATCTTTGTTTCCATTGACTTCTATGGGGAAACTCGCTTTGATATGCAAGTGCTTTGGATTACATGCATTTTCCTGGAACGGATTATGCTCGTTATCCAAGGTTCCACTGTATGCATTTTTGCTTGCACATGATTGGATGGATGAAATAAGCTGAGCTTCACCGCATTTACTAAGCTTTGGGGAAAATCAGTGCAATTGCGCTTGCAAAGTGCACAGTCTATTCGCCTTTAGTAAATCCACCCCACTCAATCTTCAGTGGCTGGTGAGGCACATGTGTCTCTCAGTCTGACTTCACTTGCTGAGGATTCACAGTCAGTCAGGATTCACTCTTCTCAGTGTTTTCCTGGCAGTTAGCGCATGCATACCCTCTTGTTTTGGTTTATTCCATACGAACGGCGGCAGACTCCCGGGGGAAGATTGCCAGCTCCTGTGCACCCTGCCCAATCTTTGACGAGCCACCACGGCAGACAGAACTTGATGACACCAACAGAGACCTGCGATGGGAATCTTCCCACGTCTGCCTCACATGACCCCCCCCCCCCCCGTGCCAGCCATGGGCACCCGTTTTGCGTTTTCCCCCCTCCGGCGATCGCTCAGGCGAATCACATTACTATGACAAGGAAAAGAGAAAAGTTAATGATTAATTAGCTGCTAATTAAAGAAATGCCCCATTAACCCCTAATCATTTCTCACTGGAATTCAAAGCAAGCAAAACACAGTCCCAGCTGGGCGCAGTGCGTGATTCTCTGAATATGCGATATTCCCAGACCATTGGGGGGGGGAGGGGAAGGGAGATTATATCATCATTATTAGGGGTTTACTGTACTCTGCTATGGTATAATTACATATTTATAATGAAGTGGTCACATCATCGTATAACACATCTAATTATAGTCAATGATACACATTGGACATATTTACCGATATAATTACAGAACATTTCATATCAGTGTAATTATTGTGTAATATTATTATATCAGGTTGTACATATTATACTGATAATAAGACAATTATCTTTATATTGTGGCAGCTTCAGATATAATGAAGTTACATTTACACCTCCTTGTGTTATGCAAAGTTTTTTCTCATCTAAGGACCGTTAAGGCCGGTTCATACCAGCTCAGGGGCGTTACGGTACGCATAACGTGCGCGCGCAGGTGTGCATTGTGCTGCATTGTTACAATGCATGGCGGTGCTTTTTTTTTTTTTTTTTTTAATTCATTTAATACTTCATTAAAAGCTGAATTCCAGGTATGGATATTTTTTTATTGTTCCATTGGTCCAGCTTGGCCAAAAAATAAGTGTGTATGTGCCATACCTGTGAGATCTCTCTATTACAGGCGTCTCCAAACTTTCCCAACAAAGGGCCAATTTACTGTCCTTGAGGCTTTAGAGGGGCCAGTGGGATTTGAAACCGCCACGGCGCCAGTGAGTGCAAACAGTGCCCCGTCATTGGTTTCAGTGGAAGGAATAGTGCCCCATTATTGGTTTCAGTGGAAGGAATAGTACCCCATTCATTGGTTTCAGTGGGAGGAATAGTACCCTATTGTTGGTATTAGCGGAAGGAATGGTGCCCCATTGATGGTATTTAAGGTAGGAATGGTGCTCCATCATTTGTGTCTATGGGAGGAATGGTGCCCCATCATTGGTATTAGTGGGAGGAATGGTATCCCATCATTGGTGTCAGTGGGAGAAACAGTACCCCATTAATTGATTTCAGTAGGAGGAATAGTGCCCCATCATTGGTACTAGTGTCAGGAATGGTATACCATCATTGGTGTCAGTGGGAGGAATAGTGCCCCATCGTTGGTATCAGTGGAAGGGATGGTGCCCCATTGATGGTATTTAAAATAGGAATGGTGCTCTATCCTTTTTGTCTATGGGAGGAATGGTGCCCTGTCGTTGGTATTAGTGTGAGGAGTAGTGCCCCTTCTCTGTTGTTAGTGGGAGGAATAGTGCCCCATATAATTGGTGTCAGTGGGAGGAATAGTGCCCCGTATCATTGGTGTCAGTGGGAGGAATAGTGCCCCAACATTGTTTCAGTGGAAAGAATAGTATTATTGTTGGTATTAGCGGAAGGAATGGTGCCCCATTGATGGTATTTAAGGTAGGGATGGTGCTCCATCATTTGTGTCTATTGGAGGAATGGTGCCCCATCATTGGTATTAGTGGGAGGAATGGTATCCCATCATTGGTGTCAGAGGGAGGAACAGTGGCCCATCATTGGTTTCAGTGGGAGGAATAGTGCCCCATCATTGGTTTCAGTAGGAGGAATAGTGCCCCATCATTGGTATTAGTGTGAGGAATGGTATCCCATCATTGGTGTCAGTGGGAGGAATAGTGCCCCATCATTGGTATCAGTGGAAGGGATGGTTCCCCTATTGATGGTAATTAAAATAGGAATGGTGCTCTATCCTTTTTGTCTATGGGAGGAATGGTGCCCCATCATTGGTGTCAGTGGGAGGAATAGTGCCCCATCATTGGTATCAGTGGAAGGGATGGTTCCCCTATTGATGGTATTTAAAATAGGAATGGTGCTCTATCCTTTTTGTCTATGGGAGGAATGGTGCCCCATCATTGGTGTCCGTGGGAGGAATAGTGCCCCCTCTCTGGTGTCAGTGGGAGGAATAGTGCCCCATCATTGGTGTCCGTGGGAGGAATAGTGCCCCCTCTCTGGTGTCAGTGGGAGGAATAGTGCCCCATCATTGGTGTCCGTGGGAGGAATAGTGCCCCCTCTCTGGTGTCAGTGGGAGGAATAGTGCCCCATCATTGGTGTCCGTGGGAGGAATGGTGCCTCGTCAATGGTGTCTGTGGGAGGAATAGTGTCCCATCATTGGTGTCAGTGGGAGAGATGGTGCCCCATCATTGGTGTCAGTGGATGGCATGGTGCCCCAAGGGCCTGATATAGGCAAGCAAAGGGCCACATCTGGCCCATGGGCCGCAGTTTGGAGACCACTGCTCTAGAAGCTGGAAATCACTGTAGTAGACTCCACTACTACACTGATCTCCATTAGCTTCTGGGTCCTGCGCCAAGCAGCTGCCCTACTGCAGTCTGAACACAGGGGGTCAGCTGCTTGGCACTGTTGCCATTCACAGAATGCTTTGTATTTTCTCAACAAATTTAAAGTGTTCTCTGGTTGGACGAGACGGAGCGTGAGGGCAGTGACATCACGCTCTCCGTCTCGCCCAATCAGAGAATGCCTTGCATTCTCTGAATGGTGCCCGTGCTGAGTGGGTGACCTCCTGTGTTCAAAATGCATCAGGGCAGTCGCTCAGCACAGGACCCAGAGCTAGTGGAGATCATTGTAGTAGCTGTGTAGTAGCAGTGTTTACTATAGTGTTTTCCAGCTTCCAAGGGGATCCCACGGGTATGGTATATACATAGTTATATTGGACGAAGCTGAATCAATGTAGCTATGTAAAAATATTGATACCTGGAATTCTTCTTCAAATCTATGAACAACAGGGCATTGTCTACATGTTTCCTCCACGCAGATCAATGCCCTCATTTGCTGTTAATGATGCACAGACAGTAATTGCTTTTTCAGTTTTGTTATATTGAGCCTGTGTTGATCAACCTAAAGTAGAAGTTTGGGGTTTGCAAAAAAATTATCATATACAGCTGTGCTCAAAAGTTTGCATACCCTGGCAGAAATTGTGACATTTTGTCATTAATTATAAAAATATGACTGATCACGCCAAAAAAAACTGTCTTTTATTTAAGGATAGCAATCACAGGAAGCCATTTATTATCACATCGTGTTTTTTTTTATCCTTTTTAAATCATAATGATAACAGAAATAACCTAAATGGCCCTGATAAAAAGTTTACATACCCTGGACTTTGGTCTTGGTACAGACACGGAAGGCGGCACACACACAGGTTCAAATGGCGATTAAAGGTTAATTTCCCACATTTGTGGCTTTTTGAATCACAATTAGTGTCTGTGTATAAATAGGCAATGAGTTTGTTAGATCTCACATGGAATGGAGTAAGCAGGCTGGACACTGAGCCATGAGGAGGTAGAAAAGAACAGTCAAAAGACCTGCGTAACAAGGTAATGAAACTTTACAAAGATAGAAAGGGATATAAAAAGATATCCAAAGCCTTGAATATGCCAGTCAGTACTGTTCAATCACCTAATAAGAAGTGGAAAATTTGGGGATCTCTTGATACCAAGCCAAGGTCAGGTAGACCAAGAAAGGTTGCAGCCACAACTGCCACAGGAACTTTTTTTTTACTTTTTGCTATAATAAATACCCCCCAAAAAATATATAAAAAAACATTTTTTTCCCCTCAGTTTAGGCCGATACGTATTCTTCTACATATTTTTGGTAAAAAAAAACCTGCAATAAGCGTTTATTGATTGGTTTGCGCAAAAGTTATAGCGTTTACAAAATAGGGGATAGTTTAATGGCATTTTTATTAATAATTTTTTTTCTATTAGTAATGGTGGCGATCAGCGATTTTTATCGTGACTGCGACATTACGGCGGACAGATCGGACACTTTTGTCGTGATTTTGGGACCATTCACATTTATACAGCGATTTCCCCGTTCTTCCTCTCCGTGAGACGATCGCGGGTATCCCCGCGGACATCGAGTCTGCGGGACCCCGCAATCACGCTCACAAAGCTCCCGCCGCGGGCGCCCGCAAGCTGCCTCTTAAGGGGCAATGTACAGGTACGTGATTTTGCCTGTACGTGTACTTCTGCCGACGTATATCGTCGTGAGGCGGACGGGAAGCAGTTAATAAGTGATTAAACAGTACTGACTGGCATATTCAAGGCTTTGGGTATCTTTTTATATCCTTTTCCATCTTTGTAAAGTTTCATTACCTTGTTACGCAGGTCTTTTGACTGTTCTTTTCTACCACCTCATGGCCCAGTATCTAGCCTGCTTAGTGCATCCATGTGAGAGCTAACAAACTCATTGATTATTTATACACAGACATTAATTGTGCTTTAAAAAAACACAAATGTGGGAAATTAACCTTTAATTGCCATTTTAACCTGTGTGTGTGCCACCTTCTGTGTCTGTACCAAGGCCAAACATTCCAGGGTATGTAAACTTTTTATCAGGGCCATTTAGGTGATTTCTGTTATCATTATGATTTAAAAAGGATCCAACAAACTATGTGATAATAAATGGCTTCATGGGATCGCTATCCTTAAATAAAAGACAGTTTTTTGGCATGATCAGTCATATTTTCAATATTAATGCCAAAATTTCAAAATTCCTGCCAGGGTGTGCAAACTTTTGAGCACGACTGTACAGTATATTTACCTCTATGCTGCAGCATTGGTGGGTTTGCTGCAGCTGTCCAATGTCAGCTCTAGGACAGAGAACTGAGCGATCACCTGAGAGTAGGTAAGTATTTGCATTTTCCTTCTACAGGGTAGTTGGAATAGGATTTAGGAGCCCTTCCTTCTCTGAGCTGGGCGCTCAGCTGTCGGCTAATTGCCAGCTCCCATCTCTCTCCACAGTGACTCAGCTGTTGATGATATCCTGCTCATCAGTCCTGCCTACTTAAGCCGTCCAGTCCAGATGATCTCTGCCTTTGCCTTGGTCAACATCACAGAGACTGTCTCCTGCGTTCCTGTTCAAGACTTGCTTTGCTGACATCCCTTCTGGCTCCGGATCCTGCTTGCTGTTCCACTACATTGATCCCTGACTTCTGGCTTGGCTGACTATCCGTTCCAGTTACTGAACTTTGGCTATATTTTGACTACGTTTGTTCTTTTTACTTTTATTATTAAACAAGTGTGATTTAAACTGTACTTCTGTCTCGGCCTGATTTCACGGTTTCTGACAGGATCACAACCATTTTAAGCTTAGTTGGTCCTAGAAATTCCACTTTAAAGTGACCCTAAAGCCTCCTTTTTTTTATTTCAATAAAACAACAGGGATAGGGACAATTGTAGACACGCAACCACACTCGCTCAGGTTGAACTGGATGGACTGGTGTCTTTATTCAACCTTACTAACTATGTAACAAACATGTCATTATTACCTGCTCTGTGTAATGGTTTTATGCAATGCATAAATCTATCTATTGGTGCTTAGGGGGGTGGCAGGAGAGAGGGGGTGGCGCCCATGCGCCCTTATGGACGCATCACCACTGGTCAACCAGCCTCCAGCTGACCGGAGTCTTCTGGTGGGGGGGGGGGGCACCAGCCTGCCAGAACACAATAGCTCATCGGGGAGATTGTTGTACTAACATCGGATTGTTAGTACAGCAGCTCCAACCAGAGCTGCCAGTTTTTTGTTTTTTTTTGTCGCTTAACCCGATGGGTTGAACGAAAAAAAATAAGTAATGGTGTGTACCAGGCTTTAGCCAAGCCTGTGAGAGCTGAGAGAAGGGGGAGGAGCTGCTTCAGACATGCACAGCGCTGGAGAGCGATTGGAATGAGGTGAGTATTTAGAAGTGCTGTGGGAGGGGGGGCCGCATGTAAAATGTTTTTTATCTTAATGCAGAGAATACATTAAAGAGGAGTTCCACCCAGGGGGTCATGTAAAAAAAAAAAATTAAAAGTCAGCAGCTACAAATACTGCAGCTGCTGACTTTTAATTGGACACTTACCTGTCCCTGGGTCCAGCGATGCGGGGGATCGAAGCCCCGCTCCTCTCCCCCTCCATTCAGCGGCGCCGGCATTGCAACTGTGGGCGCCGGGCTGTGGCTTCACAGCCTGGCACCCACTGCGCATGCGCGAGCGGCGCCGCGTGCCGTGATTGGCCGCTCAGTCACCTGGGACCTGTAATGGGTCCCAGATGATTGACAGGAGGGAGGGAGCAGAGCTGAGCCCTTCATGTGCCGAGGGGGAAGTGATGTCACCAGCCCAGGCACTGGAAGGGGCAGACTACGAGGGACCCCCTAGCAACAGGCATTTAGAGGTGAGTAGAAAAAAAAAATATCCAAATGTTTTTTTGTTTTTGTTTTTTAGGATTTTTCATGTATTTTTGTTTTTTTGGGTGGATCCCCACTTTAAGGTAAAAAAAAAACATTTTACCGTTACGACTTTAAGGTTTGTCTTCATATTATATAGTTTTTGTATATCTAACAGGGAGTTGTACAGAGAATGTTACATCAGATTGTAGAGTGTATATATATATATACAGCTTTAGGGGAGCAAATCTTTGACTGCATCTTTGACAGTTTCCCGCTGACAGATTCCCACATGAGTGTTACCAAGAACATTGAGTTCTGGTTTTCTTCTGTCCGTGAACAGCCTGTCATCCGGAGTCATTTGACGGTTGAAGGATCTTTCCAATTTTGTAGATGAGAAGAATCGCGTCTGGTTATATCAGCCAGTAAGATTCCAGCTTTCAGCCTCCCAGTTCTTAGTCACCAGAATCTGATTGATTGGTGGGCAGTCCCGGATGGTCCTCCTTTTTTTTTCCATCAAAGTGATCTTTATAAAGAAAAACTAAATTCCAACAAGTGAAAAACAGATAAAAATAAACCAGTGAGCCATACAGTGCCAAAGGAACAATACGAGCGCTCCTCAAACTACTAATAGTAAAGGAGACCTCCAACACAATACCAGACTACTAAGAAGGTTGTTCCATAAATACATACACTAGATTACCAAAAGTATTAGGACGCCTGCCTATACACGCACATGAACTTTAAAGAGGAAGTAAACCCTCTCTTTAAATAAAAAAAAAAAAAAAAAAAAACACCCTGCAGGACAAAGGCATAATGAGCTCGTATGCATAGCATAAGAGCTCATTATGAATTACTTACCTGAGATCGAAGCCCCCGAAGCGACCCTCGTTCATCTCCTCCGTCGTTGACATGTTGACTCAGCGTGTTTTCCGGGTATCGCTGCTCCGGCGCTGTGACTGGCCGGAGCAGCGATGACGTCACTCCTGCGCATGCGCGCTGGTACCACCACCACATGATCGCCGTTAGAGGCGGCACGCTCAGTGCGCCTGCGCCCAATGTCTACGGCGCATGCGCCGTAGACATCAGTGCTGCTATTTCTGCAAATATCTCTCAAACCTTTTAGGTTTGGGAGATATTTCTTGCACCTACAGGGAAGCCTTAATCTAGGCTTACCTGTAGGTTAAAGTGGTTGTAATGGGTTTACAACCACTTTAATGGCATCCCAGTCTAATGCCGCGTACACACGGTCGGACTTTACGGCAGACTTTGCCCGACGGACGGGATTTCGTCGGACAATTCGATCGTGTGTGGGCTCCAGCGGACTTTGTTTTCTCAAAAGTTGGACGGACTTAGATTTGAAACATGCTTCAAATCTATCCGGCGGACTCGAGTCCGGTCGAAAGGTCCGCTCGTCTGTATGCTAGTTCGATGGACAAAAAGCCACGCTAGGGCAGCTATTGGCTACTGGCTATGAACTTCCTTGTTTTAGTCCGGTCGTACGTCATCACGTACGAATTCGACAGACTTTGGTTGATTGTGTGTAGGCAAGTTCGTTCATTCAGAAAGTCCGTCGTAAAGTCCGTCGAAAAGTCCGCCGGGCAAAGTCTGCCGTAAAATCCGCTACATTATGCGGCATTAGTCTGTAGGGTTCAATATTGAGTTGGCTCCACCCTTTGCAGCTATAATAGCTTCAACTCTTCTGGGAAGGCCGTCCACAAGGTTTAGGAGTGTGTCTATGGGAATGTTTGACCATTCTTCCAGAAGAGCATTTGTGAGGTCAGGCACTGATGTTGGTAGAGAAGATCTGGCTCACAGTCTCCACTCTAATTCATCCCAAAGGTGTTCTATCGGGTTGAGGCCAGTCAAGTTCCTTCACCTCAAACTGGCTCATCCATGTTTTTATGGACCTTGCTTTGTGCACTGGTGCACTGTGCACAGTCGTGTTGGAACTGGGAAATCCCCAAACTGTTCCCACAATGTTGGGAGTTTGGTTGGGTTTTGTGTGAGTGGCCAGTGTAGGGACAGGCTCCCTGTTTGGCAGAGATGTTACAGAGCAGTAGGGAAAGTGGAAAGTGCAGAGACTACGCTATCTCCATGTAGGAAGCCCCCCATTAGAGTGTGGACCGGCCAGGCTCTATTCCCACTCCTCGTTGCAGAAGATCTCAGCATCATCTCAGGATATGCTCCTCTGCTACAGTTTCGTAAGTGTCTCCGGGCGGCTGTGCCTACCCTCCAGGCCTAGTCGTACATTATTGGGACTTACCAATCGCTCTCTCTCCTCTCGGCCTCTTTGTGATATCTGCTCGCCGACACAGCATGCTGCATCCTGTCCAAAAACAGGGTTTACTATTTCCATCCATAGGCATGTAGTAAAAGGTAGGGAGCCAGTGCTGTGCAATGGTTTTGCTGCCAAAATATAGGGTTCTGGTAACTTCTATCTCTAGATAAGGTCATTGGAAGGAAGTTACAAGATTTCCAGGAGTCCCATCTTAGGCTAGAGTAGACAATGAGGTTGGAATGTCTATTAAATACCCCTTTCCAGTATTAGGCTCTATTTCCATTGCAATACAAAATACAAATATCAGGCCGCACGCCAAAGACGTTCCAATCCAGCCAAGGTTTATTGCAATGACAGCACATCGCTCAGTCTCCTTGTCCTGAGGGACGTCTAGGATACGATGGGGAGTCTCTCTGGAAAAAAAATAATACATTCCTAAAGGTGTTCAACACACTATGTGTTGAAGGAATAGTGTAATGTCGTGTACACACGATGGGATTTTCCGAGGAGAAATATTGGATGACAGGCTGTTGGCGGAAAATCCGACCGTTTGTACGCTCCATCGGACATTTGTTGTCGGACTTTCCGCGGACAAATGTTGGCTAGCATGTCTTCAAATTTTCTGCCAACAAATGTCTGTTGTTGGATTTTCTGAGCGTGTGTACACAAGTCCGTCCGACAAAAGTCCAAAGTACAAACGCGCATGCTCGGAAGCAAGGACGAGCCGGAAGCGGTCGGTCTTGTAAACTAGCGTTCGTAATGGAGAATGAACATTCGTGACGCGGCAAATTATGAAATCTGGAAACGCAGCGCACAATTCTCTTCTTCTATAATGGGATAATAATGAAGCTGCTTTGCTGGTGATACTGATGGAGTTTTTGCAAACAAATTTTCAAAGGCTTTTTTTTTCTAGTGATATCAAGAATAATATTATTATGATTTTTTTTTATTTGGGCAAGTTACCACAACACTATTATCCCGTAGTTTTTAAGATCAAAGATACAACTAGGTTGGTGCCCCTTATCAATGTTACATTGTATTTTTTAAAATGTAACTGCCGCCTCCCAAACTGTCATTTGAGGTAAAACACATAGCCAAGTATTATTCTCCACAATTTTTTTATTGTGCATTAAAAAAAAAAAGAAATTAAAATTAAACATGCTATCTGCCAATAGAACTTAACCAAAAAGTGCATTCTATGCATCCAAAAATATAGAAAATATAACAAATCAAATCATTATTATTCAACCAAAAAATAATGTCAAAGCAATAACTGCAAGACCAATAATAAATAACACGTTATCTCCTCCGATTCCGCAATATGTCTGGGTGACGAACGGCCGTTCAGAAACAAACTGAAAAGCGCGAAATGAAAAGCGCGAAATGAAAAGCGCGAAAAGAAAAGCACGGATCAACACTCAAACTTCTACTAACACGAAATTAGCAGAAGCTGCTCAAAGGGTGGCGCTAAAGAGCTGAAAAACCACGTAGCACGTCACTACGTTCGTAATTGTTGGTCAACATTTGGGTGACCGTGTGTGTATGCAAGACAAGTTTGAGCCAACACCCTTCAGACAAAATTCCATGGTTTTTGGAAAGTCCGATCGTGTGTACGAGGCATAAGTCTCATAGACGGGGATAAAGACACCTTGGGAACGCCATGCAGAACGTCTAGGTGGTCTTCATCCATAAGTGGACACCTCTGGAACTCATTTTTCTTTACTTGGCGCTGGCGATGGTTTATAACAACTAGAAGGTCCTCAGTTTTTAGTTGTAGAAATTTTCCAGTACGGTTGGAGATATCTGCTACTGTCCCCCCATCATTGATCAGACACTCATTGATCAGACACTCATTGATCAGACACTCATTGATCAGACACTCATTGATCAGCCACTCATTGATCAGACACTCATTGATCAGCCACTCATTGATCAGACACTCATTGATAAGCTAATTTAGTGCATATTACTTCTTTATTGTGAGGTATTAATTACATTTACTGACAAATAAGTGACTAATATGTTAACCTTTATTGTCCAAACGTTGGTGCATTTTGGTAAATAATGTTCTTCCACCTGTAGATGGAGAAAGTCTGCAAATTTTAAAGGGTCAGAGGTCAGCAGCTTATCCATCACATGAGAGATCTCATAGGGAATGACAAGTGTCAGGAGTGACAATACACAATCCGGAAGACAACAGAGGCCATCTGGACAGGAGAAGAGGGGGTGGGGTGGGGGGGTCGGGGTCCCCTGACAATTGTCTAGCAAATTATCAGGCAATTAATGAGAGTAAATGAAAGTGGAAGAAAGCTAGGGGGTCTATCATGGACCTCTTCACACCCCCCAAGGGGATACATTGTGGGGGATGGGTGACGTGTTTTCAACAGCCTCTAACCCAAACACAATCCACCAAGTGACAACCTGACGTGTTATTTACTAATCGGTCCTCTCCCCAGGGAGACTCCACTATTGTTTGTTGTGATTATATGGCTGGGACCTCCCAGAAGCCATAGGATGGAATCTATACTGGGTTCAATGACAAGGACATCCAGAAGCAGAGGACTGTGAAATGAGGCCAATATGTATACTGTAGTTTAAGTTTAGACTGTAAGCTCTTAGGAGCCAGCTTTTCAGTCTGATTGTTTTATGGCTCTATTAGTGCTACATTGTTTTAGCCTTTGTTTCTGCAGCAGACAGGGAAACTGATTGGTTGCTATGGGTTACTGCACACACCACCACTGGTCTCTGTACCAGCCTACAAAGTGACAGCTTTTACAGAATGTATTATTTAGGCAAAAGTTCCATAGTAGCCCCCAAAAGATTAGAGCATACCTCCACGGGATACAATTCTCCTCCCCCTCTCCACTTTGTTCCCTCCCCTTACTCTCCTCTCCTCCTCTCTCTTCTTCTATGCTGTCTTTGTGTCCTACCTCTCCCCCCCTCCCTTCCTCTCCTCTCTTCTCTTCACATCCTCTTCTTTTCTTCCCCTCTCTCCTCCCCTCCTCTGTCTTTTCTTTCATCCTCACTTTTCCTCATTCTTTCTCCACTCGCCTCCTCTCATCTCCTATGTTATCACTACCTTTCCTCTCTCCTATCCTCCTTTGACTTCTCATTCCCTCTCCTGTCCTCTCCCACCTTCTTTTCTGTCATGCCCTCTCCTCTCTCTTCTTCTATCCTCCCTTCTCCTCTCCTCTGCTTACCTATCCTTTCCTCTCCTCCCCTCTCTTCTTCTATCCTTCCTTTTCCTCTCCTCTCTTCACCCTTCCTCCTCTCCCCTCTCTTCTTCTATCCTCCCTTCTCCTCTCCTCTGTTCACCTATTCTTTCCTCTCCTCCCCTCTCTTCTTCTATCCTTCCTTCTCCTCCCCTCTGTTCACCTATCCTTTCCTCTCCTCCCCTCTCTTCTTCTATCCTCCCTTCTCCTCTGTTAACCTTTCCTCTTCTGCTATCCTCCCTTCTCTTCTACTCTGTTCACCTATTCTTTCCTCTCCTCCCCTCTCTTCTCCTCTCCTCTGTTAACCTTTCCTCTTTTGCTATCCTCCCTTCTCCTCTCCTCTGTTCACCTATCCTTTCCTCTCCTCCCCTCCCTTCTCCTCTCCTCTCTTCACCTTTTCTCCTCTTCCCTCTCTTCTTCTATCCTCCCTTCTCCTCTCCTCTGTTCACCTATCCTTTCCTCTCCTCCCCTCTCTTCTTCTATCCTTCCTTCTCCTCTCCTCTGTTCACCTATCTTTTCCTCTCCTCCCCTCTCTTCTTCTATCCTCCCTTCTCCTCTCCTCTCTTAACCTTTCCTCTTCTGCTATGCTCCATTCTCGTCTCCTCTGTTCACCTATCCTTTCCTCTCCTCCCCTCCCTTCTCCTCTCCTCTCTTCACCTTTTCTCCTCTTCCCTCTCTTCTTCTATCCTCCCTTCTCCTCTCCTCTGTTCACCTATCCTTTCCTCTCCTCCCCTCTCTTCTTCTATCCTTCCTTCTCCTCTCCTCTGTTCACCTATCTTTTCCTCTCCTCCCCTCTCTTCTTCTATCCTCCCTTCTCCTCTCCTCTCTTAACCTTTCCTCTTCTGCTATGCTCCATTCTCCTCTCCTCTGTTCACCTATCCTTTCCTCTCCTCCCCTCTCTTCTTCTATCCTCCCTTCTCCTCTCCTCTGTTAACCTTATCTCCTCTGCGATCCTCCCTTCTCCTCTCCTCTGTTCACCTATCCTTTCCTTCCTCCCCTCCCTTCTCCTCTCCTCTCTTCACCTTTTCTCCTCTTCCCTCTCTTCTTCTATCATCCCTTCTCCTCTCCTCTGTTCACCTATCCTTTCCTCTCCTCCCCTCTCTTCTTCTATCCTTCCTTCTCCTCTCCTCTGTTCACCTATCCTTTCCTCTCCTCCCCTCTCTTCTTCTATCCAACCTTCTCCTCTCCTCTGTTAACCTTTCCTCTTCTGCTATCCTCCCTTCTCCTCTCCTCTGTTCACCTATCCTTTCCTCTCCTCCCCTCCCTTCTCCTCTCTTCACCTTTTCTCATCTTCTCTCTCTTCTTCTATCATTCCTTCTCCTCTCCTCTATTCATCTATCCTTTCCTCTCCTCCCCTCTCTTCTTCTATCCTCCCTTCTCCTCTCCTCTGTTCACCTATCCTTTCCTCTCCTCCCCTCTCTTCTTCTATCCTCCCTTCTCCTCTCCTCAGTTCACAATTCCTCTTGTCCCCCTCTACAGAAATTTAATGTAGATAAAAGACATTAGAGGAAATCCCATGGGCCCAGGTTTGCTGTATCAGCCTGCCCGGGTGTCTGGTCAGTGTACCTCTGTCTCTTTGCAATGACGGAAGGAAAAAATACGTGTCTAATAATGGTCCACTTTAGAGGCTCTTTCAGAAAAGGAGATAATTGTCTCTGGAGATAAGAGCTCTGTCATCTCCTCTCCAATCCGTCGCAGGTCTATTAATATCACAACCGCATGTAAATCTGGAGGAATTTTCAATTTCACCTTAAGACGTTATTAGCAATTATATTTCTGTACCGCCAGCCTGTTCTGTATCACCGCATTGTAGAGAATTCAGCCCCCCCCTCTTGCTTTTTCTCGCTGCATTAACCCTTTTGCTGTCCGCCGTCTCTCCTGGGAACCTTATTGTCAACTTATTGTCTCAGGGCCGCACATTTGGGAAATTCCTGCTTATTGCAGTGCGATCGTTATAAGCAGATCGTCCCGGCAACACGGGCGGTAGTGGGGGGGGGGGGGGAGGCTGCGGGGTGATGATGGTGTCTATTATGTAGAGGGGGGATTCTGATGCTTCTCCATTGAAGTCGGCTGTGGGAGCCTTTTTCTGCCTGTCACTCCATTGGTGGGCTGAACGGAGGTTGCAGCCAATGTGAGTTGGGTACCCGAGCAGCCGTGGGGGGATGATTGGATAGCTGCACCTATTCTCTGCCGGATTTCATGCTGCCTCTGCTCTGAGCGAGAGGATAGAGAAAGACGCAGAGAGAGAGAGAGAGACGGAGAAAAAAGACAGCCAAAGAGAGACAGCGACAGAAAAACATAGCGGGAAGCGAGAACGGAGAGAGACGGAGAAAGGGAAACCTAGAGAGAAACGGAGTGGCTGCAGCTCGGAGGACAATAAAAGGACCTTTCCTCTCTTCGCTGGCTCTATGGATCCTTCTTATACATAGACGCCTCCATTGCGTTGTGCCCCTCGTAAAATCTGGGATTCAGAGAGAAGAGACAGGTATGCCGCTCCTTACTCAGATTGGTATAACGTGCCTTCACCATCATCATCATCATCATCACTCTTCCATCTTCATCCCAACGTCCACACCGCACATTATTCAGTCTCGCACCACAGGACAAATCGCTCCCCCGCCACACTCCCCCTCGCCCCTTAGTCCAGGATGGATATAGCAAATGTTGATCCAGAGATGGCGTGCCCAGCTCACCGGTGTGTGGGGACATGCTGGCCGTCTCTCTGCGGAGCTCCAGTTCCTTCTAAATGGAATGCGTCGATGAGGCTAAGAATGGCAGATATGTATCCATTGGAGGCAGAAGAATCATTATCCTGGGCCTGCAGGCTCCATGAGAGGATATACCATGGTGCGGTTGGCTCCCTGTTGATTTCTGGCCTCGGGCTTGGAATTTTGTGGTTGGTGTCATGGCAGCAAGTAGGGGTGCTGAGTGCCCCCCCCCTTGTAAATCCTCCCAGAGATGGAAGAACCCAAGGAAGCGCTGACACCCTGGAGGGTGCAATATATAAATGGCAGTTGTCACTTCCTAGCCATCTCTACCAAGATACAATCAGGTGGTGCAAAGAGCAGCGATAACATAACCCATAGCGACCAGACATTACCTTCTGTGGACAGAACAGTAAAAGGTGATCAGTGAATGGCTGCAATAGGTGAAGTCTGGTTGCCTTTGTAAATAAGGGGAAATATGTTACTGTGCGTGAAAAAAAACCTGTCAGCCATTTCAAAAGTCCAGCTACAAAGACCTCTTCTGTGCCCTTCTCTGAATGCAGTTTCACTTTCTGACAGAGGCCTGACTTCGAGGCAAAGGCCTGCTGGGCATTCCAGTGGCCCAAGAGGCCAATAAGGGTACCTTTATTGGAGAAAAGCATGGCTCCTCTCACAGTCAAGAGATTTCCCCACATTTTGTGTCTCTGCTATAGTCTGATAATGAATGGTAATTGTAATATCTGGTCCCCACACTTCTGTGCTTATTCTACATTATGGGAAACCTATCTGGTAGGGTCGCAATATTCTTTATAATGGTCTCATCAAGTGGTAGTTGCTGGGAAATCAACCTGTCAAAAACCACAGAAGCCTGAAATATTATACAATATATCATCTGTACCTAATTCTCTTCTTCTTGTGTCCAATCCATGAGCTTTGTTCATTGAATAAAACTGTACCATGTGATAGTCTTGGAAGGAGATTCCTCTACATAGCCGATAAGGTTCTGCATGGGGTCCGCTGGTGCTGTAAAGCAGACCAGTCTCCAAAGGCAACTAATGTCCAGATGTATGATTAGGATAGAGTTGGGGAAAGCTAGAGTTAGGGTTCGGTTAGGGTAAAGGGTAGGAGTGGGTTAGGGGAAAGATAAGGTTAGAGATAAGATAAGGCTAGAGGAAGGTTAGTTTTGTGGTTGAATAGGGTTGGGATAGAACAAGGTTAGGGGGATATAGGGTTGAGGGTAGAAGAGAGCTGGGATAGGATAGGGGTAGGATAAAGCTCAGGGTAGGATAGGTTGGAGGGTAGAAGAGGGTTAGGCGTATGATAAGGTTAGGGGTAGGGCAGGGTTGGGGTAGAAGAGAGGCTGGGCTAGAGGAGAGTTAGTGCTAGGATAGGGTTAAAGTGATTCTAAAGCCTAAACCTTTTTCTACCTTAATGCATTCCTTGCATTAGGTAAAAAATGTTTAGGCATTGAATGTTTCCCATCACCCCCCCCCCCTTCTTTTTACTTACCTGAGCCCTCATTCGATCCAGCGCCATGCACGTCTGCAGCTTTTCTCTCCCTTCACTTCCTGGTCCCACAGGCTTTGCTGGGGCACCGGGAGCCATAGGCTCCCAGTGCTGTCAATCAAAGCCAGTGACGAGGGAGCGAAGGGTGGAGCCATGTCCCGCTGTCTGTGTCAATGGACGCAGCAGCAAGGCTCTGGAGTGAGCACACATGAGTGCCCCCCATGGGAAGGGGCTTCCCATGGGGGCACTGGACAGAGTGGAGGAACCAGGAGCACTGGCGGGGGACCCGAGAAGAGGAGGTTCAGGGCCGCTCTGTGCAATTCAATTACACAGAGCAGGTAAGTATAGAGATGTTTGCTATTTTTATGAAAACAACATTTTTTTCTTTACAAATCACTTTAGAGGGATAGAGGGATTTTAGAGGGATAGAGTTGGACAAGGATTTTAGAGGGATAGCGTTGGACAAGGATACAGTTGAGGGGGGGGATAAGGTTGGGTGTAGAACAGAGTTGGGGTAGGATAGGGATAGGTGTAGGATAAAGTTCTGGGTAGCATAGGTTGGAGGATAGAAGAGGGTTAGGTGTAGGATAGGGTCGGGAATAGGGAAGGGCTAGGGGTAGGATAGGGTTGAGGTAATAGAAGGTTAGGTTAGGGTTGGAGCCCGGAGAGGGATATGGATTGGGGACAGTTAGTTGTAGTATAGGGTTAGGATTGGGGTTAGGAGAGAGTTGGTGGTTAGAGACAGTTAGGGGCAGGAATGGGTTAGGGGTAGAACAAGGTTAGGGATAGGAGAGGGCTATCTGTATGATAGGGTTTGGGGTAGGAGAAGTTTTGGGGTAGGACAGGGTTGGGGTAGGAGAGGGTTAGGGGTAAGATTGGGCTGGGGTAAAAGAGGGTTAGTGGTAGGATAGGGTTGGGGGAAGGATAGGTATGAGTTTAGAATGTGTCTAAAGGTAGGACAGGGTTAGGGTGTGGGATTGGGTTGCAGAGGAATAGAGTTGGGGATAGGATACAGTTATGCCGCGTACACACGGCCGGACTTCCCGAAAGAAAAGGTCCGATGGGAGCTTTTGGTCGGACATTCCGACCATGTGTATGCCCCATCAGACTTTTTCTGTCGGCATTTCCAACGAACTCAGATATAGAACATGTTCTAAATCTTCCTGTCAGGGATACTGATGGAGTTTAGCCCGTTGGCAAGTCCGCTCATGTGTACGTGGCATTAGAAGTAGAACAGGGTTGTGAAAGTATAGGGTTATGGGTAAGAATAGGGATGGGGTAGGATAATGTTAGGGGTAGGATAGGGTTTGGGGGTAGGGTAGGTTGGGGGTGAGATAGGATTATGGGAAAAAAATGGTTTGGGGGTGAAAGAGGGTTAAGGGTAAGAGAGGGTTAAGGGTAGAAGAGGGTTGGGTGTAGGATATGGTTAGGGGTAGGATATGGTTGGGGATGGGAGAGGGTTTAGGGTATGGAGAGGGTTAGGATAGGGGTAAGAGAGGGTTAGGGATTAGGGTATGCAGCTTTAGGCAGTAGCTTGTTTTTGGCATAGAAAATTAAAATACCACAAGCCAGGACCTTTCCAGAGACTAACTCTAGTTTTGTGGACTTGTCCCTGGAAATCAATATCTTGGCATCTTTAGCTTGGCAACCCCTCAAGCATAAACCTCTTATTTCTGATTGGTTACCGCAGGCATTTAGCATAATCCTATAGTCCTAAAGGAATTACTGTGTGTTACATCTCAATGGTTTCTCTGTGACGCCATGTAACCCCTTGCTGATGTAAATGGAACGTTATATCTGCTCTGTCCTGAGGCTTTTCTCCAGGCCTCCCCTCACTGACACAGTTGGCAAAATGCGTAGATAGTAATTACAGTAAAGTAGAACATCCGTGTGATGGAGGAGCAGACGGGTCATCAGCCATAAGCCAATTCCAGGTCTGGCGAGGAACTACAAGTCCCGGCAGACAAGCCATTCACCTCCATGGCCATGCAGCAACATTTGTGCATTATAGCGTGCATTTCATGTACACTAAAAGTATACACTGTAAACAACATGCAGGTTTTCTGCCCGGATTTGGCATCTCGGCACTGTGCCAGACATTGATTGGCAGTAGAAGTTTGATCCCTTTCATTGGCTAAACAGAAAGTTTTGGTGCACGCTGAGATATTTCGGTGAAATGTATTGGAGTCAATAGGGGAAGGTGAAACCATTTGAAGGATTTTGAACATTGGAGATACAGTGCCTTGAAAAAGTATTCATACCCCTTGAAATTTTCCACATTTTGTCATGTTACAACCAAAAACATAAATGTATTGTATTGGGATTTTTATGTGATAGACCAACACAATTTTCAAGTCTTGCCACAGATTCTCAATTGGATTCAGGTCTGGACTTTGACTGGGCCATTCTAACACATGAATATGCTTTGATCTAAACCATTCCATTGTAGCTCTGGCTGTATGTTTCGGGTCGTTGTCCTGCTGGAAGGGGACCCTACGCCCCAGTCTCAAGTCTTTTGCAGACTCTAATGCCCCGAACACACGAGCGGACTTTTCAGCATCAAAGGACCGACGGTCTTTCCGACGGACTTTCGACTGAGTTAGAACTGACTTTTAGAAGGACCGGACTTGCCCACACATGAGCGGACTAAAGTCCGTTCGAAAGTCCATTCGTTTGAACGTGATGACGTACGACCGGACTAGAATAAGGAAGTTCATAGCCAGTAGCCAATAGCTGCCCTTGTGTCCTTTTTTTATCTTAACGGATTTTTTGATCGGACTCGAGTCCGTCGGAAAGATTTGAAACATGTTCTAAATCTAAAGTCCATCTGATTTTCAACAGAAAAGGTCCGCTGAAGGTCCGATGAAGCCCACACATGGTCGGATTGTCCGATGGATTTGTTCCGTCAGACCAGTCCAGTTGAAAAGTCCGGTCGTGTGTACACGGCATAACAGGTTTTCTTCTAAGATTGTCCTGTATTTGGCTTCATCCATCTTTCCATCAACTCTGACTAGTTTCCCTGTCCCTGCTGAAGAAAAGCATCCCCACCACATGATGCTGCCACCACCATGTTTCACGGTGGGGATGGTGTGTTCAGGGTGATGTGCAGTGTTAGTTTTCAGCCACACATAGCGTTTTGCTTTTAGGCCAAAAAGTTTAAATTTGGTCTCATCTGACCAGAGCACCTTCTTCCACATGTTTGCTGTGTCCTCCACATGGCTTCTCACAAACTACAAACAGGACTTCTTATGACTTTCTTTCACCAATGTCTTTCTTCTTGTCACTCTTCCATAAAGGGCAGATTTGTGGAGAACACAACTAATAGTTGTCCTGTGGACAGATTCTCCCACCTGAGCTGTGGATCTCTGCAGCTCCTCCAGAGTTACCATGGGCCTCTTGGCTCTTCTCTGATGAATGTTCTCCTTGCCCGGCCGGTCAGTTTAGGTGGACAGCCATGTCTTGGTAGGTTTGCAGTTGTGCCATACTCTTTCCATTTTCAGATGATGGATTGAACAGAGCTCCGTGAGATGTTCAAAGCTTGGAATATTTTTTTTAGAACCTAACCCTGCTTTAAACTTCTCCACAACTTTATCCCTGACCTGTCTGGTGTGTTCCTTGGCCTTCATGATGTTGTTTGTTCACTAAGGTTCTCTAACAAACCTCTGAGGGCTTCACAGAACAGCTGCATTTATACTGAGATTACACACAGGTGGACTCTTTTTACTAATTAGGTGACTTCTGAAGGCAATTGGTTCCACTAGATTTTAGTTAGGGGTATCAGAGTAAAGAGGGCTGAATACAAATACACGCCACACTTTTCATATATTTGTAAAAAAAAAAAATTGAAAACCATTTATCATTTTCCTTCCACTTCACAATTATGCGCCACTTTGTGTTGGTCTATCACATAAAATCCCAATAAAATACATTTGCATGACAAAATGTGGAAAATGTCAAGGGGTATGAATACTTTTTCAAGGCACTGTACATCCGAAAAAACGTCAACAAAGTTTCTAGGACGTATCTCCCACGTCCAGCTCCTCTTTCCCTGCCACCTCTCTCCCCACCATTATTAGTGGTAATTACCAGCCATCATAATGCAGCCACTGTGTAAAATGACACTTGTAGTAAGTAGTCTGTCATTGTGTCAAGTGTCATTGAGTAAATACAATGTAACAATATATTGTTTCATTGCATTTACGCTTTCATTCGTATGTGGATCAAAAGATGGGATCTTTGATACGCATATGACATTAGTTAAAGAAACCTTTCTCATTTACTTTTAAATAAAAATGCATTCCTATTTACCCCTTATTAACCCTTAGTTGTCAGTGATCAACTCTTTCCTTCCCTTCTACTTTTAGCTATAATTTTCTATTTTATTTTATACCATCGAAATTTTTTTTTTTTTACATTTTATTCGTTTGGTTTGTCACTATTTCAGTGTCACATAATAAGAAAACTGTAAAAGGGGCAAATGATACAATGCGCATTTATTCATTTTCTCTGTCTTTTTGTCTATAAATTCCATAGAAAATAAAATAATTTTTGCAAGACCATATTTCCAAAAGAAAGTCTAACAACATATGTATTACTTTGTTATCTTAAAGGATAGGTTCACCTTTTGGAGCATGATCCTTTCCTCTGTCACTTGTCAAAAACAGTGCGGCTGTGTGGGGGCTCCACCCCACACAGCCGCACCATTCATTGACAGTAGGAAAAGGAAGTCCTAAAAGTCTCAAATCACAGAAAAACCGCTGTTCAGGGGCGGAGTAAAACGCGTTGGGAGGGGACGTAGCCTGGTTGGAGCCCAAGCTGAGGCTGTTATAAACCACCTCACAGGGTTTTGCTGTGATGTGCGACTTTTGGGACTTCCTTTCCCTACTAGATGTTTTGAGCTGGGACAACCCCTGTCCTTGTCAGCACTCCCGTCCCCCCAGGAGAGACGATCCACCAGCCGACACGTCCGCCACCTAGGCTGAGACCCGAACAAAGCTGAATTCGGCTTTGATTGGGTTCTCCGTGGTAAAATTTCAGAAGCGACGTCACAACGTCACTTCCGGTATACTCGGCTGCCAATGGCGCCAATTTTAATAAAATGACAGTATTCAGAATCGCTGATTTTGGCAATCTGAATACTTTTAAGTAAAAAGGAGGGATTTGGGGTCTTTTAAACCCCCGATCCCTCCATAAAGAGTACCTGTCACTACCTATTACTGTCACAAGGAATGTTTAAATTCCTTGTGACAGCAATAAAAGTGATCAGAATTTTTTATTTTTTTTAAAGGGACAATGTAAAAAATAAATAAATAAGAAAAAAAATTACTACATTTTTTTAAAGCGCCCCCGTCCCCGCTGCTTGAGCAGCAAAGAAAACGCATACATAAGTCTGGATGGACTTGTGTCTTTTTTTTGGTTGGACTGGATGGACTTGTGTCTTTTTTCAACCTGACTAACTATGTAACTATGTAAGTCGCGCCCCAAAGGTAAAAGGTGTTCAAATCACACAAGTGAGGTATTGCCGCGATCGTCAGAGGGAGAGCAATATATCTAGCAATAGTCCTCCTCTGTAACTGTAACCTGGTAAACGTTACATTTTTTTAAAGCATCGCCTTTGGAGATTTTTAGGTACCGTAGTTTGTCGCCATTCCATGAGTGTGCGCAATTTTAAAGCGTGACATGTTAGGTATCTGTTTAATTAGCATATCATCATCTTTCACATTATACAAAAAAAATGGGCTAACTATACTGTTTAGTTGTTTTTTCAAATTCATGAAAGTGTCTTTTTTCCCAAAAAATTGCGTTTGAAAGACCGCTACGCAAATACCGTGTGACATAAAATATTGCAACGATCGCCATTTTATTCTCTAGGGTCTCTGCTAAAAAAAATACACACACACACGCATATATATATAAATATATATATATATATATATATATATATATATATATATATATATAAAGTTTGGGGGTTCTAAATAATTTTCTAGCAAAAAATACAAAAAATAGATTTTAACTTGTTAGCATCAAATGTCAGAAATAGGCTTAGGCGTGAAAGGGTTAAAAGGTGAACTTATCCTTTAAAGTGATTGTAAAGGTAAAAAAAATAAAATAAAAAAAAAAACAAATATATAATACTTACCTCCACTGAGCAGCTCGTTTTGCACAGAGTGGCCCCGAACATCCTCTTCTGGGGTCCCTTGGCGGCTCTCGTGGCTCCTCCCCACATCTGATAACCCCCTCGGAGAAGCGCTTCCCCGAGGGGGTTACCTTGCGGGCGCGCTCCCGAGTCCAGCATACGGCGTCCATAGAGGCCTAATGCAGGACTCGGCCCCGCCCCCCCCCCCCCCGCGTCATTGGATTTGATTGACAGCAGTGGGAGCCAATGGCTGTGCTGCTATCAATCTATCCAATCAGCAGCCGAGAACCCCGGGCAGAGAGACAGCGTGTCCCCGTGGGTCAAGTTTGAGGGCTCAGGTAAGTAGAACGGGGGGGCTGGGGAGCCAGTCACTGACAGGTGTTTTTTCACCTTAATGCATAGGATGTATTAAGGTGAAAAAACACGAACCTTTACAACCTCTTTTGCGTGTACACACGGGCGTACTTTTCAGCATCAAAGGTCCGACGGACTTTCGACGGACTTTTGACAGACTTTCGACTGACTTTCGAATGAATGGACTTGCCTACACACGATCACACCAAAGTCCGGCTGTGTTCGGCCGTGATGACGTGATGACGTACAACTGGACTAAAATAAGGAAGTTCATAGCCAGTAGCCAATAGCTGCCCTAGCGTCGGTTTTCGTCCGTCGGACTAGCATACAGACGAGCGAATTTCTCGATAGAAACTGGGTCCGGTGGAGTTCCGGCTGAAAGATTTGAAACGTGTTCCAAATCTAAAGTCCGTCACATTTTCGACCGAAAAGGTCCGCTGAAGGTCCGATAAAGCCCACACACGGTCGGATTGTCCGCCGGATTCGGTCCGTCGGACCAGTCCGGTCGAAAAGTCCGCTCGTGTGTCCAGGGCATTAGTTACTATTCTGGTAAGAAAGTTCTTTTGGAGTCCGACCCATGCATGGCCAGCTTTGTGGAAGCTCTTTTAACTACTTATCATTGACTTGTTCTCATCATATTCCTAATGATAATCCTTTATTTATAAACAAACCCAAGTGATCGCTTAGAATAGATTGTAAACTCTTTTGTAGCTTGAAGCCTGAAGCTACAAAATACTGGAGGGGAAAAAAAATCTATGACTCTCTATGGAGCCGGTTCACACCTCCACTCCGGAACGCCTGAAGCCAGAAGCTCCAAAACGCCTGAAGCTCAAACAAGTTCTGGAACTTTTTTTTTTTTTTTTTTAGGCAGATTTGGACGTTTTTCTGCTTTTTACATTGGTGACCTTTTGACCTGTACAAAATCAGGCCAAAAACACGTCAAAAATCGCGGTAAAATCGCGCGACTTTCTTCCTTGAAAACGCTACGCTCAGGTGTGAATGGGGCCTTACGAGCAGGACCCCCTGATCCCTCCTGCATTGAATTGTATTGTAACTGCACCGTCTGCCTTCATGTTGTAAAGAGCTGAGCAAACTGTTGGCGCTATATATAAATCCTGTATAATAATAATAATCATCTACGTGTCAAACAGTGCTGAGGTGTCACAGCTTGTCCTGAAACTTTTTTTTTTTTTACTCCTCGCAGTACCCCATGGGGAAATCAATCTAATGTGTGACATTTTTGGAGAATCTGTACTTTCACTGAAGTATCAAGTTTTGCAAAGATGGCTGCTCGTCCCTTTTCACAAACACATTGGGCTTCTTCATCAGACATTATGATGATATGTTTCGAAGGCTTCCCATAATTCTTACAATCGAGGAGCAGGAACACAGGAGAAGCCTTTACAAATGTTTTGTGCACTGACGTGTTCCCCTAACATGCGTCACTGCCAAAGAATAACAAAAGAACATTTTTCAGTACATGGCAGTAACATATGATGAAGATGATGATGATGATGTTCCATTTTCATTGTCGCTTCTGGTTTTCTGGCACTAAAATGTGTATGGTATATGCAGACAGACATGGTGACCCTTACTGGTCACCCACTTGGCTTGAGACATGCAGATCCTCAGCAGCTGAAGAACCCCAGGTCATCTTTATATTGGGTTTTCAACTGAATTTAATAGGCGGAAGTAGGTAGTTCTTACAGAAGAGAAGGAGTTCAGCGTGGGTGTAGGCAGATGCAGTCTATTTTCTCCACTGCAGGTGGCGCTGTCCACAGCGGCAATGCAGATGGGGGAGGAGTTCGAGAGGAACCTAGTTCCTCTATGGTTTCCTCAGTCACAGGGAGGCAGCTATACGATTGGATGCTGGCATCCCAGGTGACTTTGGCGGCCATCTTGGGTCAGGCCGAGTCTATTTAAGACCCTGGCTCCCAGGTTTGGCATGCATTTTGCGAGTGGCTAGAGTAGAGGCAGATATCCTGTCTGTCAGGGAGAGTGCTCAGCGTCAGGGAAAGATTCCAGAGGAGTGGGGAAAGTGCAGGGACACACCATTCTTTATGGAACCTATTTGGGTATAGACCTGCGAGGTCGCATTCTGCTCCTTGAGACAGACACTGTCAGCACGTTTGAGTCACCAACCTGCTGTCGCATTGCTGTTACAACTTGTGAGTGTTCCCGGTTGGGTTGCCTTCCTGCTGAGTCTGTTGTATATTGCTGGACTCCATGTAATTCCTGCCCGCTGCACCACGCCGCACCTACCCACATGGGCGTTCCCAGCGCAGTGATCCTCAGTCCAAAGAGCAGGCAAAAGGTAGGGCAGCAATGTGTAGAGTTGCAATTGTTGTCACCCAAACCCCCCCCCCAATATAGTATAGAAGGGTCACCAGCGGATGTGTATTACTCTCCAGATCTTCTGGTAGGTGCAGTAGCTATGCGGACATAGATCTCGATGCATGTATCAATCATTGTGTTGTTGCCCCTGCTGGATTATGTCGCCGACTCCATCATATTCCTGGGAGGGTGAGGAGCTGTGACCTCCATGCTGCATACCGGCCTAATCCAGGCTCATGAGGTCATTAGAAGTCATTAGCAGCCAGAGCAGTGCCTAATTACAAATCTTCTCTACTTGTTCTCAGTGCCGCCATTTCTACTGTTCAGATGACCTATTGGTGTCTCACAGGGGTGTCACTGCACAAGCATCACAGGAGGATACGGATACACTTTTATCCAATGCTGACTTACCATAGACTGAGATGGCCGACAGACGCTACACAGGGAGGATCCTGGGAATTCACCCGATGGTGGTGAGGAGGAAACTGTGCCAAGCGTGATTCCTGCTACAAAGGTGATTCCAACAATCAGACTGTGACTGGCGGTAAAGTGGGCGGGACTTATGACCAGTGTACAAAAAGACCCAAAGTGCCAATTGCCATATCCACTTATCTGTACATGGTGGGAATATGTGAGAAAATAGTGTCTGCTCATCTACCAGGGCTGCAGAATTTACAAAATATTTAAAGTGGAAAGAAAAAAAATCTGGAGATACTATAATAGAAGGCTGACATGTAGGTACAGTCTCTCCACTTTAGGTGGCACTTGACATTGCAGTTGGAGGGGAAGTCAAGAGGAACATGGTTCCTTTATGGTTTCCAGGGTCACTGGGGAAGCTATCTGATTGGATTCTGCTGCCCCATGTGACTCTGGCAGCCACCTTGGGTCAGGCAGAGCCTATTTAAAGCAGAGTTCCGCCTTCCGCCTTGAGGGAAAAAAAAGAAAAGAAAAGTCAGCAGCTACAAATGCTGTAGCTGCTGACTCTTACTATATGGACACTTACCTGTCCAGGGAGCCCACGCACGATGTCGGCACCCCAGCCGATTTTCAGATCAACTGTCGGGTGCAGCCGCCGCCATTCCAGGTAAGGGAACACGGCAGTGAAACCTTTTGGCTTCATGCCCGGGTCCTTACTGCGCATGCGCAAAACGCGCTGCACTTTCTGATTGACCTGACGGAGGAAGGAGGAGGGGGCCGAACTGCCGGGAGATCGGGCTGCGGCCTCCCGGAAGTGGGAAAGGGGACCTGTCGAAAACAGGTCCCCGTTCCCCCCTCCCCCCTGAAAGGTGCCAAATGTGAGGCAATTAAGCGGAAGTTCCATCTTCAGGTGGAACTTCGCTTTAAGGCCCTGGCTCCCAGGCTTGCTGTCCATTTTGCATGTTGGTAGTGTAGGGACAGGTCACCCATCTAGTAGGGATGGTGATTAGTGGTAGGGAGAGGTTCCTGATGTGCAGGGAAAGATAGGGACACATCATCTTTCCTGGAGACCTCCCTATTTGGGTACGGACTGGCCAGGCCGCATTCTACCACTTAAAGCGGAGTTCCACCCAAAAATGGAACTTCCGCTTTAAGGGAGGTGACCCCCTGACATGCCACATCTGGCATGTCATTTTTTTGGGGGAGGGGGGGGGCAGATACCTTCTTTTTAGTGGGCCCGCTCCCACTTCCGCCCGGCGCACAGCGGCACAGGAAGAGAGATCACCTCTCCCCCTCCCTCTCGGCAATCATCTGGGACACGTCACAGGTCCTAGATGATTGCCTGGCCAGTCACGGCGCACGACACGGCTTGCACATGCGCAGTGGCCACAGTCACAATGCCGGCGCCGCAGAGAGGAGGGGGAGACGAGTGGGGCTTCGTTCCCCCGCATTGCTGGACCCTGGGACAGGTAAGTGTCTGATTATTAAAAGTCAGCAGCTGCAGTATTTGTAGCTGCTGACTTTTAATTTTCTTTTTTTAAGCAGAATTCCGCTTTAAGACAGATGCTGTAGATGCGGGACATCTGAGACCCTCTCTACTACACACTGCTGATACCTTCTGTAAGTGTTCCTGGTCGGGCGCATTCCTGCCAGGCTGTTTGTAAATTTTAAAACTCCGACATTATTACAAGTTTGGTTCTTTGCAACTGGTTTACTGCCGTTTACTGCACTATACTGCACCTCCCCACAGACAGATAAATTAAAGATAGACTGTGGCCAGCCTACTGTCAGAAACCATGAATCAGACTGAAACAGAAGTACAGTTAAATCACACCTGTTTAATAATAATAAAAAAAGGTAAACAGTAAACGTAGTCAAAACATAGAGTTCAGGAACCGGAACAGATAGTCATACAAGCCAAAACGTCAGGAAGCCAGAGAGCAGCGTAGTAGAAAAGCAAGCAGGATCTGGAGACGGAAGGAATGTCAGCCAAGTAATTCTTTAACAGGAACACAGGAGAGCGTCTCTAGAGATGTGACCAAGGCGAAGGCAGAGATCATCTGGACTGGACTGCTTATGTAAGCAGGACTGACGAGCAGGATATCAACAACAGGTGAGTCACTGTGGAGAGATAGGAACTGGCAAGTAGCTGACAGCTGAGCGGCCAGCTCAGAGGAAGGAAGGGCTGAGCTAACATTCAAATATCTACATATTGTTAGCAAGCAGCAAAGCATTTTAAAACAAGCCCTCACTGACCTCTGCAACTGCAGGCACTATGCAGAAGTTCATCCTCAAAGTTCAGAAGCAATAAACTTGCTCAAGTCTTGTCAGCTCTCTGCTCTTTCCTCCCACCTGGGTGCCTGCCCTTTGTTTATATTGGAAGGCTGGCAGTCTGCCAAGCTACTGCTGGGAGGGGTACCGCTTCTAAACAATACAAGAAAAAACAGAAGAAACCTCTCCACACCTAAATGGGTAACTATGAAGTCTTGCCCGGAGTTCCACTCTATGATAAGAAGGAGCGGAGTTGCACTTTTCTTATCAGTTCTAGGAGGCGAGAAGCTGTGACATAAAAGGACGGACAGACGGATCGCTCTCGTCTATATTCCGCTCTTCAGTGACCTTTCCATCATCTCGATCACTATGGTATGTTATCATATAGATATCTCCCCCCCACCCACCCCTGGCTCTGGATCTATGCCCAGGAAATGTCATTTACTTAGAGGGAATAATGCATCATGTATACACTTGTCTGACCCAACCATGGAGGAGATGTCCTCTAGTGTGTCTACTTTTCCCTTCAAGCCTTGCATCAGACACCACGAGACTGAACAAAGTGCAGTAACCCACAGCAACCACTCGCTGATCCGCTCAAAGAAAAGTCACTTCTGATTGGTCTGTCCGGTTGACCCCACTTTGTGCTATGAAAGCAGCCTGAGGGTAGGAAAGGATTGCAGGTGACACCTAGACTGCAAAAATCTGAAAGCTTTCCCCTTGAGGGAGGAACAAACTATCCTCCACAGAGGTGAAGGCCTCTTGAGCCCCCTCCCTAGGGAAAGAGAGCCTTGAATGATGGGGACATGGCTAGGTGCATGACAAGGGGAACGATTGGCTGGGACATGTGGGATGGGTTGGGGCTGAGCTCAGGGAACGTGTGCCCCAGGGAATTCTGGGTCTTTCGGAAGAGTTGGTTCCTGTCTAGGTTTCCTTTACCACACAGACTCGGATAGAGAAAGCTGAGATTATGTATAATATGGCGACTTCTACTTCCACTTTTAGGATTTTTACTTGTAACCCGTATAAGGCGATTTGTGTATTCAATCTGTCTGTCTTGCTGGCTGTCTTTGGCACCATCCCAACTTTTGGCCAGGTTTGATCTTCTCTGGTCACCCAGGTTGGAGGCTTTGGTTGGCAGTTGTAAATTCCCCCTATGGGTATAATGTGTCCTCCAACCACACTCACACTGCACAGAACCTTCCAGACCGGGACTGACTGAGCAGACGATGGAATCACTGGCCCAGGGGCGACACACAGTGTTGACCCCCCCATCCTGGTGCTTTCTTCTAAACCAATGGTTTCCAAACTGCGGTCCGAGGGCCTGATGTGGCTAGTCTTTATCCTGCCCTTGGTGCACTATTTCTCCCAATGATATGAGGCACTATTCCTCCCACTGGGACCAACAGTGGGGCATAATTCCTGACACCTAGGCACTATTCCTCCCACTGACACCAATGATGGGGCACTATTCCTCCCACTGACACCAATGATGGGGCACTATTCCTCCCACTGACACCAATGATGGGGCACTATTCCTCCCACTGACACCAATGATGGGGCACTATTCCTCCCACTGACACCAATGATGGGGCACTATTCCTCCCACTGATACCAATGATGGGGCACTATTCCACCCACTGACACCAATGATGGGGCACTATTCCTCCCACTGACATCAATGATGGGGCAATATTCCTCCCACTAGCATCAATGATGGGGCACTATTCCTCCCACTAGCATCAATGATGGGGCAATATTCCTCCCGCTGATACCAAGGATGGCGCACTATTTCTCCCACTAACATAAATGATGGGGCACTATTCCTCCAACTAGAATCAATGATGGGGCACTATTCCTCCCACTAATATCAATGATGGGACACTATTCCTTCCACTAATATCAATGATGGGGCACTATTCCGCTCAATGACACCAATGATGGGGAACTATTTCTCCCACTAATATCAATGATGGGATACTATTCCACTGACTGATACCAATGATGGAGAACTATTCCTCCCACTAACATCAATGATGGGGCACTATTGCTCGCACTGATACCAAGGATGGCGCACTATTCCTCTCACTAACATCAATGATGGGGCACAATTCCTCACAACTAATATCAATGATGGGGCACTATTACGCTCACTGATACCATAGATGGGGCACTATTCCTCACACAAACATCAATGATGGGGCACTATTGCTCCCACTAATATCAATGATGGGGCACCATTCCGCTCATTGATACCAATAATGGGGCACTATTCCTTTCACTAGTATCAATGATGGGGCACTATTCCTCCCACTGACACCAACAATGGGGCACTATTTCTTCCACTCATACCAATGATGGGGTAGTATTCCTTCCACTAATATCAATGACAGGGCACTGTTCTGCCACTAATATCAATGAGTGGGCACTGTTCTTCCCACTAATACTAATGATGGGGCACTGTTCCTCTCGATGATACCAATGATGGGGCAATACTCCTCCTCCTACTCACTACCAAACCTGAGTCCGTGTTTATCCTCACTAATGCTGGGCCTGGGACATTTTCTACCCCCACTGGCCACATTCTAGCCCCCCTAAAGTCTGAAGAACCAGTGTCTGAGGGAACAGGTGTAGATTGTCTACTCCCTTGGAACTTCTTCACCGTTTTGGAACTTGTATATCAGAGAATGGCAGCTTCTACCTGAGGCTTTTTCTTTGCTTGCTGACGGATCACTGATAGCGGACAATCCTGACATTTTCACACAATATTGGACTTTGTGTGCCGAGAGTGCAATGATCTGAGCAGGTGGATGGCTGATCACGTGCATTAGAAGAGCATTGTGGGACGAAGTATGGGGACATCTGTAAAGCCGTGTACACACGAGAGGAATGTCCGACAGAAAAAGTCCAAAGGAAGCTTTTCATCGTATATACCGATCCTGTGTAGGCCTCATTGGATTTTTTTTTGAAAATTCTGATGGACCTAGAAATCGAACATGTCTAAATATTTCCGACGGACGCAATTTCTATCGGGAAAACCGATCGCCTGTATGTTGTACCAAAATAGACGCATGCTCTGAAGCAAGTACGAGACAGAAGCTGTTGGCTACTGGCTATTGCACTTCCTTTTTCTAGTCCCGTCGTACGTGTTGTACGTCACCGCGTTCTGGACGGTCGGACTTTGGGTTGACCATGTGTAGGCAAGACCGCTTGAATGGAATTCCATCGGAGAAACCTTCGGAGTTTATTCCGACGGCTAAACCGGTCGTGTGTACAGGGCATAAGAGATTGTTCTTCGTCGTCTTACTGTTTATGTGCAATAGATGACGAAATGGTCAATAGTCGTTCAGCAGTGTATGACAGCTCCACTGAGAACAATCGTACCATGCGACAACCATTTTCCTCCCGTGTTTGGGTGACCTCGAGTAGGATTACATGACTTCCTCATTTATTGGAGTAATAAACACTTCATGAGATAGGATGAGTGGCCAGTCAAGACAAACAGGCCCTGGGGGATTTAAAGGTCAATGACGGGAGACAGATAAGGCCGCTGTGTCCTCACCATGGTAAACAGCAGGTGTTATTATAGCCTGAGGACATAGAAACCCCTAGGGGGATGTGGTTTGGTTTAGTACATTGTAACACTTTTGGGATCTTTGCTGATCCTGGTGGATCCCCAGGGTTGAGCCAGTACACAATTCCTTATGGCAGTGCAGACAGAATCAATTCCTGGGGTTCTGGAGTCCCAGACCAGCCAGGAGATGTGACCCCCCCCCCCTCCACCCAGGAACATGTTGGTTTGGCCCAGAGGCTCCTTTCACTCGGGACCTCATATAATGGTAAACAGCAGGTGTTATTATAGCCTGAGGACATAGAAACCCCGAAACCCCTAGGGGGACCTGGTTTGGTTTAGTACATTGTAACACTTTTGGGATCTTTGCTGATCCTGGTGGAGCCCCAGGGTTGAGTCAGTACACAATTCCTTATGGCAGTGCAGACAGAATCAATTCCTGGGGTTCTGGAGTCCCAGACCAGCCAGGAGATGTCATTCCCCCCCCCCCCAGGAACATGTTGGTTTGGCCCAGAGGCTCCTTTCACTCGGGACCTCAAATAATGATAAAAAGCAGGTGTTATTATAGCCTGAGGACATAAAAACCCCTAGGGGGATCTGGTTTGGTTTGGTACATCGTAACACTTTTAGGATCTTTGCTGATCCTGGTGGATCCCCAGGGTTGAGTCAGTACACAATTCCTTATGGCAGTGCAGACAGCACCAATTCCTTGGGTTCTGGGGTCCCAGACCAGCCAGGAGATGTGACCCCCCCCCCTCCCCCCAGGAACATGTTGGTTTGGCCCAGAGGCTCCTTTCACTCGGGAACCTCATATACTGGGAGGGACCCTGGAGAACTTTCCAAGAAGGAAGCCAAACCAATCCTCCAATATTGCAAGCAGTGCTTCGGAAACGCCTAACGCCAACAACAATGACCAAACTACGCAGGACACCAGTGCTTGCCTTGAATTCGCTGACCACTGTCTCTAGGTGCTGTGAATAGTCATGGAGCTCACTCCTGCAGGAAATTGCACGAGGATTGCATGCAGTTGCGAATGCAGTCTACATTGGGAACTGCAGGATCACGGCCTTGTACAAGATAAGATGTATAGCCAGACAGGAAAAACACTGGGCGGTGGGTGAAAGATCAAGAACGGGAGACAGATAAGCCTGGGGTGACCTCACCTTGGTAAATATCAGGTGTTATAGACTGAGGAACCACGTACCAGGATGATTCAGGGAATTTATTGTAGAATGTTTTTAACCATAGCTGACCAGGGCGGATCCCTGAGGCTGAGCCAGTCCACAATTCTATATGGTGGTATGGATGGCACCAATTCCGGGTGTTCTGGAGTCCTAGGCTACCCAATCCTCCAGTATTGCAGGTGTTGCCGTTCCCTGTCAGGCTCCCGGACTGCCTGACACCAAGAACAACGACCAAACTACGTTTTTTTTTTACAAACATGTCATATTTACCTGCTCTGTGCAAAACCAGGGCAGCCCCAATCCTGTTCTTCTCAGGTCCCCCACCGGCACTCCTGGATCCTCCCCCTTGGCCAGTGCCCCCAATAGCAAGCCGCTTGTTGTGGGGGCATTGGTGCATGCTCGCTCCCGAGCCTCGCTCTAGGCATCCATAAGACACATAGAGCAGTTGCTCGGCCCCGCCCCAGCTCTCTCCTCATGGGCTAACGGGCTGTGATTGACAGTAGTGGGAGCCAATGGTTTTCATTGCTGTCTCAGCCTATGAGGAGAGGGAATCCTGGGACAGCGGAGGCTTTCATGCAAATCGCTGGATCGTGATGGGGCTCAGGTAAGTTTTGAGGGGGGGGGGCTGGGGGTGCAGAAGGTTTTTTTTTTACCCTTTTGCAAAAAAGGCATGAAGGTAAAAAACCTTCAGCCTTTACAACCCCTCTAAGTGTATTGCTTAGGCACAATTAACATTTCTAGATGCTCCCTACAAGATGGTAGATCTTCACTTTGTGCGTTCTGTTCCACTTTAAGTGATGTAATAAAAGTGTATAACACAATAACCCTGCCTCATTATTCCCTATAGTGTCATCATTTACATCACTACAATTATATTAATTTCCATTCTGGGGGGGCGGGGCTGGCATGTGTAAGTGGTAAATGGCAACAGCCAATCAGATTTCATCTATCAGTCCACAGCAATTATCTAATTGGTTACTCTGGGTTACTGCACATGTGGCCATTCCTTTCATTATTGTTGTCAGGGGAGATTTTATTGATGAATTTAAAGTGATTTCCACATTAATATTATGTATTCCCCTCCCTCTCCAGGAATGGACGGTTTACAGATCATGTGACTCCAGCGAGCGGCCCACGCAGGGTAAGTGACTTATATGTGTTGTAGAAAATGGTTGTGGACAGGAGTGATGAGAGGGTGGAGGTCATGAGAGGGTGGAGGTCATGAGAGGGTGGAAGTCATGTGAGGGTGGAGGCCATGAGAGGGTGGAGGTCATGAGAGGGTGGAGGCCATGAGAGGGTGGAGGCCATGAGAGGGTGGAGGTCATGAGAGGCTGGAGGTCATGAGAGGGTGGAGGTCATGAGAGGGTGGAGGTCATGAGAGGGTGGAGGTCATGAGAGGGTGGAGGCCATGAGATGGTGGAGGCCATGAGATGGTGGAGGCCATGAGAGGGTGGAGGCCATGAGAGGGTGGAGGTCATGAGAGGCTGGAGGTCATGAGAGGGTGGAGGTCATAAGAGGGTGGAGGTCATGAGAGGGTGAAGGCCAGGAGAGGGTGGAGGTCATGAGAGGGTGAAGGCCATGAGAGGGTGGAGGCCATGAGAGGGTGGAGGCCATGAGAGGCTGGAGGTCATGAGAGGGTGGAGGTCATGAGAGGGTGAAGGTCATGTGAGGGTGGAGGTCATGAGAGGGTGGAGGTCATAAGAGGGTGAAGGCCAGGAGAGGGTGGAGGTCATGAGAGGGTGAAGGCCATGAGAGGGTGGAGGCCATGAGAGGGTGGAGGCCATGAGAGGGTGGAGGTCATGAGAGGGTGGAAGTCATGTGAGGGTGTAGGTCATGTGAGGGTGTAGGTCATGAGAGGGTGTAGGTCATGAGAGGGTGGAGGCCATGAGATGGTGGAGGCCATGAGATGGTGGAGGCCATGAGAGGGTGGAGGTCATGAGAGGGTGGAGGCCATGAGAGGGTGGAGGCCATGAGAGGGTGGAGGTCATGAGAGGCTGGAGGTCATGAGAGGGTGGAAGGCATGAGAGGGTGAAGGTCATGAGAGGGTGAAGGCCATGAGAGGGTGGAGGCCATGAGAGGGTGGAAGTCATGTGAGGGTGGAGGCCATGAGATGGTGGAGGCCATGAGAGGGTGGAGGTCATGAGAGGGTGGAGGCCATGAGATGGTGGAGGCCATGAGAGGGTGGAGGCCATGAGAGGGTGGAGGCCATGAGAGGGTGGAGGCCATGAGAGGGTGAAGGCCATGAGAGGGTGGAGGTCATGAGAGGGTGGAGGTCATGAGAGGGTAGAGGTCAGCTCCGAGTGGTTGTGTTCAGATTCGGCCTCCATTGTCCACTGAGTTTAAAATAAATGGTAGTCACCCCCCCCCCCTCCCCCTCCAACCCCAACAACTACAACATTGTACAGCGGAGCTCCCTTTAGTGCCAGCAGAGACGAATGGCAGCTGATCATGTGATCTGTGTCTATGACATCATCACCACCCCTCTATATGCAATGGATGCAGCGCCCAGATCTTGAACGAAGACACGTGGACTGTTAGTTACTTACAGATAGAATTAGCTGTAATCTGTGAGAAAGGATAATTCCGACTGAGGGTTTAGTGGTGTCCTCAGCCAGGTCACTGGATTGTCACTGCACCACCGAAACAGCCAATCGCACGCCATCCGCAGAGTCTCACTCCTCTCTAACTGAAAACTATGATGTATACCAGCTTTTCTCAACCTTTTCAACACAGAGGAACCCTTGAAATAACTTTCCGGTCTCAGGGAACTCCTGATAAAAATGACTATATCTACCAGTCATAATACATTAGTGTGATGGTCAGTGGGAAGAATTCCCCTTACACTTGCAGTCATTGGGAAGAATTAACTCCTTACAGATAGCTAAAAAGATCAATGGTGTCAATGGGAACCTATCAGAGAGGCAGAAATTGCTCCTTGCTCAAGGAACCCCCCAGCAACCTTTGGAGGAACTCTAGTTGAGAAACCCCGATGTATACAGTTCAGATGGGAGTGTGGGGGGGCTATATGTATATATGGTGCAGAAAAGGGGGTGAGGAAGGAGGAGGACTATGTGGTTATAAATTACAGTAAACGCTGGACAGGGGTTTGGTGCTGATTTATGATTTTTTTTAGATATATATCTATATATATATATAGATATATCTATATATATATATAGATATATATATATATACACTATATTAGCAAAAGTATTGGTACGCCTGCCTTTACACACACACGAACTTTAATGTCATCCCAGTCTTAGTCCGTAGGGTTCAGTATTGAGTTGGCTCCGCCCTTTGCAGCTATAACAGTGGATTCAGATGTAAAATGGGAACTCTGTGGACTCTGATGTAAAGGGGGACTCTTGTGATTAACTTCATATGATTAGAAATGTTACTTAATTGCTCAAATATATGTATAGTTTATACTATGAAAAAAAAAAATAGCTGTGCGCCTTTTCTTTTGACTTAAAGAAAAGGTGGCAACCCTATATACCCTGCGTATGCTGAACATACCATATACAATATACAGAGATGCCTTATACCCTGCGTATGCTGAACATACCATATACAATACACAGAGATCCTGTATACCCTGCGTCTGCTGAACATACCATATACAGTATACAGAGATCCCGTATACCCTGCGTCTGCTGAACATATCATATACAATATACAGAGATCCATATACCCTGCGTATGCTGAACATACCATATACAGTATACAGAGATCCCATATACCCTGCGTCTGCTGAACATACCATATACAGTATACAGAGATCCCGTATACCCTGCGTATGCTGAACATACCATATACAGTATACAGAGATCCCGTATACCCTGCGTATGCTGAACATACCATATATAATATACAGAGATCCCGTATACCCTGCGTATGCTGAACATACCATATACAGTATACAGAGATCCCGTATACCCTGCGTATGCTGAACATACCATATACAATATACAGAGATCCCGTATACCCTGCGTATGCTGAACATACCGTATAAAATATACAGAGATCCCGTATACCCTGCGTATGCTGAACATACCATATAAAATATACAAACATCCCGTATACCCTGCGTATGCTGAACATACCATATACAATATACAAACATCCCGTATACCCGCCGTATGCTGAACATACCATATACAGTATACAGAGATCCCGTATACCCTGCGTATGCTGAACATACCATATACAATATACAGAGATCCCGTATACCCTGCGTATGCTGAACATACCATATATAATATACAGAGATCCCGTATACCCTGCGTATGCTGAACATACCATATACAGTATACAGAGATCCCGTATACCCTGCATATGCTGAACATACCATATACAATATACAGAGATCCCGTATACCCTGCGTCTGCTGAACATACCATATACAATATACAGAGATCCTGTATACCCTGCGTATGCTGAACATACCATATACAATATACAGAGATCCCGTATACCCTGCGTCTGCTGAACATACCATATACAATATACAGAGATCCCGTATACCCTATACCCTCCGTATGCTGAACATACCATATATAATATACAGAGATCCCGTATACCCTGCGTATGCTGAACATACCATATACAATATACAGAGATCCCGTGTATCCTGCGTATGCTGAACATACCATATACAGTATACAGAGATCCCGTATACCCTATACCCTCCGTATGCTGAACATACCATATATAATATACAGAGATCCCGTATACCCTGCGTATGCTGAACATACCATATACAATATACAGAGATCCCGTGTACCCTGCGTATGCTGAACATACCATATACAATATACAGAGATCCCGTATACCCTGCTTATGCTGAACATACCATATACAAAATATACACTGAGAGATAGCATTCTATTTACACTGAATGTCTTTCTGCGGGGTTGTGGGGGGGGGGAGGGGTTCCCTGTCCTCTGGCATGTTACAGGTTAATCATTTGCAGCCATTGTGTCCCCTCATTATTTCCAAAGCCCGCTCACCCTACAAGGTGCCCTCTGTATCCACCGGCTGGCAGCCCCACCCCCGCTATATATTTAGCAAAGACTGAGTACAGGAGCGCAATGCGTTGCTAGGAGACCTGCGTGTATGACAAAGATCGCTGTCACCGCTATGCCGGGGGGGGGGGGGGCACAAAGCCGGGTCAGGGGGGGGGGGACGATCGGGAGAACCTCTATATTTATTAGAGAACTTTACCAGAAAAAAAAAGGAGCAGTTTCTATCGGAGCCTATAGGAAATCTCCATCTTCACATTACAGAATCGCCCTAAAATCGCTCCCGAGGGTGCAGAGTTTATTATGTAATAAAGTCAGGAGGAAGTTCACAAGAAGACCAAATACTTAGGTCTCCCGCACCGTGCAGCTTAAAAAAGCTCAGTACAGCTTTTTTTTTTTTTACTGAGTTAAAATACAGCTCGTTCATTGTAATGTGCCTAGGTACCCAGGCGTGTAAACAAGTGTAAACTTCTCACAAATGGGCACTGATTGGCACCAGTATATTGCAGTGATGCCCAGCAATGCCACCCTTAGGGGCATCAGTGCCATTAATCAGTGTCATCAGTGCCACCCATCAGTGTCCATCGGTGCCACCTGTCAGTGCCCATCCGTGCCACCCATAAGTACCCATCAGTGCCACCCATAAATACCCATCAATGCCACCTACGAGTGCCCATCAGTGCCACCTATGAGTGCCCATCGGTGCCACCTATCAGTGCCCATCAGTGCCGCCTATTAGTTCCCATCATCAGTGCCACCTCATTGGTGCCACCTCATCGGTGCCCATCAGTGCCGCCGTATCAGTGCCGGTCATTGAAGAAGAAAACGTACTTATTTACAAAAAATTTTTACAGAAACAAAGAAAAATTTGTTTTTTTTTCAAAATTTTCGGTCTTTTTTTATTTGTTGCGCAAAAAAAATAAAAAACGCAGAGGTGATCAAATACCACCAAAAGAAAGCTCTATTTGTGGGAACAAAATGATAAAAAAAATTGTTTGAGTACAGTGTTGGATGACTGCGCAATTGTCATTCAAAATGCGACAGCGCTAAAAACTGAAAATTGGTCTGGGCGGGAAGATCTCTAAGTGCCCGGGTATTGAAGTGGTTAAAGTACTTATATAGCGCCGTCAATTTACGCAGCGCTTTACATATACATTGTACATTCCCATCGGTTCCTGCCCTCAAGGAGCTTACACTCTAAGGTCCCTAACTCACATTCATATACTAGGGACAATTTAGATTCGATTAACCTACCAGCATGTCTTTGGAGTGTGGGTGGAAACCCTGGCAGGCACAGGGAGAACATGCAAACTCCAGGCAGGTAGTACCGTGGTTGGAATTCGAACCAGTGCCCCTTTTTTACTGCTAGGCAAATGCCCATTTACATACTGAAGAACAAGAACACGAGAATAAGTTTGCATGAAAATGTGCGCAAAATTACGCGGACGCATATACGCAAAAATATGCGCAAATACATACAAAAAAAAGTCTGAAAAAGTAGATGCTCAGGAGTATCCTGTGCAAGAGGCCTTACAGTTCGGGGGGGGGGGGGGGGGGAGGAGATTTAAAGCAGTAGTAAATTGCTTGTTTGTTTTTTTTTAAACTTGCAAAGTAATGTCTTAAAAGGGTTGTAAGTATCCCCCAAAAATATATAAAAACACATTTCTTTCTCAGTTTAGGCCGATATGTATTCTTCTACATATTTTTGGTAAAAAAAAAAAAAAAAAGTCGCAATAAGCGTATATTGATTGGTTTGCGCAAAAGTTATAGCGTCTACAAAATAGGGGATAGATTTATAGCATTTTTATTATTATTTTTTCTTATTAGTAATGGCGGCGATCTTCGATTTCTATCGTGACTGCGACATTATGGCGGACAGATCGGACACTTTTGACACTATTTTGGGACCATTGTCATTTATACAGCGATCGGTGCTATAAAAATGCACTGATTACTGTGTAAATGACACTGGCAGGGAAGGGGTTACACACTAAGGGGGCGATCAAGGGGTTAAGTGTGTCCGAGGGAGTGATTCTAATCGTAGGGGGGATGGGCTTCCTCTGACATGACAGCGATCACTGCTCCCGATGACAGGGGGCAGTAGATCTCGGTCATGTTGCTAGGCAGAACGGGGAAATGCCTTGTTTACATAGGCATTTCCCCATTCTGCCGCTCCGTGACACCATTGCGGGCCCCTGGCGGACATCGAGTATGAAGTGGCAGCATGCACGCCCACTATGCCCGCGATTTAAAGGGGACGTACCCGAACGCCCATTTGCCCAGCCGTGCCATTGTGCCAACGTATATCGTCGTGCGCTGGTCGGCAAGGGGTTAATGTGCTAGTATGCAACATACCTTAGAACGAAGCCCTCAAGCGAACCGCTGAAGGCGCTTCTATCCTCACCAGGTCTAACTTCTGGGTTTGCAGACTCTGGCTGTGTGAGTGGCCAGAGCCGCAATGACGTCACTCCTGTGCGTGGGAGCTGCCGTTTACGGCACAGGAGGGTTGTGGCTGTGTTGCACGGAGGGTTGTGGCTGTGTTGCTAGGCGGGTTGTGTCTGTGTTGCTGGGAGGGTTGTGGCTGTGTTGCAGGGAGGGTTGTGGCTGTGTTGCAGGGAGGGTTGTGTTGCAGAGTGGGTTGTGGCTGTGTTGCAGAGTGGGTTGTGGCTGTGTTGCACGGAGGGTTGTGGCTGTGTTGCTAGGCGGGTTGTGTCTGTGTTGCTGGGAGGGTTGTGGCTGTGTTGCAGGGCGGGTTGTGGCTGTGTTGCAGGGAGGGTTGTGGCTGTGTTGCAGGGCGGGTTGTAGCTGTGTTGCAGGGTGGGTTGTGGCTGTGTTGCAGGGCGGGTTGTGGCTGTGTTGCAGGGAGGGTTGTGGCTGTGTTGCAGGGAGGGTTGTGGCTGTGTTGCAGGGAGGGTTGTGGCTGTGTTGCAGGGAGGGTTGTGGCTGTGTTGCAGGGAGGGTTGTGTTGCAGAGTGGGTTGTGGCTGTGTTGCAGGGCGGGTTGTGGCTGTGTTGCAGGGCGGGTTGTGGCTGTGTTGCAGGGAGGGTTGTGGCTGTGTTGCAGGGAGGGTTGTGGCTGTGCTGCAGGGAGGGTTGTGGTTGTGTTGCAGGGAGGGTTGTGGCCGTGTTGCAGGGTGGGTTGTGGCCGTGTTGCAGGGAGGGTTGTGGCTGTGTTGCAGGGAGGGTTGTGGCTGTGTTGCAGGGAGGGTTGTGGCTGTGTTGCAACCCGCCCTTAGACGCAGGCAAAACCCGCCGCTCAACACACCAAACCCGCCCTGCAACACAGCCACAACCCAACCTTGAGCACTCTGTAAACCCGCCCCGTAACAATGAGGCACAACCTGACAACTTTGGTCTCCCCCTTGCTTTTTGCATAGGTTTACATTCTGCCCGTCAAATGGTATCTCCCGTCGAAAAACGCCTCCTATGACGTGCGCATGCGCTATGGTGATGTCACGCCAGCTGATCGGGAAATCAGCTGGAGTGGCCTTCCATACTGCACATGCGCGGGCACTTTTTGACGGAGGGCACTATTCAATAGAACAGCGGCAGCACTCATGCAGCCCCAGACCATGACACTCCCACCACCATGCTTGACTGTAGACAAGACACACTTGTCTTTGTCCTCTTCACCTGGTTGCCCCCACACACGCTTGTCACCATCTGAACCAAATAAGTTTATCTTGGTCTCATCAGACCACAGGACATGGTTCCAGTAATCCATGTCCTTAGTCTGCTTGTCTTCAGCAAACTGTTTGCGGTCTTTCTTGTGCATCATCTTTAGAAGAGGCTTCCTTCTGGGATGACAGCCATGCAGACCAATTTGATGCAGTGTGCGGCGTATGGTCTGAGCACTGACCATAGCCTGAGCACCCCTTCAACCTCTGCAGCAATGCTGGCAGCACTCATACATCTATTTCCCAAAGACAACCTCTGGATATGACGCTGAGCACGTGACCTTAACTTCTTTGGTGGACCATGGTGAGGCCTGTTCTGAGTGGAACCTGTCCTGTTATACCGCTGTTTGTTCTTGGCCACCGTGCTGCAGCTCAGTTTCAGAGTGTTGGCAATCTTCTTATAGCCTAGGCCATCTTTATGTAGAGCAACAATTCTTTTTTTTCAGATCCTCAGAGCCATGAGGTGCCATGTTGTACTTCCAGTGACCAGTATGAGAGAGTGAGAGCGATAACACCAAATTTAACACACCTGCTCCCCATTCACACCTGAGACCTTGTAACATTAACGAGTCACATGACACCGGGGAGGGAAAATGGCTAATTGGGCCCAATTTGGACATTTTCTCTTAGGGGTGTACTCACTTTTGTTGCCAGCGGTTTAGACATTAATGGCTGTGTGTTGAGTTATTTTGAGGGGGCAGCAAATTTACACTGTTATACAAGCTGTACACTCACTACTTTACATTGTAGCAAAGTGTCATTTCTTCAGTGTTGTCACATGAAAAGATAGAAGAAAAGATTTACAAAAATGTGAGGGGTGTACTGACTTTTGTGAGATACTGTATATATTTATAAGCATTGAGCCGTTAATCTGGCTGCTTTCTTCCGTGCGCATTGGGCGGGCACCTGCCAGGCGGTACTCCTATGCCCGCCCGAGGCATTGATGGGCGTATGATTGGCTGCCTGTGCTGATTGGTAGGAACATGCAATATTTATATGCACAAGTGATGTTCGTATTATACTGTTATTATGACTTGTTTTGTATATTGTGATACTAATAATATGTTATCCTAGGCAACCTGCTTCTCATTTGTCTATGTCCTGAAGAAGCCAAATATTTGGCGAAACGTAGACTGTCTATATCATCCTTTGGATTGTATTCTTATGTACATAATTAATAATATGGATAACCTGTGCGCTATTTACAGTCTATAGAAAGTATCGCTGTCCTCCCCACATGTCTGGGGTTTCATATTCCTATTTTTATTCTTTTAATTTCCTATAATAAAGATTACGTTATTTTATCTGGACACGTCTCCACTCCGATGCCGTTATAGTCCTCTATTGTACGGTACTGGGGATCATTTCTCCAGTTTAAGGTTTTTGGATGATTACTGCTAGTGGCTACAGCCTCCGGCAGTGTTCGCATCCAGAAAATCCTACAGGCTGGCTGTACTGAACTTGATCGATGGATCGACTTCTGTACAACCAGCCTGCCCATAGATAGATCAAATCTGGACCGATCCATGCTTAACCTGGCCTGAGATTCGATCCATCTCTATGGCTGGCTTAACTCACGTCTTCAATCCCTTCCTTCTCTACTGCCATCTCCCTCCTCCCCCCCTAAAGAATGCACGATCCCCTCCAATCTGTGCGTAGGGGTAATGCTGAGTTCATCATTTGCTCGTTTCCACCGATATTCGCAGATGATGCATGGCTGGCAGTGAATTATGAGGAAGTCATATAATCAGTCCTGTGTGGAGTTTTATGATCACAGATGGATTTGTAATAAATGTGGACTTCTCGGTAGGGGTGCGATACCCAATAGCCCGTTTATTTGCCCAGGTAGCCATCACCTGTTCCCCCCCCCCGGGGTGCGAGCGGTGTCAGTGTCAGTAGGGGTAGGCGGTCAGTGTTTATACAATGTTGCTCTGCTCCAGTGTCTAAAGGAAAGTAAAATAGCGAGATACCTGAGACTCGGCCATCTGTCGGTGCGTGCTGCCAGCCAGAATCCGGGGGGGGGGGGGATCCCTGTGCTGAATTCCCTTCACTGACATCTGCCTCCTTCACTGATGGACAGTGCCAGATCACCCCCCCCCCCCCACCGGGACAGAAACTGCGCTAAAGCCAAAAAGACACTCTATTCATCTTGATTTAGTCATGCACTCTCAGGGACCGCAACATCTGGTCACATGATAATGTGCAACATGCCTCTAATGCTCCAATGTGTGTGTGTGAGGGCGGGGCTGCAATCAGAGAACACAGTGGGGGCACACTGTTCATACTGTTCAGGGACAGTCATATTCTGTGAAAGGCTGTAGAGTCGGAGGAATATGACAGGAGTATTGGGATGAAAAAGTCCAGACCGCCACACACCAGAAGTGGCCAGATACAAAATCAGGAAAACTCAAACTTCAGCCTGCCTCCATCCAGCTCACGCCGTCCGACGCATTTCGCCCGTGGGTAGGGCGAAACACGTCGGGGGGGAAGGGGGGCAGGGCCAGGATGGAACCAGGCTGAAGCTGGGTTTTACTGGTTTTGTATCTGGCCTGTTCTAGTGTGCGGCCGTCTGAACTTCTTCTTTCCAGGAATGTTTGCACAAGACATGGACAAGCTCTTTTCTTTTTTCCACCTGCACCCGACAATAAGAGTCACCGGACTTGTGGATGTTTATCTCCCGCGGGGCCTTAAGTCTATGTGTGGTCACAAGGAGTATTGGGATCATGCTGTTGTCACTGGAGGAGACATTGAAGGTGGGGGGTCTTAGGAGCGGCCACACAATTCTGTTCCCAGACTCAAGGGTCAGCAGTGGGGTCAGGGGGGGCACAGATGAGAATGTCTCCCTTTGTGTTGAGGTTTATCCTTTAGACAAATCCGACAGCCAGACTAGAGGGAGCTTCAACTACTAAGAAGAATCACAAGACTCTTCATAGTTCAGATCCCATCTTCCTCTATAATACAAATATAGCGCTCCTGCTAACATGCCAGTCAAACCATTGTGGGAGGAGCAGAGATAGACTACTACATGGAAATATCACCATTATGGGAGGGGCAAAGACACAGTTTACTGCAGGGAAATCTCACCATTGTGGGAGGGGCAGAGACACAAACTACTGCAGGAAATCACCATTGTGGGAGGGGCAGAGATACAAACTACTGCAGGGAAATTTCACCATTGTGGGAGGGGCAGAGACACAAACTACTGCAGGGAAATTTCACCATTGTGGGAGGGGCAGAGACACAAACTACTGCAGGGAAATTTCACCATTGTGGGAGGGGCAGAGACACAAACTACTGCAGGAAATCTCACCATTGTGGGAGGGGCAGAGACACAAACTACTGCAGGAAATCTCACCATTGTGGGAGGGGCAGAGATACAAACTACTGCAGGGAAATTTCACCATTGTGGGAGGGGCTGAGACACAAATTACTGCAGGGAAATCTCACCATTGTGGGAGGGGCAGAGACACAAACTACTGCAGGGAGATCTCACCATTGTGGGAGGGGCTGAGACACAAATTACTGTAGGGAAATTTAACTATTTTGTGACGGGCAGAGAAACCTACTACTGCAGGGAATACATGTGGGTTTATGTTGAAGGCAATGAAGCATTGATAATTTTAGCTTATGATGGAGGCGATAAGGAACGTTCTTCATGGTGGTGGAGTGTAACCTTGATACTCCACCTGTATCCCCCCAGATTATCATATTATCCAAAGACTCCGCTGGATGGTGGAGCTGTGAATTCCCTGGTGAGCTCCTTACAGAATCTCATATCACAGCCAGGTGGGAATGTAGAAGGAGATATGAATGACCCCCTTTCAGAGAGATAAAGTGCACCAGTCTCCTGAGGATCTCTCAGACTGATCAAATTTCCCGGGAGTCTTCCCTCTCGCTGGGTAGAGGACTCACTCCTGGTGGCTGAAACTACACCAGAGGGTTTTCATCGCTCAGTAGCATAAGATTAACCCTTTCTAGACTAAGACCTCCCATCCATTTATCATCTACAGTCATGTGAAAAATTGGGTACACCCCATGGAAATGGGAAGACTATTTTGAACAAATATTTGATCTTCCTTCAAACACATCTTTATCTGCCTACAGATAAAGAAAGTCTTATTTTTCAATCATTTATTCAACAAATACATCAATAGATGCACTATATTACCAAAAGTATTGGGACACCTGCCTGACTGCGCACCAGCGCACAAGGCAAGGTCCATAAAGACATGGATGAGTGAGTTTGGGGTGGAGGAACTTGACTGGCCTGTACAGAGTCCCGGCCTCAACCCAATAGAACACCTTTGGAATGAATTCGAGCAGAGACAGCGAGCCAGGCCTTCTCGTCCAACATCAGTGCCTGACCTCACAAATGCGTTTTTGGAAGAATGGTCAAACATTCCCATAGATACACTCCTAAACCTTGTGGACAGCCTTCCCAGAGGAGTTGAAGCTGTTATAGCTGCAAAGGGTGGGCCAACTCAATATTGAACCCTACGGACTAAGACTGGGATGGCATGAAAGTTGACGTGCGTGTAAAAGCAGGCGTCCCAATACTTTTGGTAATTTTGTGTATATGTACTGTGAAAAAAGTAAGTACACTTCTGGTAACATAAACCGGTATTGCCCCGATTAGCAGAAATTACTTTGTATAACTGCCCCTCAAGTCAACATTGGTGACGTTTTTGACCACATCTCCATGCGAAATTCCTCCAGTTGTAAGACGTTAGTGAATTTTCTTACATGAACTGCCCGTTTCAAAAATTCTCCTACTAATAAAAGACTATCTGCAATACTGAATGACAAACTAAAGCAGTTTGAGAAAACCTGGAGCCCCTGGATTCGACATCTGTCAGGAGACAACCCGGCTCCCTTGGTTTAGACAGTGGTCTGGTTTAGAGGAGTTTCCTTCTCTCCTTTTTCCTTTCTTTTTAGATCTTTTCTGTCTGTTCATTTTTCTTTCTCTCCTTTTCCTGGGAGTCGGGGGTCCCCTTACTGATTGTGTGGGATATCACATTTTTTCAGGTTGCAAAGTCATCCCCTCCAACTTGAGGTAGTCGGGAGCCATGTATTAGGCCAGTGCATGAGACTGTGGAGTGTGTATTTGGCCAATGGGATAGATGTCAACTGTTGGGGCATAGCTGTGAAGGTCACTTTGGGCCCTGGCGGTTTACTGCTATATTAAAGTAGCTAACTTGACCTTCTGAACCATGGACTTCAGCAGGTCCTGATATCCTTGCCATGTGTGATGTACTTTGTTATTCTTTTTGTACGTTTTTGGAGATGTATGGCTTGGCGTTGCCCCAATGTTATCTTCTAATGTGGTTTGTCTTTCTCTTGTAAAACACATTTTCAATAAAAAAAATATTGGAAACAAAAATCCTCCTACAAAATTTCATTGGAAATCAAATCATGGCTTTGACTAGGCCAGTCCAAAGCCCCCCATTTTATTATTTTTAAGCCATTCCTCGGTGGATTTGCTAGTATGTTGTGGACCGTGTTGAAAGATCCATTTCCGGGTTCAACTTCAACTTTTGGACAGATGGCCCCACATTCTCATCAAGCAACACTGATATGTTGCAGAATGTGTATAGCTGACTTAATGGGAGAGATGTACGAAAACTGGAGAGTGCAAAATCTGGTGCAGCTCTGCATAGAAACCAAAGCAATACTAAAGGTTCACATTTTGTTAAAAAAATAAATAAATAACAATCATGTTTTAGTTACCTGCTCTGTGCAATTGTTTTGCACAGAGCAGCCCCTAACCTCCTCTTCTCGGTGTTCCCTGCCGGCGTTCCTCTCTCCTGCTCAGTGCCCCCAGAGTACTCTGCTTGATCTGGGGGCACTCGCGCGTGGTCGCTCCCAAGCCTCCATAAGACACAGAGCGCGGCTTGCCCCCTCCTCATTGGCTCCTCAGCCACTGAGGTGGGAGAGACCCAGGTAACCCAATGCACTCGTGCACATCGGTTGAGGGAGATGGGGCTCAGGTAAGTATTAGGGGGGCTGAGGGGGAAGCTGCACACAGAAGGCTTTTTTACCTTCATGCATACCTTCAGCATTTAGAATCACTTTAATTGAACAAGCTGAAGTTAGAAGCTGATTGGCTACCATGCACAGCTGTACCAGGTTTTGCACTCTCCGGTTTCACTAAATCAACCCCAATGACTGTGAGCTCTCCAGGCCCTGAAGCCGCAAAGAAAGCCCAAACCATAACATTTACACCACAGTGCTTCACAGTTGGTATGAGGTTCTTCTCCTGAAATACTGTCCTTGGTTACTGTGACCAAACCACTCTATCTTTGATGGATCACTATAAGCACCTTACACTAGAAGGCCTAGTCTTTTCCTACATGTTCAGCAATGTTCTTTTTGGTCAGCAAAGGCTTATTTCTCAACATCCCTCTCATGCAGGTTGAATTGGTGGAATCTCTTTCTGATGACTCCATCTGTTGAATTTGTTACGTGAACATCCCTTGGAGACTCCTTTTAGCGTTGAACAGTCAGTTTTTTGGGCTGAATTTGCTGGGCCAGCCTGTCTTCATACACCTATAGTACAAGGACAAGGGAGGGGCGACAGAAGAAGAGACACAACCCAACCACCCAGAACTGTCTGACGATCTCCTGCCTATGCAATGACGGTTCTAAGATATAACTCATCCTTTATAAAAGCCACAGTCTGACAATTACCCCCTGCTGGGGTCACCATGTCTCATGAACCCCTACATACTAACCCCCAAATACAGCCCACATACATGCGGAGGAAATTTCAAAAGATTCCAAATGTAAAAACCGGTGAACATATTGAGTCCCCCCAGCACCAGCCAACGTCTTCATCCATCTGACAGTTCTTGTGATCTCCAGTGTATGTGCGGCAGAGCCTGCTGGTGGTGGAAGGGTTAATCTCATGTAGTAATTATTAGTATCTCTGATCTGTACAATACGAGGGGCTGTGATGGGTAATTCGTTTTATTGGACAGACATAGCTCTGCGCAGGAGAGCGAGATCAATAACGGGGAATAATTATGTGTTCATAAATGGAGGACAGAAGCCGCGGACGGGGAAGTGTTCTTTATAGCATGTCGTCTTATTTAGAGAGAATGTGTTACCCGATTTGTGGGGCAGGGCCAATCCTGCAGCCCAGGGCCCTCACTTCACTTATTCTTAATATGGTTTTAATAGCTGGTAGCTCTATCAGACCATCATAGTGGGGTGAATCTGCCATCTGCCTAGGGCACCCATTTTTACCCAGCGCTCTATGGAACCTTAGGGTTCCTCAGGGGTTGCCAGGGGTCCATTGAGTTGTGGCTTACTAAACTCCAATCTGATGGTGCCTGTATAGTTCCAGGTCCAACACCAATTGGCAAAGCCAACGGCATGACATCAATGATCTTTTTAGCTGATTGCAAGGGTGACATTCTGGCAACCACTGAAAGAGGGGCCTTCTTCTCACTAACCCCCAATCTAAGGAGCATTCTTCCCACTGATCACCAATGTAAGGAACATTCTTCTCACTGATCACCAATGTAAGGAACATTCTTCTCACTGATCACCAATGTAAGGAGCATTCTTCTCACTGATCACCAATGTAAGGAACATTCTTCTCAATGATCACCAATGTAAGGAACATTCTTCTCACTGATCACCAATGTAAGGAACATTCTTCTCACTGATCACCAATGTAAGGAACATTCTTCTCACTGATCACCAATGTAAGGAGCATTCTTCTCACCGATCACCAATGTAAGGAACATTCTTCCCACTGATCACCAATGTAAGGAGCATTCTTCTCACCGATCACCAATGTAAGGAACATTCTTCCCACTGATCACCAATGTAAGGAACATTCTTCCCACTGATCACCAATGTAAGGGACATTCTTCTCACTGACCACCAATGTAAGGAGCATTCTTCCCACTGATCACCAATGTAAGGAACATTCTTCTCACTGATCACCAATGTAAGGAACATTCTTCTCACTGATCACCAATGTAAGGAACATTCTTCCCACTGATCACCAATGTAAGGAACATTCTTCTCACTGATCACCAATGTAAGGAGCATTCTTCCCACTGATCACCAATGTAAGGAACATTCTTCCCACTGATCACCAATGTAAGGAGCATTCTTCCCACTGATCACCAATGTAAGGGACATTCTTCTCACTGACCACCAATGTAAGGAGCATTCTTCCCACTGATCACCAATGTAAGGAACATTCTTCTCACTGATCACCAATGTAAGGAACATTCTTCTCACTGATCACCAATGTAAGGAACATTCTTCTCACTGATCACCAATGTAAGGAGCATTCTTCCCACTGATCACCAATGTAAGGAACATTCTTCCCACTGATCACCAATGTAAGGAGCATTCTTCCCACTGATCACCAATGTAAGGGACATTCTTCTCACTGACCACCAATGTAAGGAGCATTCTTCCCACTGATCACCAATGTAAGGAACATTCTTCTCACTGATCACCAATGTAAGGAACATTCTTCTCACTGATCACCAATGTAAGGAACATTCTTCCCACTGACCACCAATGTAAGGAACATTCTTCCCACTGATCACCAATGTAAGGAACATTCTTCTCACTGATCACCAATGTAAGGGACATTCTTCTCACTGATCACCAATGTAAGGAACATTCTTCCCACTGATCACCAATGTAAGGAACATTCTTCTCACTGATCACCAATGTAAGGGACATTCTTCCCACTGATCACCAATGTAAGGGACATTCTTCTCACTGATCACCAATGTAAGGAACATTCTTCCCACTGATCACCAATGTAAGGAACATTCTTCTCACTGATCACCAATGTAAGGGACATTCTTCCCACTGATCACCAATGTAAGGAACATTCTTCCCACTGATCACCAATGTAAGGAGCATTCTTCCCACTGATCACCAATGTAAGGAACATTCTTCCCACTGATCACCAATGTAAGGAACAATCTTCTCACTGACCACCAATGTAAGGAGCATTCTTCTCACTGATCACCAATGTAAGGAGCATTCTTCTCACTGATCACCAATGTAAGGGGCATTCTTCCCACTAACCACCAATGTAAGGAACATTCTTCTCACTGATCACCAATGTAAGGAACATTCTTCTCACTGATCACCAATGTAAGGAACATTCTTCCCACTGATCACCAATGTAAGGAACATTCTTCTCACTGATCACCAATGTAAGGAACATTCTTCCCACTGATCGCCAATGTAAGGGGCATTTTCCCAATGCCCCTTAAAAGACTAATCATTTCAAGGGTTCCTCTGGTGTAAAAAGGCAGAGAAAGTCTTGCCTAGGGTGTCAATGTTTAGGGGGGCTTCTTTGAAACGAAATGTATCTTCCCTACATAATATTGTATGTTGGGGGGGTGAAGATTTGAGGGGTGTGCAGGTAAAATAATCTAGGAGACCCCACACTGAATGACGATCTATGTCACTCCCCTCCCCCTACTATGGCTGTGCCAGGCCTTCTCGTCCAACATCAGTGCCTGACCTCACAAATGCGCTTCTGGAAGAATGGTCAAACATTCCCATAGACACACTCCTAAACCTTGTGGACGGCCTTCCCAGAAGAGTTGAAGCTGACAATAGAATGTATCTTAACCCTCACTGACTGACTACAGTATGAGGAGACATAGTGAGGCTGAGCTACAACCAGGGATATTTACTACATGCGACGGGCCCTTGGGACAACCCTTACATGGGCCCCAGCCCTCAGGTCTCCATCACAAGTGCCAAGAAATCCATCCCAGCCAACTGGACGATTTCTGTACCCCTCCGATTGCCACCACTACGCTGATCTGAATTGCGATTGGTCGCTCTGGGTCGCCGCACATCACAGTTCTGTACACGTTTTAGTAAATAGGAATTTAGAAGACTCCTGATCTTGTTGTCCAGCCATGTTATTGCGGCTTTTCCCTGAGGATAAAAGGAAAGTGGATTAGGATTAGTTATTATCGTTACCATTGACCGGTGTGTAAAAACAAGGGATTTGGAGATAATTTGGCGATCGGCGTTGGGGATGGACTTGCGCGTTGCTCGGGAGAGGCTCAACCACAATCAACCTGCAGAAAATCTAATTAAACAATTTACGTGGTTAATCCATATTGAACGTCGGGCCGGCACTTCAGAGGGCTCTTCACATTGAGCGAGCATTGAAGCGCTGACCCTTCCGGCACCATTCGGATTAAAAGAGCCCGCAGGTTGGCGGGGGGGGGGGGGAGGGGAGGGGGTCCTCGGCCCAGGAATGTCGCTCTATTGTTATATTCTAATACTGGGACAGAAAAGGGACAGATCAGCCCCGCAGGACGATAAATCCTCCTTATCCTACCCACTCCAAATGACTAACAATTATTATCCTCTCCACCGCGAGTCTTCTTCCGTCATCTTCCGTCATCACTTATAATAGAGAATTCCGGAAAAATACTAAAAAAAAAAAAAAATCCATTCATCTAGAAAAATAGTAATTGCATTGTTCTAAACTCTGCCTTTATATTAGCTGCCAGCAAAACTAAGACTGGGAGGCTCGGCGCTCTCAGTCATTCATGCTCTATAGGGGGGGGGGGGGGTCTCCAAACGTTCTACCCAAAGGGCCAGTTAATGTCCCTCAAACTTTGGGGGGGGGGGGGGCAAACTAAAGTCAGTGGGAGTAGAAAATGTCCTGGCATCCAGTGGGAGTACACAATGACCTCTCTTTGGTGTCAGTGGAAGGAACAGTGCCCCATCGTTGGTGTCAGTGGAAGGAACAGTGCCCCATTGTTGGTGTCAGTGGAAGGAATAGTGTCCCATCATTGGTATCAATGGGAAACCTAGTGCCCCTATGTTGGTGTCAGTAGAAGGAAAAGTGCCCAATCGATGGTGTCAGTGGGAGGAATTGTGCCCCATCACTGGTGTCAGTGGAAGGAATAGTGCCCTATTGATGGTGTCAGTAGGAGGAATAGTGCCCCGCTGTTGATGTCAGTGGGAGGAATTGTGCCCTTTCTTTGGTGTCAGTAGAAGGGATAGTGCCACATCGTTGGTGCTGGTGGAAGGAATAGTGCCCCATCATTGGTGTCAGTGGGAGGACTTGTGCCCTTTCTTTGGTGTAAGTGGGAGGAATAGTGCCCCATTGTTGGTGTCAGTGGGAGGAATTGTGTCCTTTCTTTGGTGTCAGTGGGAGGAATAGTGCCCCATCATTGCTGTCATTGGAAGGAATAGTGCCCCATTGTTGGTGTCAGTGGGAGAAATGGTGTCCTTTCTTTGGTGTCAGTGGGAGGAATAGTGCCCCATCATTGCTGTCATTGGAAGGAATAGTGCCCCATTGTTGGTGTCAATGGGAGGAATTGTGTCCTTTCTTTGGTGTCAGTGGGAGGAATAGTGCCCCACCTATCGCTGCTGTCAGTGGAAAGAATAGTGCCCCATTGTTGGTGTCAGTGGGAGGAATAGTGCCCCATCGTTGGTGTCAGTGGAATGAACAGTGCCCCATTGTTGAGATCAGTGGAAGAAATAGTGCCCCATCGTTGGTGTCAGTGGGAAGAATTGTTCCCTTTCTTTGGAGTCAGTGGGAGGAATTGTGCCCTTCTGATGGTGTCAGTGGGAGGAATGGTGCCCTAAGGGATGGATAAAGGCAAGCATTCAGCCCCAGGGCCGCAGTTTGGAGACCGCGCTGCTCTATTGCATTGCGTAGAGCTGCCAGTGTAACATGTTTCAGGTGCTGGGAGCTTGCTGACTGGAGAGGAGATCTGTGAGAAGAGTTACCAGTGCGGTGCATCTCCTTTATCATCTAATTAGTGGGGGTGGGGAAGGGAGCAAACTATGTAAGTTATCTGTAATACATAATATAGTGGGCTCACCTTCTAGCTGTGAAGTGGATATCAGGATCACAAGACCATCTGAACAGAGTTATAAACATTTCAGTGATTTGTTGGTGTATTTTCTGATTGCTGGGAGTTCAGTATTAAATCTGCCTGACGACCACAGGTGACGGGCCGCCCGATGCGGGTGACATCGCCCACGGACGTGGTCACATGAGGATAAACACTCGGAAACATGCGGGCTCTCCCATTGGCTCCTCGTTGTTTTATTTTAATTTTAATGATCAGGAAATGAAACAAACAGAAATGTTCTTGTCTTATCTCATGGTATCACAGACAGTCACACCTTGCGGGATCTCGGTGACGCTCCGTACGGAGCAGACTATAATTACAGAACAATGTGTGGAATAATGTCCCCATATGTCTGTATTGTGTGACAGGCCAGGAATTCAGTCTATGGCGGTGTGAATAGAGGTGGGTTGGGTTTCAGGCCATATGAAACCTTCTATATACTCAACACAAATCTTCCCATCTGTATCACTGCTCCATTGTGTTCCTAAAGGAGAAAGGATAGAGGGGGGGGGGGGTGTAGGTGAGGATGGGTAAGGGGGTACAGGTGGGGGTGGGGAGATAGGACAGGGGGGTATAATAAGTGTGTTTGGGGTTTAGGATAGAAGATGAGTATGGATGCAGGAGGGGTGGGGATAGGAGAAGGAGGTATAGGTAAGGAGATGAGAGGGGGTATAGGTGAGGACAGGAGAAGGGGTACAGGTAGGAGGAGGGGAAGGTAAGGAGAAGGGGTATGGGTTTTGGTAGGAGGTGGTGGGACAGGACAAGGGGTATAAGTGGGGGTGGGGGTCAGGATAGAAGATGGGTAAAGATGAGAGGTGAGGGCAGGAGAGGGGTATAGGTAAGTTGAGGAGAGGGGTATAAATGAGGGGATGAGGACAAGAAGGGGTAACGGTAAGGAGAGTAGAAGGATATAGGTGAGGACAGGAGAAGGGGTACAGGTAGGAGGAGGGGAAGGTTAGAAGAAGGGGTATGGGTGGTGGAACAGAATAGGGGGTATTATGTGGGGGTGGGGGTGAGGATAGAAGATGGGTATAGGTGAGAGAATTAAGGAGAGGAGAGGAGTATAGATGAGGGGAAGAGGACATGTAAGGTATAGGTAAGGAGAGGAGAAGGATATAGGTGAGGACAGGGGGGTACAGGTAGGAAGAGGGAAAGGTTAGGAGAAGGGGTATGGTTGATGAGAGGAGGTGGGGGTAGGATAAGGGGTATAAGTGGGGGTGGGGGTAAGGATAGAAGATGGGTAAAGGTGAGAGGTGTGGGTAGGAGGGGGGTATAGGTAAGTTGAGGAGAGGGGTATAAATGAGGGGATGAGGACAAGAAGGGGTAAAGGTAAGGAGAGGAGAAGGATATAGGTGAGGACAGGGGGTACAGGTAGGAGGAGGGTAAGGTTAGGAGAAGGGGTATGGGTGGTGGGAGGAGGTGGGGGTTAGGACAAGGGGTATAAGTGGGGGTGGGGGGTCAGGATAGAAGATGGGTAAAGGTGAGAGGGGAGGGCAGGAGGGGGGTAGTAGGTAAGTTGAGTAGAGGGGTATAAATGAGGGGATGAGGACAAGAAGGGGTAAAGGTAAGGAGAGGAGAAGGATATAGGTGAGGACAGGGGGTACAGGTAAGAGGAGGGGAAGGTTAGGAGAAGGGGTATGGGTGGTGGGACATAACAGGGGGTATATGTGGGGGTGGGGGTCAGGCTAGAAGATGGGTATAGGTGAGAGAATTAAGGAGAGGAGAGGAGTATAGATGAGGGGGTGAGGACATGTAAGGTATAGGTAAGGAGAGGAGAAGGATATAGGTGAGGACAGGAGAAGGGGTACAGGTAAGAGGATATGGGGGTATGGGTGACAGGAGGAGATGGGGGGTAGGACAAGGGGTATAAGTGGGGGTGGGGGTCAGGATAGAAGATGCGTATAGATGAGAGAGGTGTGGGCAGGAGAAGGGTATAGGTAAGTATAGGAGAGGGGTATAGATGAGGGGATGAGGAGAAGAAGGGGTCAAGGTAAGGCGAGAAGAAGGATATAGGTGAGGACAGGGGGTACAGGTAGGAGGAGGGGAAGGTCAGGAGAAGGGGTACGGGTGGGGGGTAGGACAGGACAGGACAGGGGGTATATTTGGGGGTGAGGATCAGGATAAAAGATAGGTATAGGTGAGAGAGGTAAGGAGAGGAGATGGGTATAGATGAGGGGGTGAGGAAGAGAGAGTTAAAGGTAAGGAGTGGAGGGGGGGATGGGGGTTAGGATAGAAGATAGGCATAAGTGAGAGAGGTGAGGGCAGAAGAGGGGTATAGGTAAGTGGAGGACAGGGGTATAAATGAGGGGATGAGGACATGAAACGGTATAGGTAACAAGAGAAAGGGGATATAGGTGAGGGCAGGAGAAGGGGTACAGGTGGCAGAAGGGGGGAGGTCAGGAGAGGGCAATGGGTGGTAAGGGAGATGGGGGGGAGGAGACATGACAGGGAGGGCAGAGGTGGAGGTCAGGCTATGAGGTGGGTATAGGTGAAGGAGGTGAGGACAAGAGAGAGGGGTATAGGTGAGGGGATGAGGAGAAGAGTGGTAGTATAAGTAAGGAGAGGGCAGAGGGGTATACTGTAGGTGATGAGGGTAGGGAAAGGATAAAAGAGGCATATAGGTAAGGAAGGGGTTGAGGACAGGAGAAGGAGTTATAGATAAAGAGAGGACCAGTGAGAGGAGTATAGGTGAGGGTTTGGATGTGGAATGTTGGGGGGGTCATACAGGTTGGGGGGCTGTGTATTGGTTCTTCTCCCCCCTCCATGAAATGACAAGGTCTCCTATCCTGGATGGATATCCTGGTCCTGGTAGGAATGTGCGGCCTGCAGGCCGGATCTGATAGGGGAGGAGGGGACGTCACTGTCCCACATAGATTCATGTCCCTGCAGGCAGAGAATGCAGAGATTATCAGGCCGGGCAGAGGACACAACATGTCTGAGCCCATGGGGATTGGGGGGGGGGGGGGTGACATCATAATAGGAATCATTACACCAGCATGTGATAGTATCTGCCAGCATTCACATACCACATACTGACACACCAAACCACAGACCGACAGAAGGTAGCGTCCCTCAACTCCACACATCGTAACACCTCTGCATAGTACATAACACCCCCATGTAGTATATAACGTCTCCATATAAAATATAACGTCCCCATACAGCATATAATACACCCGTTCAGTATATAAAGCCTCCATATACAATTTATAACATTTCCATATGCATTGCATTGTCCCCATATAGTATATATAGTCCCCATAGAAAATATAACACACCCATATGCACCTCTATATAGAGTATAATATTCCTATATGAACTATAACACCTGTAAATAGTGTATAATTCCCCTGTATAGAATATAACACTCCCAATTTATATCAACCCCACACAGAATATGAGCCCTCCACATAGAATATAACACCCCTATATAGAATATTATATCCCCCAGTATAACGCTTTCATATAGTATATAACACTAGGGATGCACCGAATGGGTTTTTTGGTGCCGAAACCGATACCAAAAATAAATCTTCCTTGATCCCGAAAACCGAAACCGAAAGTGACTGTTTTTAAAAATATTTTTATACGGGAGATAGTCAGAGACTGCAGACATGGTACAGGAGATGGTCAGAGACTAGGGACATGGTACAGGAGATGGTCAGAGTGCAAACATGGTACAGGAGATGGTCAGAGACTGGGGACATGGTCAGAGAGTCAGAGACTGCGGACATGATGCAAGAGATCACCAGTGCCCGTCAGATGCAGCCAGCCAGTGTCCCCGGTAGTGCAGCCAGTGTCCCCAGTAGTGCAGCCTGTGTCCCCGGTAGTGCAGCCAGTGTCCCCGGTAGTGCAGCCAGTGTCCCCGGTAGTGCAGCCTGTGTCCCCGGTAGTGCAGCCAGTGTCCCCGGTAGTGCAGCCTGTGTCCCCGGTAGTGCAGCTAGTGTCCCCGGTAGTGCAGCCAGTGTCCCCAGTAGTGCAGCCTGTGTCCCCAGTAGTGCAGCCAGTGTCCCCGGTAGTGCAGCCAGTGTCCCCGGTAGTGCAGCCAGTGTCCCCAGTAGTGCAGCCTGTGTCCCCAGTAGTGCAGCCTGTGTCCCCAGTAGTGCAGCCTGTGTCCCCACTGCAGCCTGTGTCCCCATTAGTGCAGCCAGTGTCCCCAGTAGTGAAGCCAGTGTCCCCATTGCAGCCAGTGTCCCCATTGCAGCCAGTGTCCCCACTGCAGCCAGAGTCCCCATTGCAGCCTGTGTCCCAATTGCAGCCTGTGTCCCAATTGCAGCCAATGTCCCCAGTAGTGTAGCCTGTGTCCCCATTGCAGCCAATGTCCCCAGTAGTGCAGCGTGTGTCCCCATTGCAGCCTGTGTCCCCAGTAGTGCAGCCAGTGTCCCCATTGCAGCCAGTGTCCCCAGTAGTGCAGCCAATGTTCCCAGTAGTGAAGCCAGTGTCCCCAGTAGTGAAACCAGTGTCCCCAGTAGTGCAGCCAGTGTCCCCAGTAGTGCAGCCAGTGTCCCCAGTAGTGCAGCCAGTGTCCCCATTGCAGCCAGTGTCCCCAGTGCAGCCAGTGTCCCCAGTGCAGCCAGTGTCCCCAGTGCAGCCAGTGTCCCCATTGCAGCCAGTGTCCCCAGTAGTGCAGCCAGTGTCCCCATTGCAGCCAGTGTCCCCAGTGCAGCCAGTGTCCCCAGTGCAGCCAGTGTCCCCAGTGCAGCCAGTGTCCCCATTGCAGCCAGTGTCCCCAGTAGTGCAGCCTGTGTCCCCATTGCAGCCAGTGAAGGGAGAGGAGAGCCGCCGCAGCCTGTTTGATTACAGCTCCGGGAACATCACACCTTTCATTTTAATAGCTGTGTGTTCCCCGCTGCGCGCCGTCACATACAGCCCCTCCCCCTTGGACGGGTGATCTGTCTATCAAAGTGCCCGGACAAGGGGGAGGGGCTGTATGTGACGGCGCGCAGCGGGGAACACACAGCTATTAAAATGAAAGGTGTGATGTTCCCGGCGTTGTAATCAAACAGGCGGCGGCTCTCCTCTCTTCTACGAGGAAGCCCCCCTGGTAGGCGGCACCAGAGGCGGGGGGGGAAACCCTGCTCCCGCCCAGGCCCCGCCCCATTCGGTATCGGCAAAAATTCTCTTTCGGCTTTTTGCCGAAAGGGCCATTTTCGGCCGATATGTTTCGGTGCATCCCTATATAACACCCCCATATAGTATATAACACTCCATATGGAATATAACACCCCAATATAGAATATAATACCCCCAATATAAAACTTTCATATAGCATATAACACCCCCATATGGAATATAACACCCCAATATCGAATATAATACCCCCAATATAACACTTTTTTATCGTTTATAACACCCCCATATAGAATATAATACCCCAATATTGAATATAATACCCCCAGTATTATACCTTCATATAGTATATAACACCCTCAAGATAAAATATGACACCTCTATATAATCTATAACACTGCTACATGGAATATAACACCCCCAACATAGAATATATAACACTTTCATATAATATATAAGACCCCCCCAATATTATTATTATTATTATTGTACAGTATTTATATAGCGCCAACATTTCGCGCAGCGCTTAACAAAATAAAGGCAGACAGTACAGTTACATTACAATTCGGTATCAGAGGGCCCTGCTCGTTAGAGCTTACAATCTAAGAAGGAGGGTCAATTGATACAAAAGGTAATAGCTGTGTGGGGGGGGGGGGGGTGAGCTGATGGAGAAAGTAAAACAGTATTAGTTAGAAGCAGGATAAGCTTCTTTGAAGAGAAGAGTTTTCAGAGATCGTCTAAAGATTGATAGATTAGGGGACAGTCGGACAGATTGGGGTAGGGATTCCAAAGGATGGGAGAAACTCTGGAGAAATCCTGGAGGCGAGCATGGGAGGAGGTGACAAGGGAGCTAGAGAGCAGGAGGTCTTGGGAGGACCGAAGAGAGCGGCTTGGTTGGTATTTTGGGACAAGGTTAGTGATGTAGCTGGGGGGCAGAGTTAAGGATGTTTTTTTTAAATTATTGTTAGTACTTTGAATTTTATTCGTTGGGTGAGTGGAAGCCAAAGAAGTGATTGGCAGAGAAGGGTGGAGGACACTGAATGGTTGGTAAGGTGGATGAATCTTGTAGCGGCATTAATTATGGACTGAAGGGGGGATAGTCTACGTAAAGGTTATCCAATGAGGAGGGAGTTGCAGTAATTGAGGCGAGAGATGACCAGGGAGTGAATTAGAAGCTTGGCGGTGCCATTAGGTAACAAGGGGCGTATTCTGGAAATGTTACGGAGGCTAAGGCGGCATGATTTGGACAGGGATTGGATGTGGGCCTGAAAGGACAGTTCAGAGTCTAAGGTTACCCCGAGCACCCTGGCATGTGGGGACGGACTGATAGTTGTGCCATTGATCTTGACAGAGAAGTCAGGGGAAGGGGCACGTGGGGGGAGGAAATATTATAAGCTCAGTTTTAGATTGATTCAGTTTGAGGAAGTGGTTTGACATCCAGATTGATATGTCTGTTAGTAAATCAGTGATGCGTGAGGAGATTGATGGGGTGAGATGAGGGGCAGAGAGATAGATTTGGGTGTCATCAGCAAATAAATGGTAGTGGAAGCCATTGGAGGCTATCAGCTGACCCAGGGAGGACGTGTAGATCAAGAATAGTAGAGGTCCAAGGACAGAACCTTGGGGGACCCCAACGGTAAGAGGAGTTGGAGAGGAGGAAGTGGAGTTGTAAGTGACACTGAAGGTGCGATGAGATGCGAGGAGAGCGCAGCCATGAAGACCAAGCAAATTGAGTTTTTGGAGGAGGAGGGGGTGGTCAACTGTATCAAAGGCAGCGGAAAGGTCCAAGAGTAAGAGTATGGAATAATGACCGTTGGTTTTGGCTGTTAGTAAGTCTTTTGTGAGTTTTAGGAGGGCAGTTTCTGTGGAGTGCTGTGGGCGAAATCCAGACTGAAGGGGATCAAGAAGGTTGTTCTCAATGAGGTGGTCGCTCAGTCGGTTGTAGACTAAACGTTCAAGGAGTTTGGAGTGAAAAGGGTGTAAAGAGATGGGTCTTAGGTTGTTAAGATTGGTGGGGTCTAGTGAGGCCTTTTTTGGTATGGGAGTGACTAGCGCATGTTTTAGAGGGTTTGGGAAGATGCCAGTAGAGAGTAAAAGGTTGAAGATATGAGTGATCAGACTGCATCATTGTAACTTTGCCTAGGCTGACATGATGTCATCAGTCTGCTGCAGCACAGCAGGAAGCAGTTCCTCAGTCTCCTCTCCCCCCCTCACTGTAAGACTGGGTTCACATATGCTGCAGCCGCAGTTCACAGCAGGGGGTCCGGTACGTCACTGTTCATCGATTCAGGTGAGTATAAGGTCTGAATTTTTGCCTGAATTAGCACCTGAATCGGAACCAAAGACGCACAGGACCTTTTTTAAATGCAGACCGTGGCCGCCCCAGAGCTGTGTGAACCGGCTCTATTGAGAGCCAGGCACACTCCCCTGTCATGCGAATTGGATGCTGAGATACCCGCATCCAATTCTCAAATGTGTGAACCCGGCCTTACTTTGCCTAGACCGAAATGATGTCAGTCATCTGCTGCAGGCAGGGGGAAGAATTTCCTCAGTCTCCAACCATCAGTGATCAGACTGCATCATTGTAACTTTGCCTCGGCTGAGATGATGTCATCAGTCTGCTGCAGACAAGAGGGAGTGTTTCCTCAGTCCTCCCCCCCCCCCCCATGAGCAAACTGCAATATTGTAACTCGGTCGCAAATCACAAGGTGAGAGGCTGCAGCAGGGGGCTGACCTCTGTCAGACATTTGTGAACACAGCCAAGAATTGCTCAGGATTCAGTGGCTTAGCGTGGGCAAGGCCACAGGGGCGGTTGCCCCGGGTGCAAAATTCTTATGGGCTCAAAATGAGTAAGTATTGGGGGGTGGAAAGAGGTGGGAGATAGGTCTGCGTGTGCTCTCATTCTGGGCCTGTCAGCGGGGTGCTCCCTCCTCTATCTCTCTCCTTCTTGGGCTGTGTGAGCGGGTCCAGCTGGGCGGTTCCAGGGCGGAGTGGGAGGAGTTGAGGAGAGCAAGCGGCGCACTCCAGCTGAGCATGTGGCAGTGCAATACGTGTCTTGCCCCGAGCGCTGGCAACTCATGTCATTGCCAGGATTTATGTAATCAAGGGCGGCCCGTCCTTTAAGGGCGCACGGGCATCGCCCCTTGTCCATCACCGCCTCCACTATCCATGCGTCTGGGCCCCTTTCAGGACACCGGCGCATGGATTCCAATTCGGAGGGGCTGTTTATTTAAGCACCGATTAGAGCCAGAGGCTCTAATAGGCTTCAGTAATGGGTGGGCTTGGGTCGCAGAGAATGCGCACTGAGCCCACCCAGGTGTGTTACAACAGCGAATCAATATTCACTGTTGTAACACTGATCCTCCTCCCGGCCAATCAGGAATGGCTGAAAGGACAGGCCAACCTATTGGACGCCTAGGAGGAGGAGGGGAGGAGCTGGAAGTCGCGCAGGGAGGAGAGGACACGGAGCCAAGCCGCTGCACCACGCTGCCTGCCACCCGCCACGATGGGGTAAGTGGCAAACAGTGGGGGGTGCCGCTCAGGGGGGGTGGAGATGTGTGGTTGTTCAACGCCCCCCCCTCAGGAAAAAAAACACCAGCCGTCACTGTACATGATTATGTCATCTCTAATCCGGCATCTCAGTCCAGGAAGTAGATGGCGACCCTAGATGATGCCTGAACAAAGGTGGTGCTGTCCTTCTGGAGAGAAAAGCAGATGACCTCTGTGAGAGGTAATAAATACCTGGCAGAGGGGGGGGGTAGACTGACACAGTATATACTGTATCTGATGACAGGTCCACTTTAACAAGATGGCAGCCTGCAGGAAGGTCAGACCACCATGTGTATGAATTTCTCTGATACGATGCGGAGATCCCGGTTCCACCAGACGGCACTCTGTGTCCAGATTCTCCGTGGAGAAATCAGCCGCCATGAGGAGGAGGGAGGGGTGGCGGCGGAGTTTTCTTCCTCGCTCTGTGTAGAATGTGTTTCTAGGCAACAGAGAACCCCCCTACCCCCCCCCCCTCTCCACCAGCACAATGTCTCAACGGCAAGTGCACAGCTCGCCCTGCACCGCGTCACGCCAAACACACAGCACCGCCATGGCGGCCTACTACCCCAGGCCCAATATTTCTATCGTTATGGCCCTATGGGTCACATGACCAAGATGTCTGCAGGCGCGCGTCCCTGCGATCAGCGATACGCCGCCATTCGCTGCGCCTGGCGAGGGTCACAGAGACCCCCCAATAAGGAGATCCCCACTCCGTGCGGTAGAATACCGCGGGACGATCCGGCATATTAAATAGGCAAAAATTGTATTGTAACCAATCATATTCAACCTCATACTATATAGAGCATTGAAAGGCAATTTCTGATTGGCCGATTAAACGCCTGCGAAGATGCAGCTTCTGTGTGAGTTAGATTGTCAGCTCCTGGGGCACGGAGGCGATGAAGGCCCCTGTATGGAAACGAGAGATCAGAATAAAACATTTCGCACAATCTTCGGATTATTCTGCGTCATTGCTAATAGAAGGTGGACCACAAATGCCAGCATGGCGGGGCCGGTTGGGAGGAATGTTATAGGGATGAGTCATGGCGGAGGGGGGGGGAGGGTGGTTTCCCCGGCCCTGCACAGGCCTGGATGTGGTTTGGGGGGGCAGAGTAATCCCCCCCCCCAGTCCCCCGTATCCCCCTCCCTGCCGCCTCACCGCACATTGCTGCACCATGGAAAAAGCTTTTGTGAAGTTTCTATGGGAACTGGAATCTTTTCACCGGCTGCTAATCGCTCTGCTAATAGGGGAGAGGTCAGAGAAAAGCCGGCTGGGGTGAATAGAGACCCCCTGCCCCCTTCTCAGACTCCAGCACAAGGGGCAAGGGGGGGGTCCTCCACCTCTGTAATACCGGAACATGGAGCAGAAAAGGGGGGGGGTGCTCCATCTCTGTAGTAGTGACATACAAGGCGAAGGGGCTCTGTAATACTGGCACATGGGGAAAATGGGGGTCCTCTATCCCTATAATATCGGCACAAGGGGTAAGGGGGCTTCTCCACCTCTGTAATACGGACACATGGGGTGGGGGGGCTCCTCCACCTCTGTAATACGGACACATGGGGTGGGGGGGCTCCTCCACCTCTGTAATACGGACACATGGGGTGGGGGAGCTCCTCCACCTCTGTAATACGGACACATGGGGTGGGGGGCTCCTCCACCTCTGTAATACGGACACATGGGGTGGGGAGCTCCTCCAGCTCTGTAATACGGACACATGGGGTGGGGGGCTCCTCCAACTCTGTGATACGGACACATGGGGTGGGGGGCTCTTCCACCTCTGTAATACGGACACATGGGGTGGGGGGCTCCTCCACCTCTGTAATACGGACACATGAGGTGGGGGGCTCCTCCACCTCTGTAATACGGACACATGGGGTGGGGGGCTCCTCCACCTCTGTGATACGGACACATGGGGTGGGGGGCTCCTCCACCTCTGTAATACGGACACATGGGGTGGGGAGCTCCTCCACCTCTGTAATACGGACACATGGGGTGGGGAGCTCCTCCACCTCTGTAATACGGACACATGGGGTGGGGAGCTCCTCCACCTCTGTAATACGGACACATGGGGTGGGGGGCTCCTCCAACTCTGTGATACGGACACATGGGGTGGGGGGCTCTTCCACCTCTGTAATACGGACACATGGGGTGGGGGGCTCTTCCACCTCTGTAATACGGACACATGGGGTGGGGGGCTCCTCCACCTCTGTAATACGGACACATGGGGTGGGGAGCTCCTCCAGCTCTGTAATACGGACACATGGGGTGGGGGGCTCCTCCAACTCTGTGATACGGACACATGGGGTGGGGGGCTCTTCCACCTCTGTAATACGGACACATGGGGTGGGGGGCTCCTCCACCTCTGTAATACGGACACATGAGGTGGGGGGCTCCTCCACCTCTGTAATACGGACACATGGGGTGGGGGGCTCCTCCACCTCTGTGATACGGACACATGGGGTGGGGGGCTCCTCCACCTCTGTAATACGGACACATGGGGTGGGGAGCTCCTCCACCTCTGTAATACGGACACATGGGGTGGGGAGCTCCTCCACCTCTGTAATACGGACACATGGGGTGGGGAGCTCCTCCACCTCTGTAATACGGACACATGGGGTGGGGGGCTCCTCCAACTCTGTGATACGGACACATGGGGTGGGGGGCTCTTCCACCTCTGTAATACGGACACATGGGGTGGGGGGCTCTTCCACCTCTGTAATACGGACACATGGGGTGGGGAGCTCCTCCACCTCTGTGATACGGACACATGGGGTGGGGGGCTCCTCCACCTCTGTAATACGGACACATGGGGTGGGGGGCTCCTCCAACTCTGTGATACGGACACATGGGGTGGGGGGCTCCTCCACCTCTGTGATACGGACACATGGGGTGGGGGGCTCCTCCACCTCTGTAATACGGACACATGGGGTGGGGGGCTCCTCCACCTCTGTAATACGGACACATGGGGTGGGGGGCTCCTCCACCTCTGTAATACAGACACATGGGGCTGGGGGGCTCCTTTACCTCTGTAATAAGGACACATGGGGTGGGGGGCTCCTCCACCTCTGTGATATGGATACATTATTATTATCTAGGATTTATATAGCGCCAACAGTTTACGCAGCGCTTTACAACATTAGGGCAGACAATACAAGTACATTACAATTCAATACAGGAGGAATCAGAGGGCCCTGCTTGTTAGAGCTTACAATCTAGGAGGGAGGGTCAAGTGATACAAAAGGGTAATAGCTGAGGGGGGATGAGCTAATGGAGAAAATAGTGCAGTTGTTAGATGGAGGCAGGATAGGATTCTCTGAGGAGGAAGGTTTTCAGGGATCGCCTAAAAGTGGATAAATTTGGAGACCTTCTGACAGATTGGGGTAGCGAATTCCAGTGGATGGGCGAGGCTCGGGAGAAGTCCTGGAGGCGGATATGGGAGGAGGTGATGAGGGAGCTATGGAGATACATAGGGTGCGGGGGCTCCTCCAGCTCTGTAATAAGGACACATGGGGTGGGGAGCTCCTCCACCTCTGTAATACGGACACATGGGGTGGGGAGCTCCTCCACCTCTGTAATACGGACACATGGGGTGGGAAGCTCCTCCACCTCTGTAATAAGGACACATGGGGTGGGAAGCTCCTCCACCTCTGTAATACGGACACATGGGGTGGGAAGCTCCTTCATCTCTGTAATACGGACACATGGGGTGGGAAGCTCCTCCACCTCTGTAATACGGACACATGGGGTGGGAAGCTCCTCCACCTCTGTAATACGGACACATGGGGTGGGAAGCTCCTCCACCTCTGTAATACGGACACATGGGGTGGGAAGCTCCTCCACCTCTGTTATACGGACACATGGGGCGGGGGGGCTCCTCCACCTCTGTAATACAGACACATGGGGGTGGGAAGCTCTTCCACCTCTGTAATACGGACACATGGGGTGGGGGGGCTCCTCCACCTCTGTAATAAAGACACATGGGGTGGGAAGCTCCTCCACCTCTGTAATACGGACACATGGGGTGGGAAGCTCCTCCACCTCTGTGATACGGACACATGGGGTGGGGGGCTCCTCCACCTCTGTAATACGGACACATGGGGTGGGAAGCTCCTCCACCTCTGTAATACGGACACATGGGGTGGGGGGGCTCCTCCACCTCTGTAATACGGACACATGGGGCTGGGGGGCTCCTTCACCTCTGTAATACGGACACATGGGGTGGGGAGCTCCTCCACCTCTGTAATACGGACACATGGGGTGGGGGGCTCCTCCACCTCTGTAATACGGACACATGGGGTGGGGAGCGCCTCCACCTCTGTAATACGGACACATGGGGTGGGGAGCGCCTCCACCTCTGTAATACAGACACATGGGGTGGGGGGCTCCTCCACCTCTGTGATAGGGACACATGGGGTGGGGAGCTCCTCAACCTCTGTAATACAGACACATGGGGCTGGGGGGCTCCTCCACCTCTGTAATAAGGACACATGGGGTGGGGGGCTCCTCCACCTCTGTGATATGGATACATGGGGTGCGGGGAGGGGGCTCCTCCACCTCTGTGATATGGATACATTATTATTATATAGGATTTATATAGCGCCAACAGTTTTTACGCAGCGCTTTACAACATGAGGGCAAACAGTACAATTACAATACAATTCAATACAGGAGGAATCAGAGGGCCCTGCTCGTTAGAGCTTACAATCTAAGAGGGAGGGTCAAGTTATACAAAAGGGTAATAGCTGTGGGGGATGAGCTAATGTAGAAAATAGTGCAGTTGTTAGATGGAGGCAGGATAGGATTCTCTGAGGAGGAAGGTTTTCAGGGATCGCCTAAAAGTGGATAAATTTGGAGACCTTCTGACAGATTGGGGTAGAGAATTCCAGAGGATGGGCGAGGCTCGGGAGAAGTCCTGGAAGCGGATATGGGAGGAGGTGATGAGGGAGCTATGGAGATACATGGGGTGCGGGGGGCTCCTCCACCTCTGTAATAAGGACACATGGGGTGGGGAGCTCCTCCACCTCTGTAATACGGACACATGGGGTGGGAAGCTCCTCCACCTCTGTAATACGGACACATAGGGGTGGGAAGCTCCTCCACCTCTGTAATACGGACACATGGGGTGGGGGGCTACTCCACCTCTGTAATACGGACACATGGGGTGGGGAGCTCCTCCACCTCTGTTATACAGACACATGGGGCTAGGGGGGCTCCTCCACCTCTGTAATATGGACACATGGGGTGGGAAGCTCCTCCACCTCTGTAATATGGACACATTGGGTGGGGAGCTCCTCCACCTCTGTAATACAGACACATGGGGTGGGGAGCTCCTCCACCTCTGTAATACAGACACATGGGGTGGGAAGCTCCTCCACCTCTGTAATACGGACACATGGGGCTGGGGAGTGCCTCCACCTCTGTAATACGGACACATGGGGTGGGGAGCGCCTCCACCTCTGTAATACGGACACATGGGGTGGGGGTCTCCTCCACCTCTGTAATACAGACACATGGGGTGGGGAGCGCCTCCACCTCTGTAATACGGACACATGGGGTGGGGGTCTCCTCCACCTATGTAATACGGACACATGGGGCTGGGGGGCTCCTTCACCTCTGTAATACAGATAAATGGGGTGGGGAGCTCCTCCACCTCTGTAATACGGACACATGGGGTGGGGGTCTCCTCCACCTCTGTAATACGGACACATGGGGTGGGGAGCTCCTCCACCTCTGTAATACAGATAAATGGGGTGGGGAGCTCCTCCACCTCTGTAATACGGACACATGGGGTGGGGAGCTCCTCCACCTCTGTAATACGGACACATGGGGCTGGGGGGCTCCTCCACCTCTGTAATACGGACACATGGGGTGGGGAGCTCCTCCACCTCTGTAATACGGACACATGGGGCTGGGGGGCTCCTTCACCTCTGTAATACGGACACATGGGGCTGGGGGGCTCCTTCACCTCTGTAATACGGACACATGGGGTGGGAAGCTCCTCCACCTCTGTAATACGGACACACAGGGTTGGGATCCTCACCATATCTTTAATACGGACACACAGGGTGGGGATCTCCACCACCTCTGTAATACGGACACATCGGGCCGGAGGGGCCCCTCCAGCTCTGTAATGCAGACACCAGTGATCAGCAAACTGAATGTCTCCAGCAATTATCTGTCAGCGAAGACCTGTGAGTCCCCTGAAATGGTTGCCGAAATTGTCTATTGTGCTAAAAATTCTCAGAAAAATCCACAGAGAAGAAATCCTGACACTGCAGAGTCTTCAGTGACTGTACACAGATATTTGGCCAACCACCTACCTACACCATCCCTCCGTCACCTGATCCGTGCACTATAACATTTCCTCGAATGAGGTTCCCATGTTCCCGGCTCATCCGCTCCTTCAGAGACCCCAATCGGCTTACTGGAGGAGAGAGAACAAAACCTTTTTTAGTGATTCCCGGCCATCATCCCAAGCACAATGTTGTTCTCCATGGAGGACCTATTTGTAGTAGTCTGACAGGTGCTCTTTGAAGTGGCACAATGGAGTGGAAACACATTTCACAGGTAATGGGATATTCTGCGCGTTTTCCGCCATATAGGATTACGTAATTATGACCGCCAATGATGGGAGAGGGAAGAGTATGAATGGTATCATATCTCCGCCACACTCTGCCCCCAGCTCTGCCTACAGTCCTGGGCCCCTCAATACAGGCAGGGTTGGTGCAAGGATTTTTGACACCCTAGGCGAAACCTCATTTTGCCGCCCCCCCCCCCCCCTTGGCTGACTCTGCCCCCTTTTCCCTGCCCATGTAAATCACACCTTTTTATTAAAGCGCCCATCAAATGCAGCCTCACCAGCTCCCATTAAATGCAGCCTCACCAGCGCCCTTCAATGCAGCCTCACCAGCGCCCTTCAATGCAGCCTCACCAGCTCCCATTAAATGCAGCCTCACCAGCGCCCTTCAATGCAGCCTACCAGTGCTTATCAATGAATGTTTGCTTGCTGCTGGAGTCGGGACACAGTCCCTCCACCACCGCTGCGCCTCTGACACTATGTATGAAAGGAGCGGCGGCTGTCTGCTGATGCTGAGACTTAGTTGCTTGCTGCAGAGAGAAGAGAGTAGGAAAACCAGTGGCCGAGCGCTTTAGGTAGCAGGGCGCCCTAGGCGGCCGCCTAGTTTGCCTAGTGGTAGCACCGGCCCTGAATACAGGGGCCTCAACTGTGACATGAGACAAAACTGACCAATAAGGGCCATGCTCATGCACAGAGCAGGGAATAGCGAGCTGCCCCGTTTCCTGTACCTATCTCTCACAGTGCTGGGATGGAGGAAAGGCACCTCATAGTACTGACGCATTTCAACGCGTTTCACATACATTTCAGCAGGATGTCTCACTTCTTATGATGCATTTCTCAGACAAATTGTAGAAAAGTTTCTGATGTCTTTCCATTGAGTTTCCAGGGTTCATCCCTCAGTGTCTGAGGAGAACACATCCAGGCCATGTCATGAAACGACTTGTCGTGTGTACTGACCCATAGAGACACATTGGACGGGTCTTTGGAAGAGTTGCAATGTGGTCACATCAGGAGGCTCATCCATCCGCCTCAAATAACACCCCATTATCTGGCTTGTGGAAAAGAGGAATTAACAAACTTATTAGGTGGGGGCAGCTGAGCTCAGGGATGTAGAGGGGCCCACTGTTGGATTTTTGCACCGGGGCCCAAAGATTACTTCTCTGCTGGATACAATGGCACAATGACACCGGCGGCTTCTATTTTAATATCTCCTCTATATTGCTGGAGCTCAGAGCCATGTGAGCCGGATTAGAATAGCACAGACTCAACCGCACCCAAACTTCAAAGCCAGAGAAGGAGCCAAGCTGCTCCTCTGAGGCCAAATAATAGTCTGTGTGTGTATAGATGTGTATAAAGTGTGTGTGTGAGTGTATAGTGTGTAAATATATATATATATATATATATATATATATATATATATATATATATATATACATATATATATATATATATACACACATATATATAAATATAAATATATATATACACATATATATATACATATACACATATATATGTATAAACAGTCTGTATATAGTGTGTGTGTGTATATATATATGTGTTTGTGTATAAAGTATGTGTGTACAGTGCCTTGAAAAAATATTCATACCCCTTGAAGTTTTCCAATATTTGTCACGTTACAACTAAAAATGTATTTTATTGGCATTTTATGAGATAGACCAACACAAACTGGCACATAACTGTGCCACTAGATTTTACTTAGGGGTATCAGAGTAAAGGGGGCTGAATACAAATGCCCCCCCCCCCCAAACTTTTCACATATTTATTAGTAAAAAAAAAATTGAAAACCATTTATAATTTTCCTTCCACTTCACAATTATGTGCCACTTTGTGTTGGTCTATCACATAAAATGCCAATAAAATACATTTTCATTTTTTGGTTGTAACATGACAAAATGTGTAAAATTGAAGGGGTATGAATACTTTTTCAAGGCACTGTATATAGCGTATGTGTATACAGCGTGTGTGTATCTAAAGTGTACGTGTATAGTATGTGTACATAATGAATGTGTATACAGTGTGTGTGTATATATGCAGTGTATAGTGAGTATATAGTATATGTGCAGTATCTCACAAAAGTCAGTACACCCCTCACATTTCTGTAAATCTTTACTTCTATCTTTTCATGTGACAACACTGAAGAAATGACACTTTGCTACAATGTAAAGTAGTGAGTGTACAGCTTGTATAACAGTGTAAATTTGCTGTCCCCTCAAAATAACTCAACACACAGCCATTCATGTCTAAACCGCTGGCAGCAAAAGCGAGTACTAGACATGTGCGCCGTCAATAAATTTGTTTTGTTTCATTCCGTTTCGTATTAGCCGTTGATTCGTATTTCGTAATTTGTGTTCGAAATTCAATTTGGATTCGTGCGAAATACGAATTTTCGTTAGGTTCGTTAACTTTTCGTAACAATTACGGACGTCCGTTATGATGAATTTATCATTATGAGGGGCTTCCACCATCCCTGTGCTGTGCTCATTATGAGGGGCTCCCACCATCCCTCTGCTGTGTTGACTTCCCGGGTTTTTAACTTCATCATAGCGAATAATCGTAATTAACGAACATTCTTAATTTGTCCGATTCTGAATCTCCCATCGACTACCAGTACCAGTCTCCCATTCCCATAATTAAAAAGTACGAAACTAATCGCACATGTCTAGTGACTACACCTCCTAAGTGAAAATATCCAAATTGGGCCCAATCAGCCATTTTCCCTCCCCGGTGTCATGTGACTCATTAGTGTTACTCGTTAGTCTCAGGTGTGAACGGGGAGCAGGTGTGTTTGTTGGCCAACAATTGTCAACTGTTTGTATGCAAGACAAAATCCTGTCACATAGACATACACTATGTGCACATGCTGTATACAAATGTATGCTGTACTGTACAGATGCAGTGTATACACACACATTATACATATACACAATATACGCACACTGTAGCCACTTGACCTCCGGATGATTTACCCCCCTTCCTGACCAGGCCATTTTTTGCGATGCGGCACTGCGTTGCTTTAAAGGGGTTGTAAACCCTCGTGTTTTTTTACCTTAATGCTTCCTATGCATTATGGTGAAAAAACTTTTGGCAGTGACCGGCCCCCCCAGCCCCCCCCCCCGGTTGCCCATCAATGCAGCCTCATCAGTGTTCATCTGCAGCCTTGTTAGTGTCATTGCAGCCTTTTCAGTGTCAGTGCAGCCTTGACCCAGTGTCCATTGCAGCCTTGTCAGTGCAGCTTTGCCCCAGTGCAGCCTTGTCAGTGCAGCCTTGTCAGTGCAGCTTTACCCCAGTGGTCAGTGCAGCTTTACCCCAGTGGTCAGTGCAGCCTTGCCCCCAGTGTCCATGCTTGGACAGATCGCCACAGACATACACATAGCTGCATATAGTTTTAAATATGGCGCAGCGGAGACTCGGCGGAGCTGAACGAACGCCGCCGAGATACACATAGTCGAGTGTATTCGGCTCTTTCCGGCGCCGCTCACAGTCCCGCCCAGTCACCGCCCTATGATGGACATAACACAGGTCCAATGGTGGGACTGGGCGTGACTGTGAGCGGCGCCGGAAAGAGCCGAATACACTCGACTATATGTATCTCGGCTCCGCCCAGTCACTGTGATTTCGACGGCGCTCCTTCAGCTCCGCCAAGTCCCTCCGAACTCCGCGGCGCCATATTTAAAACGACACGCTATGTGAATGTTGGCGGCGACCGCCGCCGATAGATCACAATTAGCGGGGATCGGCGGGGATCGGCACCCACGATTTTCCCCTGATTTTAAGGGGAAAAAAGTGTGTGTTATACGCCGATAAATACGGTGTATATATATATATATATATATATATATATATATATATATATATATATATATATATATATATATATAGTGTGTCTATAGTACAAGCATATATAGCGTGTTCGTATATAGTGTGTCTGTGGATACTGTTTATACAGTGTGTATGTATGGTATGTATACAGTGTATGAAAATACTATATATTTAGTGTGTGTATACAGTGTGTATGTATGGTATGTATACAGTGTGTATGTATGGTATGTATACAGTGTGTATGTATGATATGTATACAGTGTGTATGTATGATATGTATACAGTGTGTATGTATGGTATGTATACAGTGTGTATGTATGGTATGTATACAGTGTGTATGTATGGTATGTATACAGTGTATGAAAATACTATATATTTAGTGTGTGTATACAGCGTGTAAATATACTATGTATTGAATGTGTATAGTGTGTGTCCTGACAGCCGTCTCCAGTGTGAAGTTGTGAAAACTTTGCTGACCAAGGGTAAGTTCAGACGGTATATATTTATAGATGAATGGTGGAGATGAGAACCCTGTAATATTCCAAACCACACAATATAACTGTACATAATGCTCAGAGCACATGAGATTATAACTCTGGGCGGTCTGAGGCTGCAAACATCAGTGTTCTCTGTACAGCACTGCAGTATATTTTACAGCTATATAAGTGTATAATAATAGTGTTTGTCTGTGGGGGGACATTAGAGTGTAAATTTGTTTTTTATTTAAAAAACAAATCATACAAACATACAGCTTATTAATAAAAACATATTTACACCAAAATAAACAACAGCTAAACAAAAACAAGCGTGCTTATATCAGCAAGTAAAGAAAACAATTTCCTGACGACATAACATAGAAAGAAACATATTTTAGTGGCAAAAAAAAAAGAGACTACAAACCCCGAACCTCAATTTAAACACAATCCAGGCTAAGAAACTTTTTGCGATTTAATCGCCATCAGGATGTGATTCCAAAACCCCCTCATTAACCCCTCCCCTCCACATCATTCACCCCAAATTCCACATCATTCACCTTGCATTCTGCACCAGCCACCCTCATTCTCTTCTCACCTCCCCCTCCACCCCATGGTGTCTGCCGACCTCCAGCAGCACTTCTGCCACGCCGAGGAGGAGGGGTTGGCACCATCATACACGTTGGTCCAGCACCCTCCACTGCCTTCACTACACTAGGAGAAACAATAGGTGCAGACACGGACTTGACGACCACACTTTCTGACACTGACTGGGGAACCGCAGACTGGGGGGGACACTGACACCACAGATGGCCTCACAGACACAGATTTTGATGGGACAGAGACACTAGGATCCCCTGGTACAATCTCCGCCAACCCAGACTCTTCCCTATCCAGACGGAAGAATTCCTCCACTAGCTCTGGCTTTTTGTATAAAGCCTGAGGGCACCGGCTATAAGGGTGACCAACCTTATCACAAGGGTTACGTTTAATGCTGTTACAATCCCTTGCCAGATGCCCCAGTTTCTGACACAAAGAGCACTTCTGTTCTGGACATTTAGAGGAGAAATGTGCCTTGACTCCACATTTATGGCACAGCTTAGGTTGACCAGGGTAGAAGACGGTAATCCTATCTCTACCAATAAAGGCAGAGGCGGGCAAATGCTGGACCACATTCCCACACAACACTCAACCTCATTGACACCGACCACCCACCCGTCCAGATTCCCCTATCATCCACAATCTTTTTTAGGGGACACAACGTTTCACCAAACTCCTTAACCAGACCCATAAATCCTCGAGGGGTATAGACTGATTCCTAGTCAGGATAGTCACATTTTTTTATCAAGGGCTGTCTTAAGACAACTTTGGGGACAAGCCCCATTCCAGTCCGGCTGGCCCCCATATACACGCTCATACCGCTCCCAAAACAGATCCAGCGATTCTGAAAGCACAAATGATAAATCATATTCATAGGAACCAGCCGGACTGATGAGAGCATAAATATCCTCCGGCTTAAATCCCATGGCTAGGATCTTATCCACAACCACCCTCCTGATAGGTGGAATACCTCCTCCTTTCCACCTGAGCTGTACAACATTTCTGCGTTTAATGGAAGGTGCGTTAGGTGAAAGTCGCACAAGTGGCTCCCTTCCACCACCAGTAGCATGACTTTGTCCCGACACAGCCTTAGCATAACAACTAACGGGGACAGATGACACATTAACTGGTTGCATAGGAATATTAACTGGCTGCATAGAAACCTCTGAAATCTGGTTTGGTAAATTACCCACCACTTGATCCTCCCTCCTCCCCTCCAGCACACCAGTCCCGCTCACCATAGTCCCAGAAGTACCACAGTTACCAGCAGTCCCATCATCAAGTAAAGTCTTCTGTTTAGAAAAAACATCAGCTGTTTCAGCGTTCATACGGCCCTCCTGCTCTGCAGTTTCAATGTTCATGTAACATTCCTGCTCTGCAGTTTTAATGTTCATGCGACATTCCTGCTCTGCGCTGTTAGTGTCCATGTGGGACTCCTCACAGCCAGCAGAAACTTCTCTGTATGGATACATGCTATCTCTTCCAGCATTCCCATGATCTTCATCTGATGAGTCGGTGCCACTCAAGGAAGATTCCATTTCTGTCTGCAGCAATCCGCCATTTTCCTCCTCCTGGGATGACCCAGGCCGCTGGGGAGGGAGGGATGCAGATACTGACTCAGGTGCAACAGCTCCTGAGACAGGGGTAGTACTGGGGCCACCATGTGAAGCCACTTCCTTACCCCCCATCCATACTGTCGCCGTTGCTGTGGCATCCACCCTCTGGCTAGTACTGGCACAGGCACTTCATCTGTTGCAGTCTCTCCTCATTCTCACACTTTTCTCTGAACACACCGCTGCTCTCCTTCAGAGAGGTGACCAACTTCTCCTGCTTTTTCAATGCCTCCTCCAGAGATTTCAGCTTGGATACTTCCCTCTTACTGTTTCCAGACTTACTATGCAGGGATTTCCTTTTCCTGAGATCTTCTTTCATGACAGAAAGTTTCTGTTCCTCCTTAGCAATGCGGCGAAGTCTGTTCACCACTTTATCCTGGAAGACTGGTAAGGACTCCTCTTGCATAGGAACAGGCCCAGGATCCATTGCAGCTTGAGCACATGGAGTAGGCCTCAGTGCCTCTGCAGAGCCTCCACCTTCGTCTTCCCCAATATGGTCCATGCTTGCCTGGGAAAAGCCTGCATGAGAGGCCCCAGGCTTGCTGCTTCTCTCAGCTGAGATCACAGCAGAGTGAGCCAACAGCACCCTGCAGAACAGCACCACCTGGTGGAGAAGCTCCTCTGGTACAGAGACTGATGTGACTGGCTCAGTGTTCTCTGTACAGCACTGTGGTATATGTCAGAGCTATATAAATGTATAATTTAAGTGTGTGACTGTGGGGGGATATTGGAGTGTAAGCTCTTCTGGTACAAATACTGATGTGACTGGCTTAGTGTTCTCTGTACAGCACTGTGGTATATGTCAGAGCTATATAAATGTATAATAATAGTGTGTGACTGTGGGGGGATATTAAGAGTGTAAGCTCTGGTGCAGAGACTGATGTGATTGGCTTGGTGTACTCTGTACAGCACAGAGGTGCAGGTTACTATTTCTGGGAGGTGTCTGGCACACGGAGGGAGGAGGAACAATGGGGGCATTTTCTTGGCATCTGTAACGTCGGTGCTGTTTGTACTGTTTCGGCCCCTCTCCAGAAGAAATTTTTCAGACTTTCCTTTTAATAATCCACTGAAGGTCATTAAGTTATTAGATGAGGAATATAAAGGGCACTTATGAGTAAAGATTTTAGCGGCGGATTTCCCGAACTTCCTTCCTGCTTGTACGCTGTCCAAATTCCCACTAATCAAGCGCTGCCCTGATTCATTGTTTGTCTTCAGACGGGCAGCCAACCTGAGGCCCGTGTTCTGTCAAAATAGCTAATTCGTCAGAAACTCCAACTACTTAACTTCCGGTTTCTTTAAACCATCAGTAATTGGAGATTTTGATGAATTGCTGTTTGGACACAACACCGGCAACCGAATACAGTCCGGTGCAGGATATTATGAGTGAAGATTGTTACTCCGCTCCGATACCAGCCAACAAAATGGCCGCCTCCGAGGCGGCGACAACTTTGTCCTCGTTAGCCGCTGTGCTGTCAAAACAGCTAAATCTTCCTGTAGCGGGCTGTATTCGGTTGCCGGTGTTGTGTCCAAACAGCAGTTCATCAAAATCTCCAATTACTGATGGTTTAAAGTAACTGGAAGTGACGTGGTTGGAGTTTGTGACAAGTTCTTTAATTTTACAACATCGGCCCCTGGCAGCACTCAGGCAGGTGACTGCCACCTTCATCACTGGAAGAAGTCTGTATTTACAAAGTTGTTACATGACTTGACACATCACACTGCAGAGACGTATAAAAAACGAAGCGATTTTAAGTCTCCCGCCAAATTCTCTCATTGTATAAAGATCAAAGACAACAATGTTACATTGTACAGCCAGATCCATGGTATGTAGAGCCCATGGTACATCCTGACCGTTACAAGCCATATAGGCTAAGGCCATGCACAGACTGTAGGCATTGCTGCAACGATGCAACCATCCTCAGGGCAGAAAACCTGTGCTGAGTCTCTACACCTTCTGTGTCCATTATGAGGGGTTCTCACCATCCCTGTGCTGAGTTCCCAGGTCTGTACACCTGCTTTGCCCATTATGAGGGGATCCCACCATCCTTGTGCTGAGTTCCCAGATCTGTACACCTGATGTGCCCATTATGAGGGGTTCCCACCATCCCTGTGCTGAGTTACCAGGTCTGTACACCTGCTGTGCCCATTATGAGGGGTTTCCACCATCCCTGTGCTGAGTTCCCGGGTCTGTACACCTGTTGTGCCCATTATGAGGGGTTCCCACCATCCCTATGCTGAGCTCCCAGATCTGTACACTTGTTGTGCCCATTGTGAGAGGTTCTCACCATCCATGTGCTGAGTTCCTGGGTCTGTACACCTGCAGGGCCTATTATGAGGGGTTCCCACCATCCATTCACTGAGGTTCACCTCATAATGGACACAGAAGGTGTACAGACCTGGAATCTCAGCTCAGGGATAGTGAGAACCCCTCACAATGGGCACAACAGGTTGACAAACTCTGGGGCTCAGCTCAGGGATGGTAGAAGTTGAGGGGTTTCCGCCATCCCTGCACTGATTTCCCGAGTCTGTAGATCTACTGTGCCCATTATGAGGGGCTCCAACCATTCCTGTGCTAAGTTCCCAGGTCTGTACACCTGCTTTGCCCATTATAAGGGGTTCCCACCATCCCTGCATTGAAAAGAACCCCTCATAATAAGCATAGCAGGTCTACAGACCCAGGGACGTAGTGCAGGGATGATAGGAGTCCCTCACAATGGGCACAGCAGGTGTACAGACCCAGGAACTCAGCACAGGGATGATAGGAGTCCCTCACAATGGGCACAGCAGGTGTACAGACCCAGGAACTCAGCACAGGGATGATAGGAGTCCCTCACAATGGGCACAGCAGGTTTACAGACCCAGGAACTCAGCACAGGGATAGAGGGAGCCCCTCATAATGGGCACAGCGGGTATACAGACCCAGGACATTAGTGCAGGGATGGTGGGAGCCCCTCATAATGGGCACAACAGGTGTGCAGACCTGGGAACTCAGCACAAAGATGTTGGGAACCCCACATAAGGGGCACAACTGGTACAGACCCAGGAAGTTAGCTCAGGGATGATGGGAGCCATATTGGGGACAGCAGGTGTACAGACCCAGGAACTTGGAGCAGGGATGGGGGGAACCCCTCATAATGTGCACAGCAGGTGTACAGACCCAGGAACTTGGAGCAGGGATGGGGGGAACCCCTCATAATGTGCACAGCAGGTGTACAGACCCAGGAATTCAGCACAGGGATGGTGGGAACCCCTCATAATGGGCACAACTGGTACAGACCCAATGACAATGAGCTCAGGGATGGTGGAAGCCCCTTATATTGGGTGCAGTAGGTGTACAGGCCCAGGAACTTGGAGCAGGGATGATGGTAAATCCTCATAGTGAGTACAACAGGCGTGCAGACGTGGGAACTTGGTAAAGGAGATAACCCTGCAACCAATCAGAATTTATCTCTTGCTGTTCCACCTGCTATATGCTAATAGTTGTTCCAGGTAAAGGTGCCGTTATTGTCAGGAAATAACTCAAAGAAACCAATCAGAATGTATCTCCCACTTTCCTGCCTGCTGTAAAATGATGGTTGCTCCAGGTTACGGCATCAATAATAAACAACCCGTGCGCAGTGCATGTGGTGAATTTGCTGCGTGTGTGTGTGGGGAGAGGCGCCAGGCCTCCACTCTGACCTTTGCGTCTTCGTTAAACATCACAGAAAGTTCCAGCGGCTTGTTATGCTGCTGTCTGCACATTCCTGCGATCTGTTTTCTCTTCCAGCTCAGCAAAGTCTGAAAAACAAGAAAAGAAGGCAAAATGAGCTTAACGTTCCCAGCAGAAGGAACAGCGCCGCGTTAATAAAAATAAACCGGAGGAAACATCAACACGAGACCGAATTACACTCAGATATTAATAGAAAACATATCAGAGGTCTCTCCATTTCCCAGCGGCCTCCAGCCAGACCCCTCCTATGCCCCTCCACCGTCCTCGCTAATTGTCCCTCTTAGGTCAGATCTGAGGACGGTTCGTCCAGAAATGTTTTCATTGCACCGAAACAGAAGTTTATTTTCAGTGTTAGGAGGAAGGAGAGGCGGAGCTGATTCCAAAAACTGACTCTTGTTATGGATGGAGGTGTCCGATGATCCTATGGCTGCCATCTTGCAGGGCAGATCTAATTTTGATTGGCTGCTAAAGATTGTTTAGCAAGTCCTTCCTGCCAATGGTTGTATACGTAAAGCCAAACAAGGTGTTATAAATGAGAACTGCGGGTGTATAGCCGCTGTATTAGCAAGGATCTCTAGTGGTCTTCTGTTACATTGCCCCCTGGCGCTGTCTTCAGTGTCCCCATTTTTTATAGTTACAGTGCCTTACAAAAGTATTCACCCCCCTTGGCTTTTTACTTACTTTGTTACATTACAGACTTTAGTTCAATGTTTTTTTAATCTGAATTATATGTGATGGATCAGAACACAATAGTCTAAGTTGGTGAAGTAAAATTAGAAAAATATATACATAAAACTATTTTTCAGAAATTAAAAACTGATAATTGGCATGTGCGTATGTATTCACCCCCTTTGTTATGAAGCCCATAAAAAGCTCTGGTGCAACCAATTACCTTAAGAAGTCACATGATTAGTGAAATGATGTCCACCTGTGCGCAATCTAAGTGTCACATGATCTGTTGTTACATATACACACCTTTCTGAAAGGCCCCAGAGGCTGCAACACCTAAGCAAGAGGCACCACTATCCAAACACTGCCATGAAGACCAAGGAACTCTCTATACAAGTAAGGGACAATGTTGTTGAGAAGTACAAGTCAGGGTTAGGTTATTTAAAAATATCCAAATTTTTTATGATCCCTAGGAGCACCATCAAATCTATCATAACCGAATGGAAAGAACATGGCACAACAGCAAACCTGCCAAGAGACGGCCGCCCACCAAAACTCACGGACCGGGCAAGGAGGGCATTAATCAGAGAGGCAGCAGAGAGACCTAAGGTAACCCTGGAGGAGCTGCAGAGTTCCACAGCAGAGACTGGAGTATCTGTACATAGGACGACAATAAGTCGTACGCTCCATAGAGTTGGGCTTTATGGCAGAGTGGCCAGAAGAAAGCCATTACTTTCAGCACAAAAACAAAATGGCAAGTTTTGAGTTTGTGAAAAGGCATGTGGGAGACTCCCAAAATGTATGGAGGAAGGTGCTCTGGTCTGATGACAATAAAATTGAACTTTTTGGCCATTAATGAAAACGCTATGTCTGGCGCAAACCCAACACATCACATCACCCAAAGAACACCATCCCTACCGTGAAACATGGTGATGGCAGCATCATGCTGTGGGAATGTTTTTCAGCAGTCAGGACTGGGAAACTGGTCAGAGTTGAGGGAAAGGTGGTGCTAAATACAGGGATATTCTTGAGCAAAACCTGTACCACTCTGTGTGTGATTTGAGGCTAGGACGGTGGTTCACCTTCCAGCAGGACAATGACCGCAAACACGCTGCTAAAGCAATACTTGAGTGGTTTAAGAGAAACATGTAAATGTGTTGGAATGGCTTAGTCAAAGCCCAGACCTCAATCCAATAGAAAATCGGTGGTCAGACTTAAAGATTGCTGTTCACAAGCGCAAACCATCCAACTTGAAGGTGCTGGAGCAGTTTTGCAAGGAGGATTGGGCAAAAATCCCAGTGGTAAGATGTGGCAAGACTCATAGAGACTTATCCAAAGCGACTTGGATCTGTGATAGCCGCAAAAGGTGGCTCTACAAAGTATTGACTTTAGGGGGGTGAATAGTTATGCACATTGACTTTTTCTGTTATTGTGTCCTAATTGTTGTTTGCTTCACAATAAAAAAAAAAAAAAACATCTTCAAAGTTGTGGGCATGTTCTGTAAAATAAATGATGCAAATTCTCAAACAATCCATGTTAATTCCAGGATGTGAGGCAACAAAACATACTTTTGAATACTTTTGCAAGGCGCTGTACATAATAGATGAGGTTGAAAAAAGACACAAGTCCATCAAGTCCAACCTATGTGTGTTCCTTCCAGTAAGTCTGCCATCTCTAAAGTCTTCTATAGCATTAAGTGGTCCTTTGATGACGTCAGGGGCCACAGTTGAGGCTCTCTATGTCTTGTATTCTGACAACGACTGCCCTATAGCATTTCACATGCATATAAACTCTCACGGGTAGTGAAGGGACCGGTTGTGTCAGCAGCAGCTTTGGGGCCCCTGTGTGTCCGGGGGGCTTACCTGACCCTGGAAGTCCATTTTCCATCCCTGATCTAATTTTGATTGTCTGCTATGGATTATCTGACAGTCCTTCCCGCCAATCGTTTTATACATAAAGCCACACAAGAATTCATAAATGGGGCCTGTAAGTGTAAAGCTGCTGTATTAGCAGGGATCTCTAGCAGTCTCATGTTAGATACCCCCAGTTGTTGTCTCCAGTGTCACCATTTCTTCCAGTAGGTCTGCCATTTCTAAAGCATTCTATAACATTATGTGGTACGTTGATGATGCCACAGTTGAGGCTCTCTATCTCTTGTAATCTGACAGTGACTTCCCTATGGCATTTTACATGCATACCAAACTCTCACAGGGAGGCGAAGGGCTGGTGGTGTCAACAGCGGCTTTAGGGCCCATGGGTCTCCGGGGGCTTCCCTGGCCCTGGAAGTCCATTCTCCATCCCTGCTTTATTGCCATGATGTGATGCCACATGTTTCCTCCGTTCACACGTGTCTTGTATTGTGTGTGGAGGGTGCTACAGTATATGACTTACGCTGGGACCCATCCCCCCCCCCCCCCCCATAGCCTCCAGTAGCTGTGTCTTTACTTTAGTAAGAGGTATTCTTCTTTACAACATCGATGAATACCCTTGGTACCCACTGGGGTAGTTTGTAAGGTTATGTACATGCCAGGTTCCCTCTTATACATACACCGTGGGCTTGTCTGGTACCCCTTATACATACTGTACATTGCTTTATGCCTTCCTACTTCCTGTCCCATAGCTAAAACAGGAAGTGAGAGGAAATCTGTCCAAAGTAAGAGAATCCTTGGTTGTCGCCAGAACTAGTATCCCCTTTGGAAGATTTCCTCTCTATTCCTTTTCTGGGGACAACCCAAATTTGGGGATTTACTTTCATGTTTTGGTGATAACAGTAATGGGAGGGTGAATCTCCCTAATGGGTGTGCAGAAAGCAATGCCTGACAGCTGTCCTAATCCCTCTCCACTCTATCCAAACTAGAAAAAATTTTGCCTTTAGTTATACTTTTTAATCTGCAGAAGAGCTGAGTTCTGTGATGTTTGTTCTGTACACGTTTAGAGTAGAACTCCAGCCAAAATGTTTGTTTGCTTTGGACAGAGTTGTAAAGCGATGGTTTTGTCTTGCCGTGTTCCCACTGGGGAGATTTCCATTCACCTTCTGAACCAGGGGGGAAGGAACCAGAACAGGAACTGAAGGGAAATCTCCCAAACAGCAATAGAACCCCGATAGACTATAAAGAAAACCTAAAAATAAATACATTGCTGGTATTCTTCTTTAAGAAGTAAAATGGGAAGCTGCCTAAGCTACTCCTGGCACCAAGGTACCATTGGATGAAGGACAGACCCAGATCTATAAAGGACCAGAATCCATGGTTGACAGGCACAGCCCTAAAAAGGACCAGAATCCAAGTTTTGACAGGCACAGCTCTATAAAGGACCAGAATCCATGGTACACAGGCACAGCTCTACGTATAGGGGACCAGAATCCACAGTTGACAGGCGCAACTCTATAAAGGACCAGAATCCAAGGTTGACAGGTACAGCTCTATAAAGCACCAGAATCCACGGTACACAGGCACAGCTCTATGTATAAGGGACCAGAATCCATAGTTGACAGGCACAGACCTCTATAGGACCAGAATCCACAGTTGACAGGCGCAACTCTATAAAGGACCAGAATCCATGGTTGACAGGTACAGTCCTATAAAGGACCAGAATCCACGGTTGACAGTCGCAACTCTATAACGGACCAGAATCCACGGTTGACAGTCACAGCTTTTAAAAAGGACCAGAATCCACAGTTGACAGTCACAACTCTATAAAGGACCAGAATCCACAGTTGACAGTCACAACTCTATAAAGGACCAGAATCCTCGGTTGACAGTCGCAACTCTATAAAGGACCAGAATCCTCGGTTGACAGTCACAGCTTTTAAAAAGGACCAGAATCCACAGTTGACAGTCACAACTCTATAAAGGACCAGAATCCACAGTTGACAGTGGCAACTCTATAAAGGACCATAATCCACAGTTGACAGTGGCAACTCTATAAAGGACCAGAATCCACGGTTGACAGGCACAGCTTTTAAAAAGGACCAGAATCCACAGTTGACAGTCACAACTCTATAAAGGACCAGAATCCTCGGTTGACAGTCGCAACTCTATAAAGGACCAGAATCCTCGGTTGACAGTCACAACTCTATAAAGGACCATAATCCACAGTTGACAGTCGCAACTCTATAAAGGACCAGAATCCAAGGTTGACAGGCACAACTCTATAAAGGACCATAATCCACGGTTGACAGTCGCAACTCTATAAAGGACCAGAATCCAAGGTTGACAGGCACAACTCTATAAAGGACCAGAATCCAAGATTGACAGGCACAACTCAATAAAGGACCAGAATCCACGGTTGACAGGCACAGCTCTACGTATAAGGGACCAGAATCCATATTTGACAGGCACACCCCTCTATAGGACCAGAATCCACGGTTGACAGGCGCAACTCTATAAAGGACCAGAATCCAAGGTTGACAGGCACAGCTCTATAAAGCACCAGAATCCATGGTACACAGGCACAGCTCTATGTATAAGGAACCAGAATCCATAGTTGACAGGCACAACCCTCTATAGGACCAGAATCCAAGGTTGACAGGTGCAACTCTATAAAGTACCAGAATTCACAGTTAACAGATACAGCCCTATAAAGGACCAGAATCCACTGTTGACAGGCACAGCTCTAAAAAGGACCAGAATCCATGGTTGACAGGCACAGCCCTAAAAAGAACCAGAATCCACAGTTGACAGGCACACGTGGTGTGCACCATGGGAGCAATATAGCAGTAGGTGTGCGTGGACCAGGAGAGGAGGATCAGCAAATCAGGGGATCAGCAGAGCTGAGGATTACTACTGAGCAGGGGATCAGCAGAGCTGACGGTTACTACTGAGCAGGGGATCAGCAGAGCTGGGGGTACTACTGAGCAGGAGATCTGCCTACTCAGCTGGCTCTCTATACTTATGCCATAAGTTAATAAAAACCTTTGGAAAAGAAAATCAACACACACACAGGGCATTTGCCACGCTTAATTAAAGCTTCAAAAAAGCATCACAGAAGCTTCGAAAACACATCAAAAAAGCATGCTGAAGTGGTAGGGGCTAAAGATGAAGCAAGCGTAAATGAGCCCTAAAGGACCAGAACCTGCAGAGGATAGGCATGGCTCTGTAAAGGACCAGAACCTGCAGAGGATAGGCATGGCTCTGTAAAGGACCAGAACCCGCAGAGGATAGGCATGGCTCTGTAAAGGACCAGAACCCACTGGGGATAGGCATGGCTCTGTAAAGGACCAGAACCCCGTGGAGGATAGGCATGGTTCTTTAAAGGACCAGAAACCGCAGAGGATAGGCATGGCTCTGTAAAGGACCAGAGAGTGCGGAGGATAGGCATGGCTCTGTAAAGGTCCAGAACCCACTGAGGATAGGCATGGCTCTGTAAAGGACCAGAACCCGTGGAGGATAGGCATGGCTCTATAAAGGACCAGAACCCACAGAGGATAGACACGGCTCTGTAAATAACCAGATACCGCGGAGGAAAGGTACAGCTCTACAAAAAAAAACAGAATCCACAGATGACAGGCACAGCTCTGTAAAGGACCACATCCCACAGATGAAAGGCACAACAACGTGTGCACCTGCTAGGGGCCCCAGTAGCATGAAAGAGGACCTGTCATGCAAACACTAATCTATTGGCAGACCCAGACATAAGGTATCCCCATCAGTACTTGCAACGGCACAGCAGCCAAAACTGAGATGGGATTTCTTGATAGTAGAAAATTCGTCTTCTTTTAATGTATGAACTCCAGAAGTACAAGTCAGTAAAAAGTTGCAGAATGCTCTGCGGGGTGTTTGTGGCTCTTGCTGTCCCCAGCTGAGGTGACAATGGCCTCACTGTTCTCCCGCGCACACAGGAATCTCCGGAATCCTCTCTGACATGCGTGGGAAAATGTATAGATCGGTTGCAGTCAGCCTCGAAATGTCCTGTGGATAGTCCTGATTCTTTGTATGTCCATTGTGCCGAGTGTCTGATGGAAGCTGTCCTAGCAGGGGAACTCCACACACAAATGACATAAGTATGTTCAGCATTCGACCCGTACTTCTGTCTTTGTGCTTCCACAATCCTCATTACAGGGAATGTGGAGCTGGCACGGTGTAGTCATGTGACTGTCCTGTGGGAGGATAAAAGTTTGGAGGTGCTGTGGCAGCAACATCTCAATTAATTCCCATAATCCCCTCTCACTGCAAACATGATGCTGTGCTCTGATTATCTCCCTCTGTCTGAAATTCAAATAAGCTTTATTAGCTGTGCCAAAAAATTGTATCCTTCCCAAAAAGAAACAATTGAATACGAAAATGAGGACCTGTGAGTTTGTGCTTGTAGTGGGTGGTGGACTGAATTGTGGGACGTCATCAGGGGTAAGGTATAATATCAAGGGAATAGGAGGTGAGTTCAGGGACATCATCAGGGGTAAGGGATGACATAAAGGGGATAGGAGGTGAGTCTAGGGACATCAAAAAGAGCAATGGATAATATAAATGGGGTTAGGAGGGGAGTCCAGGGACATCATCAGGAGTAAGGGATGATATAAGGGGGACAGGAGGTGAATCCAGGGACATCATCAGGGGTAAGAGATGATATAAAGGGGACAGGAAGGGAGCCCAGGGACATCATCAGGGGCAAAGGTTTATATAAGGGGGATAAGAGGGGAGTCCAGGGACATTATCAGGGGTAAGGAATAATATAAAGAGGATAGGGGGTGAGTCCAGGGACATCATCAGGGGTAAGGGATGATATAAGGGGGATCAGAGGAGAATCCAGGGACATCATCAGGGGTAATGGATGATATAAAGGGGATAGAAGGTGAATCCAGGGACATAATCAGGGGTAAGGGATGATATAAAGGGGATAGGAGGTGAATCCAGGGACATTATCAGAGGTAAGTGATGATATAAAGGGGATAGGAGGGGAGTCTATGGACATCATCAGGGGTAATATAAAGGGGATAGGAGGGAAGTCCAGGGACATGCTCAGGGATAATATAAAAGGGATAGGTCACTTTGCATAGACTGGCGCTGATGTGTCCTGGGAACGCTATCAATTGGGGTTTGTAACGATGCTGTGGCCAGGGTGTATATACCATGGCATAGGTCTCTCATAGTAAATTCAGGGCTGTGGCTAGAGTTTATGCCATGGCAGAAGTCTCTCATAGTGGATCAGGTGCTGTGGTTAGTGTGTATGCCATGGCAGGAGTTGGTCATAGTGAATCAGTTGTAGTGATTGGTGTGTATGCCATAGCAGAAGTTGGTCATAGTAAATCTAGCGCTATGGTCAGTGTGTATGCCATTGCAGAAGTTTCTCATAGTTGATCTGGTTCTGTGGCTGATGTATTTCATAGTGGATCCGTTGCTGTGGTCTATGTGCATGCATGTCAGAGGTTTTCATAGTGAATCCAGTGTTGTGGCCTGTGTGTATACCATAGTAGAAGTCTATCATAATGGAGTCAGTGCTGTGAAGGTGTGTATGCCATGGCAGAAGTCTATCATATTGGATGCATTGTTGTGACCGATGTGTATGCGAGGTGTAGTATTTGTTCTCATCAGTGTCCAGTACTGGTGCTACACCACTATTCTGGCCTTTTGGTAGGAATGGCTGACGGTACAGTATCTCTGTTCATTGTATGATGGGGGCTCTGAAGCTTAGACCAGCTGGAACAGAAACCGGGGCATCCACGGGATATGAGGCACAGGAGTAATTCCCCCCGGGAAGACTGGAGGAGCCCAGTGCCTCCTGATTCAAATGGGTCTACCTGATCTGGCCATGGGCTGGGAAGGCAGAGAGCCCATGGTGTAAGTGCCCCTTGGGAGTTGGTTGCCCCAGAGGTGCTCTTACTCTCTTACTGCCGATTCACACAGGGGCAACACGACTTGCAGGCCGACTCAACGAGGCGACCTGCACACGACTTCAGCGGCGACTTGCAAAACGACTTCTGTATAGAAGTCAATGCAAGTCGCCTGAAGTCGCCCCAAAGATACTACATGAACCTTTTTCTAAGTCGCTCCTAATAGAACGGTTCCATAGTACAGAACGGGATGCGACTTGTCAGGCGGCTAAGTCGCCTGACAAGTCGCCCCTGTGTGAACCAGGGCTGAGTATCAAATGAGCCTGGGAAACCCACCATGAGAATGAGCACTAGGCCACATCACCTAAACATTTTTCTGCTCAGTGCCTCTATGGTCTAGGCCTATTGGCTAAGTCCGGTGCAATTTTTGCTTCCAGGCCTCAAGGCCTAGTCATTGCACCTGCACTATTTGTTTAATTTATTTTTCTCTCACTTTGCAATTCTGTCTGTTTATTTTTCTCACTTGGATGGAGGGTGTGGGTCCTTTGGCCTACCTTAAAGTCTAGGGGGAGGATGTGTGGCCTTTAGGTTCCTTCCTCCCCTGAACCAGGGGGGATCTCTCTTCGGGAGAGCCCCTCACCTAGTACTCGGTGGTCAGCTTCAGGTGGCCATGAGGGGAGGGGTCTACCACACCTTTTGGCTAGGTAGACCAAGGTGAGCCTTGCCCCTGTCAGGAGCCTTGCGCCCCAGGAAGTCAGGGAAAAATCCTACTTCTTCGGGAGGTGAACTAGAGACACATCGTTAGGTGCACTTTTTTGTGTGTGCTTTTTCACATGCACTTAGGTGTTTTGTTTTTTGTATCACAGATAAGAAAAAAAAAAAAAGAAGTCTCTCATAGTGGATCCAGTGCTGTGGCCTGTGTGTATGCCGTGGCAGAAGTCTCCCATAGTGGATCTGGTGCTGTGGCCAGTGTGTATGCCATGGTAGAAATCTATCAAAGTGGATCCAGTGTTGTGGCCGGTGTGTGTGCCATGGCAGAAGTCTAGCACAGTGGATCTGGTGCTGTGGCCTGTGTGTATGCTATGACAGAAGTCTGTCATAGTGAATCTGGTGATGTGGCCTGTGTGTATGCCATGGCAGATGTCTATCACAGTGGATCTGCTGCTGTGGCCAATGTGTATGCCATGGCAGAAGTCTAGCACAGTGGATCCAGTGCTGTGGCCTGTATGTATGCCATGGCAGGAGTCTCCCATACTGGATCTGGTGCTGTGGCCGATGTGTATGCCATGGCAGAAGTCTAGCACAGTGGATCCAGTGCTGTGGCCTGTATGTATGCCATGGCAGGAGTCTCCCATACTGGATCTGGTGCTGTGGCCGATGTGTATGCCATGGCAGAAGTCTAGCACGGTGGATCCAGTGCTGTGGCCTGTGTGTATGCCATGGCAGAAGTCCCTCATAGTGAATCTGGTGCTGTGGCCTGTGTGTGTATGCCATGGCAGATGTCTATCATAGTGGATCTGGTGCTGTGGCTGGTGTGTATGCCATGGCAGAAGTCAAGCAAAGTGGATCTGGTGTTGTGGCCGGTGTGTATGCCATGGCAAAAGTCTATCACAGTGGATCTGGTGTTGTGGCCATTGTGTATACCATGACAGGTCTATCAAAGTGGATCTGGTGTTGTGGCCGGTGTGTATGCCATGGCAGAAGTCTATCATATTGGATCTGGTGCAGTGGCCAATGTATATGCCATGGCAGATGTCCCTCATAGTGGTTCTGGTGTCGTGGCCGGTGTGTATGCCATGGCAGAAGTCTATCATAGTGGATCTGATGTTGTGGCAATTGTGTATACCATGGCAGGTCTATCAAAGTGTATCTGGTGTTGTGGCCTGTGTGTATGCCATGGCAGAAGTCTATCATAGTGGATCTGGTGCTGTGGCTGGTGTGTATGCCATGGCAGAAGTCTATCACAGTGGATCTGGTGCTGTGGCTGGTGTGTATGCCATAGTAGAAATGTCTCATAGTGGATCTGGTATTGTGGCCGGTGAGTCTCAAAGTGGATCCTTCCATGCCGTATTTGTCAGGTGATCACATACTTATTTCTTGTACTCCGGCATTGCCGTATCTCCTTCGAAAAGGCAGTAACACAGATTTTGCCTCTTATAATACTTTACATTTTCCAGTAAGCGATATTACAAGCCTCCAGAGTGAGAAAAGACAGAGAGTTGTGTGTTTAATGAAATGGGGCATAAATACAGTTAGCCGTTATCTGCCCGGCTCCTCCACCGCGTCCGATTCTTCTCTATCGACAAACACCAATAAAAGCGAATGAAACGCTCTTTTGTGTTCCTTCTTCTGAAGATCATAAAGCGGAGATACAGCCTATAATTTTCAGCAGTTTAATAAGATGGGCAAGGCAGGCCTGCTGGAACCTGTGCGTACCGAACGCCTGTGCTGCACATCCTAGGGAACAGCGCTTAGCACTGCATGGATCTCAAGTATAATACAACAGCATCTATAACTACTGTATACCATCCTTTATAATTAAATTACACTTCACAAGGCTCCTCATGTCTGTAAGAATTAGGATCATGGGGGGGGAAATGTGAATGTTTTCATCTCCTCAGCAGTTCCGGGTATTCAATAAGTTCGATTTCTGTGCTGTTTTCTGAAATACAGGATCCCTCCACTCTTCCCCCCCCAGCACTACATCTCTATGAGGAGGCACACACTGGTCATTGTAGTCTTCAAAGACACTGCAGGGTGTATCTGCCGGTAGTTGTAGTTCTCCATCATTTGAAGTGGTACAGTGTGTGTCTGCTCATGCTGGTAGTTTAAGTTTCCCATCTGTTGGAGGAGTGCAGAGTGTCTGTACATGCTGGGAATTGTGGTTCTCACAGTGTGAGGAGTGAAGGGCATTTGTATTGTACATGCTGGGAGTAGTAGTTCTCCTTCAGTTAGAGGAAAGCAGGGTGTGTGTACACTTGAAATTTTAGCTCTCTCTCATTTGGAATGCAGAGTGTCTACACATGATAGGAGTTGTAGTTCTTTTAGCTGGAATGCGGGGTGTCTGAACACAATAGCAGCTGTAGTTGCTCCTTAGTCTGTAGGGTTCAATATTGAGTTGGCCCACCCTTTGCAGCTATAAAAGCTTCAACTCTTCTGGGAAGGCCGTCCACAAGGTTTAGGAGGGTGTCTATGGGAATGTTTGACCATTCTTCCAGAAACGAATTTGTGAGGTCAGGCACTGAAGTTGGACGAGAAGGCCTGGCTCGCAGTCTCCACTCTAATTCATCCCAAAGGTGTTCTATTGGGTTGAGGCCAGTCAAGTTCCTCCACCCCAAACTCGCTCATCCATGTCTTTATGGACCTTTCTTTGTGCACTGGTGAGCAGTCATGTTGGAATAGGAAGGGGTCATCCCCAAACTGTTCCCACAAAGTTGGGAGCATGAAATTGTCCAAAATGTCTGAGTATGCTGACACCTTAAGAGTTCCCTTCACTGGAACTAAGACGCCAACCCCTGAAAATTAACCCCCCCACACCATAATCCCCACTCCACCAAACTTTACACTTGGCACAATGCAGCCAGGCAAGCACCGTTCTCCTGGCAACCGCCAAACTCAGACATGTCCATCGGCTTACCAACAAAGCGTGATTGGTCACTCCAGAGAACACGTCTGCACTGCTCTATAGTCCAGTGGCGGCGTGCTTTACACCACGGCATCCGACACTTTGAATTCCACTTGGTGATGTAAGGCTTGGATGCATCTGCTCGGCCATGGAAACCCATTCCACGAAGCTCTCTACGCACTGTTGTTGTGCTAATCTGAAGGCCACATGAAGTTTGGAGATCTGTAGCTATTGACTCTGCAGACAGTTGGCGAATTCTGCGCACTGTGAGCTTCAGCGTGCGCTGACCCCGCTCTATCATTTTACGTGGCCTACCACTCCGTGGCTGAGTTGCTGTTGTTCCCATTTGCTTCCACTTTGTTATAAAATCGTTAAAGCCGCGTACACACGAGCGGAATGTCCGACGGAAGCTTTTCATCGTCTATTCCGATCGTGTGTATGCCCCATCGGACTTTTTTTTTTTTTTTCGAAAATTCTGACGGACCTAGAAATGGAACATGTTCTAAATATTTCCAACGCAACCAGTTCCGATCGGGAAAACCGATCGTCTGTATGCTGTTCCGACGGACCAAAAAACGACGCATGCTCTGAAGCAAGTACGAGACGGAAGCTATTGGCTACTGGCTATTGAACTTCCGTTTTCTAGCCCCGTCGTAAGTGTTGTACGTCACCGCGTTCTGGGCGGTCGGACTTTGGGTTGACTATGTGTAGGCAAGACCGCTTGAATGGAATTCCGTCTGAAAAACCTTCGGAGTTTATTCGGACGGCAAAACCGGTCGTGTGTACGGGGCATAACCGTTGGCCGTGGAATATTTTGTAGCAAGGAAATTTCTCGCATGGACATATTGCACAGGTGGCGACCTATCACGGTACCACGCCTGAATTCACTGAGCTCCTGAGAGAGACCCATTCTTCCACAAATGGTTGTGGAAGCCGTCTGCATGCCCTAGGTGATCGATTTTAAACACCTGTGGCCATGGAGGTGATTGGAACACACAAATCCAATGATTTGGCAGGGTGTCCCCATACTTTTGGCAATATAGTGTATAGTAGTAAACAAATACTCTTGCGCACGAGCGCGATGTCCGGGTTATTTAATGCTCAAAGGGTAATTCCTCAGGCCTTGCTGCCCTCCGGGATAGGAGGTATCCTAGCAATCAAGAGAGCGAATAGAGAAAAGAGGGCGCATCAGCCTTGTGCGTTATTGTTTGGTAAATTTATTTGTGAAAACAGATTAACCACTTTCAGCCCCGGAAGGATTTACGCCCTTCCTGACCAGGCCATTTTTTTTGCGATACGGCACTGCGTCGCTTCAACTGACCATTGCGCGGTCGTGCGACGCTGTACCCAAACAAAATTGACGTCCTTTCTTTTTCCCCACAAATAGAGCTTTATTTTGGTAGTATTTGATCACCTCGGTTTTTATTTTTTGCGCTATAAACAAAAGAAGAGCGACAAATTTGAAAAAAGTACACAATATTTTTTTACTTTTTGCTATAATACATATCTCAAATTTTTAAAAAAATTAAATTTCTTCATCAGTTTAGGCCGATATATATTCTTCTACATATTTTTTTAGTAAAAAAAAAAATCGCAATAAGCGTATATTGATTGGTTTGCGCAAAAGTTATAGCGTCTACAAAATGTACTAGTAATGGCGGCGATCTGCGATTTTTATCGGGACTGCCACGTTGCGGCGGACAGATCGGACACATTTTTGAGACCACTGACATTTATACAGCGATCAGTGCTAAAAAAAAACTGCACTGATTACTGTATAAATGTCACTGGCAGGGAAGGGGTTAACACTAGGGGGCGATCAAGGGGTTAATTGTGTTCCCTCGTTGTGTGTTCTAACTCTGGGGGGAACGGGACTGACTTGGGGAGGAGACCGATCGTTGTTTCTACAAACTAGGAACACACAATCTGTCTCCTCTCCCCTGACAGAACGTGGATTTGTGTATTTACACACACACACATGCCCGTTCTCGCTCTGTCAGGAGCAATCGCGGGTGCCCGGCGGACATCGACGGCGGGCAGTCGGCAAGTGGTTACAAACTACTCACAAACATGTGAAAATAATTTGTTTTGTAAAAAGCCTCCAAATGGTGGCAGTCAATCTCAGAACGACAGTCTCCAAATGGTGAAAGAGAGGACTTCAGGACCACTGCTGGCTTCCATGTATTGAAGGGATACCTTCTTCTTCAGAGAATGGAGGGAGTAGTTTTTAATCTGTTTTTACAAATAAATTTACCGAAGGATAATGCACAAGTGGTGCGCCCTCTTTTCTCTATTTCCTCTCTAGTGTATGGGGTATATCATATAGATATATATTAGTGTATGGGGTGGCATATGGAGTATATAATATATATATTAGTGTATGAGGTGTATAATATATATTAGTGTATGGGGTATATAATATATATATATATATTAGTGTATGGTGTATATAATATATATATTAGTGTATGGGGTATATAATATATATATATTAGTGTGTGAGGTATATAATATATATATATTAGTGTATGGGGTATATAACAAATATATTAGTGTATGGGGTATATAATATATATATTAGTGTATGGGGTATATAATATATATATATATATATTAGTGTATGAGGTATATAATATATATATTAGTGTATGGAGTATATAATATATATATTAGTGTGTGGGGTATATAATCTATATATTAGTGTATGGGGTATATAATATATTAGTGTATGGAGTATATAATATATATATTAGTGTATGAGGTATATAATATATATATTAGTGTATGGGGTATATAATATATATATTAGTGTATGAGGTATATAATATATATATTAGTGTATGGGGTATAATATATATATATATTAGTGTATGAGGTATATAACATGTATATATTAGTGTATGGGGTAGATAATATATATATTAGTGTAAGGGGGATATAATATATATATTAGTGTATGGGGTATATAATATATGTGTATGGGGTATATAATATATATATATTAGTGTATGAGGTATATAATATATATATTAGTGTATGGGGTATATAATATATATATTAGTGTATGGGGTATTTAATATATATATTAGTGTATGTGGTATATAATATATATGTGTATGGGGTATATATATATATGTATTAGTGTATGGGGTATATAATATATATATATATATATATATATATATATTAGTGTATGGGGTATATAATATATATATATATTAGTGTGTGAGGTATATAATATATATATATTAGTGTATGGGGTATATAATATATATATTAGTGTATGGGGTATATAATATATATAATAGTGTATGAGGCATATAATATATATGTATATTAGTGTATGGGGTATATAATATATATATTAGTGCATGGGGTATATAATATATATATATTAGTGTATGGGGTATATAATATATATATATTAGTGTATGGGGTATATAATATATATATATTAGTGTGTGAGGTATATAATATATATATTAGTGTATGGGGTATATAATATATATAATAGTGTATGAGGCATATAATATATATATATTAGTGTATGGGTATATAATATATATGTATATTAGTGTATGGGGTATATAATATATATATTAGTGTATGGGGTATATAATATATATATTAGTGTATGGGGTATAAAATATATATATATTAGTGTATGGGTTATATAATATATATATGTGTATGGGGTATATAATATATATATTCGTGTATGGGGTATATAATATATATATATATTAGTATATGAGGTATATAATATATATATTAGTGTATGGGGTATATAATATATATATATATATATATATATATATTAGTGTATGAGGTATATAATATATATATTAGTGTAGGGGGTATATAATATATATATATGTGTATGGGCTATATAATATATATATTAGTGTATGGGGTATATAATATATATATTAGTGTAAGGGTATATAATATATATGTGTATGGGGTATATAATATATATATATTAGTGTATGGGGTATATAATATATATATATTAGTGTATGAGGTATATAATATATATATTAGTGTATGGGGTATATAATATATATATTAGTGTATGGGGTATATAATATATATGTATATTAGTATATGGGGTATATAATATATATATTAGTGTATGGGGTACATAATATATATTAGTGTATGAGGTATATAATATATATATTCGTTTATAGGGTATAAAATATATATATATATTAGTGTATGAGGTGTATAATATATATTAGTGTATGGGGTATATAATATATATATATTAGTGTGTGAGGTATATAATATATATATATGTTAGTGTACGGGGTATATAATATATATATTAGTGTATGGGGTATATAATATATATATATTAGTGTATGGGGTATATAATATATATATATGTGTGTATGGGGTATATAATATATATATTAGTGTATGGGGTATATAATATATATTAGTGTATGGGGTATATAATATATATTAGTGTATGGGGTATATAATATATATATTAGTGTATGGGGTATATAATATATATATTAGTGTATGAGGTATATAATATATATATTAGTGTATGGGGTATATAATATATATTAGTGTATGGGGTATATAATATATATATTAGTGTATGGGGTATATAATATATATATTAGTGTATGAGGTATATAATATATATATTAGTGTATGAGGTATATAATATATATATAGTGTATGGGGTATATAATATATATATTAGTGTATGGGGTATATAATATATATTAGTGTATGGGGTATATAATATATATATTAGTGTATGGGGTATATAATATATATATTAGTGTATGAGGTATATAATATATATATTAGTGTAGGGGTATATAATATATATATATATATATATATATATATATATATATATATATATATATATATATATATATATATATATATGTGTGTGTGTGTATGGGGTATATAATATATATTAGTGCATGGGGTATATAATATATATATATTAGTGTATGAGGTATATAATATATATATATTAGTGTATGGGGTATATAATATATATGTATATTAGTGTATGGGGTATATAATATATATATTAGTGTATGGGGTATATAATATATATATTAGTGTATGGGGTATAAAATATATATATATTAGTGTATGGGTTATATAATATATATATATGTGTATGGGGTATATAATATATATATTCGTGTATGGGGTATATAATATATATCTTAGAGTATGGGGTATATAATATATATATATATTAGTGTATGGGGTATATAATATATATATATATTAGTATATGAGGTATATAATATATATTAGTGTATTGGGTATATAATATATATATTAGTGTATGAGGTATATAATATATATATTAGTGTAGGGGGTATATAATATATATATATGTGTATGGGCTATATAATATATATATTAGTGTATGGGGTATATAATATATATATTAGTGTAAGGGTATATAATATATATATATATATTAGTGTATGGGGTATATAATATATATATTAGTGTAAGGGGTATATAATATATATGTGTATGGGGTATATAATATATATATAAGTGTATGGGGTATATAATATATATATATTAGTGTATGAGGTATATAATATTTATATTAGTGTATGGGGTATATAATATATATATTAGTGTATGGGGTATATAATATATATGTATATTAGTATATGGGGTATATAATATATATATTAGTGTATGGGGTATAAAATATATATATATATTAGTGTATGGGGTATATATATATATATATTAGTGTATGGGGTATATAATATATATATTAGTGTATGGGGTATATAATATATATTAGTGTATGAGGTATATAATATATATATTAGTGTATGGGGTATATAATATATATATATTAGTGTATGAGGTATATAATATATATATTAGTGTATGGGGTATATTATATATGTGTATGGGGTATATAATATATATGTATATTAGTGTATGAGGTATATAATATATATTAGTGTATGGGGCATATAATATATATATTAGCGTATAAGGGATATAATATATATATATATTAGTGTATGAGGTTATAATATATTTATTAGTGCATGGGGTATATAATATCGTAAATATATTAGTGTATGAGGTATATAATATATATATTAGTGTATGAAGTATATATAATATATATATTGGTGTATGGGGTATATAATATATATATTAGTGTATGGGGGGTATATAATATATAAGGGGAGGAGTCTCCATATTGGAGATGTATGATTGGGTGAAGTAAGGAGATGATGATTTTTGGGAGGGGGTCACATGACTTTTGTCTTCTCCTCAGCACTGTGTGTGTGTGCGGTAACCATGACAACCCCTCACCAGGCCCGGCTGCCGCAAGGAGGAGCCCCGAATGGTTGCTATGGGTTACCGCAGTTAAGTACGGGCCTATATCCCAGCCGGTGTCCGCTCCCATAGCCCCGCCCTCTCTGGGTCTCCCGGTTCATCGTCTGTGCGGACCTCGGAAAGGGGTAAATCCCTCCTCCTCCCCCCCCACGGACCGCTCCGGTCTCATCTCACAGAGACCCGCCACTACCAGGCCAAACTCCGCCCACTCTCCGCCGTGAGGGACGTTCAGGGGCGGGACTGGGAGTGACGGTAGGGGGGGGGGGGTGGGCGTGTCGTTCGGGGGGCGGAGCGGAACAGGCGGGCAGAGCGGACGGGTCCAGCTGATGGCAGAGCGAGGGGGGAGTCCGGCCTGACACTGAGGAGAGAGAGAGAGAGAGAGAGAGCGGAGATCCGGAGGAGAGGTGAGGGGGGAGCCGGGGAATGAGGAGAGTCCAGCGGCCTGTGTGTAAGAGAGGAGGGCGGGGAGAGGAGAGCCGGTGTGTCCGGTGTGAGGAGCCCGGGGGCCTGTCTGTGTGTGAGAGAGAGACCGAGACCGCCCTCCATACCCGACATGTACCCGACATATACCCGCCTCACCCCACACCGACTATATACATTGTATACAACATCCTATATATTATATACACTGTATACTCTCTACACCTCCCACACACTGTATACAACATCCTATATACAGTGTATACAGATCTCCTCCACACCGATACATTGTATACAACATCCTATATATAGTATACAGAGAGATAACACTGACTTCCATATATATATAATGTTCTTCACAGTCCTCACATAGTATATACATCACCCCATACATTGTATACAGATCTCCTCCACACCGATACATTGTATCTCCTGTACTCTCCACACTTCCCATACATTCCATATAACATCCTATATACAGAGAGCGAACACCGACATATATATATATATACACACACTTATTTATATATCTCTTGTACTTGTCATACTTCTCACATACACTGTATACAAGATCCTATATAATATATACACTGTATACAGCTCTGTGTACATC
>JBBGZY010002286.1:1475000-1642166 GCA_037952925.1 Lithobates clamitans | reverse complement strand
AGGAGAGAGAGAGGGGGGAGGAGAGAGAGAGAGGGGGGGAGAGAGAGGGGGGAGAGAGGGAGAGAGAGAGAGGGGGAGGAGAGAGGAGGAGGAGGAGAGAGAGAGAGGGGGGGGGGGGAGAGAGAGGGAGAGAAAAATAGAGAGAGAGACAGAGAGGGGGGAGGGAGAAAGAGCAAAAAAATCCTAGTCTGACTGTGCAATGCACAACCTCTGACTTAGATCCACAGCGCTGCTTCCCTGAACTTCTGGGTAGAGGAGCGCGCACCCTGAGTGCTGACCATGCACTTTTCCTTTGTTATGGATAGAAGGAGACTCATAAATAATGGCAGTTTGGAGCACAGAAACACATGTGGCTCCATTGAACCTGTAAAAGGATGTATCCATCAAAAAAACTGAAATCAGTGAAGAGAGGACCTGGAGATATCTACTGCCCCAAAAAATCTAGTCTTAAAAAAAAAGAGAAAAATGTGGTACAAGTCGAAGTCTGCAGCACTATATTATTATTTTTTCTTAGTATTTAATAACACTTTAATTGTAGCATTTCTTTACAAAAAAAAACCAAGTCAGTGCAAAATAATGTCAGAGTGTGGGTATTAATAGAGCCTGATATCAATGGCTACAAACTGTTCTTTAACAGAATGTTATTGTCACTTTCCTTCACAGATACTTCATTATCGCAGAGTGTGCAATGCAGCCATTAATTAAGCCTTGTGGCAGGATAACTAATAAATATCTCATGATCCTATAACTTAGAGATACACTCTAAAAAAAAAAAAAAGTTTATATATATATATATATATATATATATATATATATATATATATATATATATATATATATATATATATATATATATATATATATATATATATATATATATATATATATATATATATATATATATATATATATATATATATATATATATATATATATATATATATATATATATATATATATATATATATATATATATATATATACAGTATACAAAGTATTTGTAGATATATTATCAATAGAGATATAAAAAGACTGCTGTTCAGTCTTCCCTTTTCTTGGATTTCTTGCTGCTCTTCATGCTTCCAGTACTGATCACATGACCAATGCCAAGGTATTGCTCACATTTTGTCTTGTGTTGTAATGTTAATAGTATAACCCTGGGAATAGACAGGTTCTCCCAATATAGTGCAGAGGATGCCTGCCAGGCACAGTTCTATTTGTATTGCAAAAAACTTGAAGGGGGAGGGGGGATTTATCCTTTATTTAATGATATCAGAATCCAACAGGGGGACAGACCTCTAGCACCAATCCTTATAGCTGCAGACACACATGAAAGTCCCACAGGAGGTCTTACTCACAATGTCCCAGGAGCGGACTGCCACCCAGCTTCAGTGAGGGAGATAAAAGAACCTTCTCCAGACCAGGACTCCAAGACCCTACCCTCCAACAAAGATCCTGTAGCAAATCTTCTCCAGGTCTCCAGCCCAGCAACTGCTGAGACCCAAAACTGCAAATCTCCTCTCACACAAGCTGCCTCCCAGGGGCAGCAGCCCCGGGAGAAGCGTAACCCTCCTTGCAGAGTAAGAAAGAACACTCTGGAAGGGCCTCCCTGAATTATTTATCACCTCCCCAGCCACCAGTTGGACACCCCCTCCCAGGGATTGGAGGGATGTATGATAAATATGTATAACTAAGTGATTGATCCTCCTGCTCTATCTTCTGGAGGCTTCTTCCGGAAATAGGCAGGGGCAATCAATCACCCAGCGTAGGAAACCCTGACCAGACCAAAAGAACAGATCCTTGCTCCACTGACTACAGGGAAGCCAAAAACTAAATTCAGCCTAACAGAGGCAGGGGGCGCTCTATCAGAAATGGCCTGTTTTATCATGCTCTTCAGGTAACTATAAATTCTTCCTAAACTACCGAAATGTACATTTTCACTTCCTTGCAGGACTTTCTGGAATTCGCACCTCAAGTAATATTGTAATGGGCTACATGACTGCAAAGAACGCGAGTGCAAATATCAGGAATTCCCTGCAGGGAATTAGTTTTTATCATTGATGAGATATTTGCACGGAATGTGTCACATCTAAAGGGCTGCCAAGGTGGTAAAATATTCCATAATACAACATCAGAACCGATCGAGTGATTGTAGCAGGGAGATCCACTGACATCATCTATATCTTATTTTGGACCCACTGATGCCATTACTGGGTGGGTCTCTGTGCTTCTCTATGGAATGCAGGGAGATTATGGCTGGTGGGAGGGGGCTGTACATAGCTTCCTGAAGACCCCTAGTGGTGGACTTTTTAGGCACATAGAGAGTAGAATAGTATTTTAATACAAATATAGTTTATTAAATATATACATAACTACATATTAATCATGTAACATCCAGAATGCATCAGTAGCGTTTAACATCTATGTACATACAATAGTGTGAAATACTCTTGCACCCAACGCGTTTCGGTGTGTGCGTATCTCCTTCCTCAGGGGTGAGAATAAGCAAGAGAAATTTCTATTGTGTTCATAATGAGTTGCTGAATTAGCATTCCGTAATATTTTGCTGCATTGTGCTGCTGGATGCCGCTCTGAGCTGTCAGAACTTTAGGAACCTCTTATTGTAAAGCTACAACTACCTATATTTTACAATTACATTCATTGATTCCTCAGGATCTGCCAACTGGCCCCAGTGAATCCTCAGAATATATCCTGCCGTTATACCCTCTCTCCTTTTTTGGGGGGGTTATGAGAGTCTTTTTGTCTCTCTCTTCCATCATTATTACATACTTTTTGAACATCTTTAGTTTTGATCGGGCATGGATATAAAAAGTTTTCCAAAATAACTATACTAAGAGCTTTTTGGAGTCGAGAATTTATCTGGCAGATTTACCTTTTTGGTGTTATTTTAGAATATTACGGAATGCTAATTCAGCAACTCATTATGAACACAATAGAAATTTCTCTTGCTTATACTCACCCCTGAGGAAGGAGATACGCACACTCTGAAACGCGTTGGGTGCAAGAGTATTTCACACTATCGTATGTACATTGATGTCAAATGCTACTGATGCATTCCGGATGTTACATTTTACATGATTAATATGTTTTTATGTATATATTTAATAAACTATATTTGTATTAAAATACTATTCTACTATCTATGTGCCTAAAAAGTCCACCACTAGGGTTTTTTTGCTTTTAGCTTCAATATTGGATGTGGCACTAAAAAAAGCATTAAGTTGCCGTTCTACAAAACATTTCTAGCTTCCTGAAGACATCACACCGCCCTGCCTCAGTACTTCTCCCAAGAGCCCTGATGCAAGCATTGGGAGGAGTCACGCAAGTATCAAAATATTTTAATTAGTGGGTGTCGGAAGCAGTGGGCTGGCTCTTGGGAGGAGCTATGCAAATATCAAAATGCCTTGATGGGTGGGTGTCAAGTGGGTGTTTCCTAGACAGGATGTATTTGCATACAGATCACCCTAGGTGGTAACCCTTACATGGGAAGCTGAGCCTCCATGATTAAAAGGGGAACAGTTCAATCAGGAAAATACCTTGTTTTGACCACTAGATGGAGCTGATGATCATAGGAAATATAAGCTGGGAAGGAAAGTGCTAGAAGATGTGGGGGCATCCTCCAACCAGGATCTGACTTTCTGCAGCTTCTAATGCACATGGTAAGAAGCTCACAGTGTGCAGTGAAATCAGAGGAAGCCTTTCCCACAGTCCAAAACCTGTTCTTGGACACGTCGCCGGTGCCCTATTACCATCAAAACCTCAAACCGCTCCCGTCCACTTAGCGCCCTCAGCAAAATGAGCCAAATCACCTTTAAATGGAAAGGAAAGTGCCGCGTGTCCAATTACACGTTAATAAAAGTTTTATTGATGTCAGAGCGGCCCAGGTATGAGAGGCGACATCTCCCCCCATATTATTCATACCATCAAACCTTCGGAATTCCCGAGAAATGTCAGCCTAAGATGTACTATCTGCCGCAGCTCCTCACTAATTAAAGGGAGGCCGGCGGAGTCGCTCATACGGTGCGGTGTAGACGGTGTGTAGAAGACGGCCTTGGAGACACACGACAGCTCATACATGCTTTATAGAAACTAGGCCACTCCGAGTCACCGTCTTCCACGCAAATGTCACCCTTCTGTGCTGAGCATGAAAGGAGAGAGAGAATATATATAATATATATATATATATATATATATATATATATATATATATATATATATATATATATATACATACATACATACATACACAGTGGGGCAAAAAAGTATTTAGTCAGCCACCAATTGTGCAAGTTCTCCCACTTAAAAAGATGAGAGAGGCCTGTAATTGTCATCATAGGTATAACTCAACTATGAGAGACAAAATGTGGAAACAAATCCAGACAATCACAAGAATTTATTTGCAAATTATGGTGGAAAATAAGTATTTGGTCACTTACAAACAAGCAAGATTTCTGGCTCTCACAGACCCGTATCTTCTTCTTTAAGAGGCTCCTCTGTCCTCCACTCATTACCTGTATTAACGGCACCTGTTTGAACTTGTTATCAGTATAAAAGACACCTGTCCACAACCTCAAACAGTCACACTCCAAACTCCACTATGGTGAAGACCAAAGAGCTGTCGAAGGACACCAGAAACAAAATTGTAGACCTGCACCAGGCTGGGAAGACTGAATCTGCAATAGGCAAGCGGCTTGGTGTGAAGAAATCAACTGTGGGAGCAATAATTACAAAATGGAAGACATACAAGACCACTGATAATCTTCCTCGATCTGGGGCTCCACGCAAGATCTCACCCCGTGGGGTCAAAATGATCACAAGAACGGTGAGCAAAAATCCCAGAACAACACAGGGGGAGCTAGTGAATGACCTGCAGAGAGCTGGGACCAACGTAACAAAGGCTACCATCAGTAACACACTACGCCGCCAGGGACTCAGATCCTGCAGTGCCAGACGTGTCCCCCCCGCTTAATCCAGTACATGTCCGGACCCGTCTGAGGTTTGCTAGAGAGCATTTGGATGATCCAGAAGAGGATTGGTAGAATGCCATATGGTCAGATGAAACCAAAGTAGAACTGTTTGGTAGAAACACAACTCGTGTTTGGAGGAGAGAGAATGCTGAGTTGCAACCAAAGAACACCATACCTACTGTGAAGCATGGGGGTGGAAACATCATGCTTTGGGGCTGTTTCTCTGCAAAGGAAACAGGACGACTGATCTGTGTACATTGAGATTTTAAGTGCAAACCTCCTCTCATCAGCAAGGGCATTGAAGTTGAAACGTGGCTGGGTCTTTCAGCATGACAATGATCCCAAACACACCGCCCGGGCAACGAAGGAGTGGCTTCGTAAGAAGCATTTCAAGGTCCTGGAGTGGCCTAGCCAGTCTCCAGATCTCAACCCCATAGAAAACCTTTGGAGGGAGTTGAAAGTCCGTATTGCCCAGCGACAGCCCCAAAACATCACTGTTCTAGAGGAGCTCTGCATGGAGGAATGGGCCAACATACCAGCAACAGTGTGTGACAACCTTGTGAAGACTTACAGAAAACGTTTGACCTCTGTCATTACCAACAAAGGATATATAACAAAGTATTGAGATGAACTTTTGATATTGACAAAATACTTATTTTCCACCATAATTTGCAAATAAATTCTTTCAAAAATCAGACAATGTGATTGTCTGGATTTGTTTCCACATTTTGTCTCTCATAGTTGAGGTATACCTATGATGACAATTACAGGCCTCTCTCATCTTTGTAAGTGGGAGAACTTGCCCAATTGGTGGCTGACTAAATACTTATTTGCCCCACTGTATATATATATATATATATATATATATATATATATATATATATATATATAATCTATCAACATAGTTGTATATATATATATATATATATATATATATGTTGTATATACAATTGTACTGTATGCCCTCGTGTCTTAAAGTGATGCGCAAACTGTTGGCGCTATATAAATCCTGTATAATAATAACAATAAATAAATATATATATATATATATATATATATATATATATATATATACAGTATCTCACAAAAGTAAGTACACCCCTCACATTTGTGTAAATCTTTTCTTCTATCTTTTCATGTGACAACACTGAAGAAATGACACTTTGTTACAATGTAAAGTAGTGAGTGTACAGCTTGTATAACAGTGTAAATTTGCTGTCCCCTCAAAATAACTCAACACACAGCCATTAATGTCTAAACCGCTGGCAACAAAAGTCAGTACACCCCTAAGTGAAAATGTCCAAATTTTCATTGTCATTATTTCGTGTGGCCACCATTATTTTCCAGCACTGCCTTAACCCTCTTGGGCATGGAGGTCACCAGAACTTCACAGGTTGTCACTGGAGTCCTCTTCCCCTCCTCCATGATGACATCACGGAGCTGGTGGATGTTAGAGACCTTGCGCTCCTCCACCTTCACTTTGTGCACTAGTCCAAATCATTCGATGGAGGGAGGATTATGGTGGGGGGTTGTTTTTCAGGGTAGTTCCAGTGAAGGGAACTCTTAAGGCGTCAGCAAACCAAGACATTTTGGACAATTTCATGCTCCCAACTTTGTGGGAACAGTTTGGGGATGGCCCCTTCCTATTCCAACATGACTGCACACCAGTGCCAAAGCAAGGTCCATAAAGACATGGATGAGCAAGTTTAAGGTGGAGAAACTTGATTGGCCTGCACAGAGTCCTGACCTCAACGTGATAGAACACCTTTTGGGATGAATTAGAGCGAAGGCTATGAGTCAGGCCTTCTCATTCCAACACCAGTGCCTGACCTCACAAATGCTCTTCTGAAAGAATGGTCTAACATTCCCATAGACACACTCCTAAACCTTGTGGACAGCCTTCCCAGTGTGTGTGTGTGTGTATATATATATATATATATATATATATATATATATATATATACCGTATTTATCGGCGTATAACACGCACTCTTTTCCCCATAAAATCAGGGGAAAATTGTGTGTGCGTGTTATACGCTGATCCCCCGCCGATTGTGAGCCTTTTGGCGGCTCTCGGAGGGTTTCAGACGTTCTCTGCGGCTTTCCGCCATTCTCGGCGGCTTCCGGCCACTTTCGTCCATTCTCGGCGGCTTTCAGCAATTCTCGGCAGCTCTCGCAGTGCCGCGTGAGCCGCCGAAAGCCGAGTGCGTCCGAAAGCCACCGAAAACGGCCGAGAGCCGCCGAGAATGGCCGAAAGCAGCCGAGAACGGCGGCGCCATTTTTAAATGTCAGATGTCTGCAAACGACACGAGGCAAGGCTGCAGACTACTGATGAACACTGACAAGGCTGGAATAGGGGACAAAGGGGGACAAGGCTGCAATCAGGGACAATGCTGCAATGGGGGACAAGGCTGCAATCAGGGACAAGGCTGCAATCAGGGACAATGCTGCAATGGGGGTCAAGGCTGCAATGGGGGACAAGGCTGCAATGGGGAACAAGGCTGCAATCAGGGACAAGGCTGCAGATGGACACTGATGAGGCTGCATTGGTGGGCATTTAAATGTAAGTTTTTTTCCTTAAACTTCCCTCTTAAACTTGGGGTGCGTGTTATATGCCAGCGCGTGTTATACACCGATAAATACAGTATATATATAGCCTTCTGAGAAGAATTGAAGCTGTTATAGCTGCAAAGGGTGGGCCAACTCAATATTGAACCCTACGGACTAAGACTGGGATGTCATTAAAGTTCATGTGTGTGTAAAGGCAGGTGTCCCAATACTTTTGGTAATATAGTGTAATATATATATAGTGTATATATATATATATATAGTCTATTAGTGTGTCCACGGAACAGGAGGATAGCCCTCATGTAACACCTCCTAAGTACATAGAAATGCAAGGACAGCAAATTTCTGTTTTTTACTGTATCTCATGTAACAGTACAATGTAACAGATGTTGCCATTACTTGCTGTTACTTTGTATAAGTATTTGTAATTACATGAAATAAAAAAAGCAAAAAAAAAAAAAAAACAACAAAATGCTATTTTTTGCTATTGTTTTTATATCTTTCATTCAGGCTGACTTAAAGCTGGACTCTGAATATGAAAAACAGATATGACTGCAGCTCCATATTAAATAATAAATCATTAAATATATATTTTTTAATACATGCCCTGTAATAACCTGACTTTGACCTATGTATGATCCTCTCTCAATTCCATGTGCAGCAGAGCCCATATTGAGAAAAACACAGCACATAGAGCCAATCAGCCAATCAGAGCTTATGAGCTAACAATGAGCTTGCTGATAGGGGATGAGAGCAGAGTGAAGAAGTGATAAAATGAACATTACACCCCTCTTATTTTTACTGCCCAATCACAGGCTGGGGGAGGGACATGCCCTGTAAGTGTTACTGAATTGCAGCAGAAAAAAAATATGTTTCCTGCCCCGCCAGATGGGGGTGTGCTGTGTGTGGCAGAGCTGTGTAAATCTCAGGACTGGATAGGCACAACAGCAAATCTTTTGGCGGGTAGAACAGTCCCATGTATGTAATCTATCTGTGTATTTAGCTGGAGTTCAGCTTTACCATTTCAGGTGGTGTGAAGGTTATTATTTTTTTATAAAGGAGGACTACAGACCTGCGTGTGCCACTCTGAAACCAGATTCACTTTGTTTTTATTAAGGGCTTCAGGACTAAGCAGTGCTAGCTGCCCATCACCTCCATTGGTGCCCACTGAGTCCTTCTTGACTTCCTCTCCTCTTCTCTCTCTCTTCCTCTTCTCTTCCTCTACCTCTTCTTCTCTCCTTTCTCTTCCTCTACATCTTCCTCTCCTCTTCCTCTACCTCTTCCTCTCCTTTTCCTCTACCTCTTCCTCTCCTGTACCTCTTCCTTTTCCTTTTCTTCTCCTTTTTTTTCATACTCCTCTCCCCTTCCTCTACATTTTCCTCTACCTCTCCTGTTCCTCTTCCTCTTCCTCTCCCTCTCCTCTACTTCTCCCCCTACCTCTCCCTCTTCCTCTCCTCTTCCTATTCCCCTTTCCTCTCCTCTATCTCTTCCTCTCCTCTACCTCCTCCTTTCCCTCTCCTCTACCCCCCCTCTCTCCCCCTCTCTCTCTCACTCTTCCTCTACCTCTTCCTCTCCTCTTTTCTCCTCTTCCTCTTCTCTTCCTCTTCCTCTCCTCTACCTCTTCCTCTTCCTCTCCCTCTCCCTCTCCTCTACCTCTCCCTCTCCTCTTCTTATCCCTCTCCTATATCTCTTTCTCTCTTCTACCTCTTCCTCTCCCTCTCCTCTACCCCTCCCTCTTCCTCTCCCTTTCCTCTATGTCTTTCTCTCCCTCTCCCTCTTCCTCTCCCTCTCCTCTTCCTCTATGTCTTTCTCTACTTCTTCCTCTTCCTCTCCTCTTCCTCTACCTCTTCCTCACGTATTTCTCTTCCTTTTCCTCTCCTCTACCTCTACCTCTTTCTCTCCTCTTCCTCTACATCTTCCTCTACCTCTTCCTCCTCTTCTCCTCTTTTTTCATATTCCTCTCCTCTACATTTTCCTCTACCTCTTCTTCTCCTCTTCCTTTTCCTCTCACCTTCCTCTTCCTCTCCCTTTTCCTCTCCCTCTCCTTCTTCCTCTATGTCTTCCTCTACCTCTTCCTCTCTTCTTTCTCTTCCTCTCTCCTTTCTCTTCTTCTTCCTCTACATCTTTCTTTCCTCTTCCTCTACATCTTCTTCTCTGCTTTCTCTTCCTTTTCCTCTCCTCTTCCTCTCCGCCTTCCTCTACTCCTTCCTCTTCCTCCTCCTCTTCTCTTCCTGCTCCTCCTCTCCTCTTCCTCTCCTCTACCTCTTCCTCCCCCTCTCCTCTACCTTTCCCTCTTCCTCTACCTCTTCCTTTCTTCTTTCTCTTCCTTTTCCTCTCCTCTTCCTCTGCTCTTCTTCTACATCTTCCTCTGCCTCTTCCTCTTCTTCTCCTCTTTTTTCATATTTCTTTACCTCTTCCTCTACATTTTCCTCTCCTCTCCCCTTCCTCTTCCTCTCCCTTTTCCTCTCCCTTTTCCTCTCCCTCTCCTCTTCCTCTACGTCTTTCTCTTCCTCTTCCTCTCCTCTTCCTCTCTTTCTCTTCCTCTTCCTCTACCTTTTCCTCTTCTCTTCCTCTTCTGTCCATTCTATCCCTTATACCCATTACTTACACTTATTATTTAGCTACAATACTATACCATCTGGTCATTTCTCTTTTTAGATCACCATTGCTTTTGCCCCTGAAGAGTTGGTATATCCCAACGAAACGCATCAGTCCTACATAGAAGGACGTTAGCCATACAGATGATTTTGTGTGTTTTTTTTTTACATTATTCCACACAAGACTTTTAAATACTATCCAGCCCATCCAGTGGTCTATGTTGTGTAGGACTTGTCTTCACCCCATGATATGCCAAAGTACCATGGCGTCAACATGTATATGTGGTTTTTAGCATGCCTTGCGTTTATGCAATCTTGTGTATGCACTTTTTGTCATTGAGTATGCTGTATATGATCTCATAAGGTACAGTAAAAATGTTCTTTGCAATGACTGCTTTTTGGTGTACATCTCTCATTTAAAGTCCCAAAACCCCCACTTTTTCTGACCTTTTCCTCTTCCTCTCCTCTTCCTCTCTCCTCTTCCTCTACCTCTTCCTGTCTCCTCTTTTTCTACCTCTTCCTCTCCTCTTCCTCTTTCCTCTCCTCTTCCTCTTTCCTCTTCCTCTACCTCTTCCTCTACCTCTTCCTCTCTCCTCTTCCTCTACCTCTTCCTCTTTCCTCTACCTCTTTCTCCCTCCTCTTCCTCTACCTCTTCTGCTACCTCTTCCTATACCTCTTCCTCTTCCTATCTCCTCTTCCTCTCCTCTTCCTCTCTCCTCTACCTCTTCCTCTCTCTTCTTCCTCTACCTCTTCCTTTACCTTTTCCTCACTCCTCTTCCTCTACCTCTTCCTCTACTCTTCCTCTCTCCTCTTCCTCTACCTCTTCCTCTCTCCTCTTCCTCTACCTCTTCCTCTCTCCTCTTCCTCTCTCCTCTTCCTCTACCTCTTCCGCTACCTCTTTCTCTACCTCTTCTGCTAACTCTTCCTCTACCTCTTCCTCTCTCCTCTTTCTCTACCTCTTCCTCTCTCCTCTTTCTCTACCTCTTCCCTCTTCCTCTACCTCTTCCTCTTCCTCTCCTCAAAAATGATGAAGGGTTAGAGGCGGCCAGGCAGTAAGCATTTTCTGAAAGAGACCAGCCTGTGTGTTTCTATTAGTACAGGTTCCCTTTTACAATCTCTGATACATACACTTTAAGTGCCGGAGTTCTGCTGAGGCAGCACAGCTTTGTGTTAGTTGGTGGCACGCCAGCATTGATTGGCTCCCTTCCATGTGACAGGGTGACGGATGTCATTGTCTGCCCTATCACACGCACCGCTAGCTTTCAGTAACAGCTACAGGGGAACTTCATAAAATATATATATATATCTGTAATGGGGGTGAGCAGGCTCATGGCAATCATTAAAAGCAGACCTCCATCCGCCCCTTCAGTCTTGCACAGTTGTACCAGTTCCTCTCCTGGACAGAAATGGCTTGCTCTGATTTCGCTGCACACTGTGAGCTTCTGACTTCTGACTGTCCCTGGCCACGCCCCTTTCATTCCTTGCATTTCAGTTCTTTCAATTATGGAGGCTCAGCATTACCTAGGGGGATCTGTATGCAAATACAGCCCACCTAGGAACGCCCCCCACTCCTCCAGACTGACACCCACTCATCAAGGCAATTTGATATTTGCATAACTCCGCCCAAGAGCCGGCCCACTGCTTGCATCAGGAGACTGAGGGCTGTTGAGAGGGGTAGAAGAAAGATGAGTAGAAAAAAAGACCATTGGTCCATTTTATATAATATATATATATACAGAATATATACATATTATACACAAATAACCTGTTACTATTGGCATTTGTGGTTGGCCCCCTTATTGAAATTTATCGGGGTGATCTCATTCTGGAACGTTCGGCTCGGAGAGATGTAAAAGCGTGTTTTGAAACGTGCCCATCAGACAGGAATGAAATATTCATACCGGACATTTATAAAATATGATTTAATGAGAGCTTAAAAGTATCTCTAATGAAAAATAGATTAGGTGTGTTTTTCATGTTCATTTTCACTTGAGCCGTGCAAAACTTGTTAAATAATTACAATTAGGGAAATGCGGCTCATGAAATATAAGTTTTCTGCCACTTCAGCTCTCTTTGAAGGAGAGATTTTTTTTACTAGGTCAGTTCTGTTCATCCACTCATCCCCCTGCCAGTTCATCCATTCATCCATCCATCCATCCATCCATCCATCCATCTCTACATCCATCCATCTCTCCTTCCATCCATCTCTGCATCCTTCCATCCATCTCTACATCCATCCATCCATCCATCCATCCATCCATCTCTCCATCCATCCATCCATCCATCCATCTCTCCATCCATCCATCCATCCATGCCTCCATCCATCCATCCATCCATCTCTCCATCCATCCATCCATCCATCCATCCATCTCTGCATCCTTCCATCCATCTCTACATCCATCCATCCATCCATCCATCTCTCCATCCATCCATCCATCTCTCCATCCATCTATCCATCCATCCATCCATCTCTCCATCCATCCATCTCTCCATCCATCCATCCATCCATCCATCCATCTCTGCATCCTTCCATCCATCTCTACATCCATCCATCCATCCATCCATCTCTCCATCCATCCATCCATCTCTCCATCCATCTATCCATCCATCCATCCATCTCTCCTTCCATCCATCTCTACATCCATCCATCCATCCATCCATCTCTCCATCCATCCATCCATCTCTCCATCCATCTCTCCATCCATCCATCCATCTCTCCATCCATCCATCTCTCCATCCATCCATCAATCCATCTCTCCATCATCCATCTCTCCATCATCCATCTCTCCATCCATCCATCCATCCATCCATCCATCCATCTCTCCATCCATCCATCCATCCATCCATCCATCCATCCATCCATCTCTCCATCCATCCATCCATCCATCCATCCATCCATCCATCCATCCATCCATCTCTTAGTTCCCTCTTTCCCATCCCTTCCTCTCCCGCTTCCTCTTTCTCTTCTTCTTTCTCTTACCTCTCGTGTCTTCCTCTCATTGCCTCTCTTCTCTTACTCTCCTCACTTCTCTTCCTCTCTTCTCTTACTCTCCTCACTTCTCTTGCTCTCCTCTCGTCTTTTTCTTTTCTCCTCTCTTCATATCTCTTCTCCTCTCACCCAAAGCTCCTCTCTCTTTCCCTCTCCTGCTACCCTTTCCCTCTCTTTCCTTCTGCTCTCTACTTTCTCATGCCCTCTCCTCTCTCTTCTCTCATTGCCTCTCTTCTCTTCAACTCCTCACATCTTTTCCTCTCCTCACTTCTTTTCATCTCCTCTCTTGTCTTCTTCTTCTCTCCTCTTTTCATCTCTCCTCTACTTTCCTCTTTCTCTTTCCACTCCTCTCCTCTTCCTCTTCTGCTTCCTCTTCTTCTTTCTCTTCCTCTACTCTTTTCTCTTCCTCTCCTCTCTTCTCTTCTTCTTATTGCCTCTCTTCTCTTCCACTCCTCGCATCTTTTCCTCTCCTCACTTCTCTTCCTCTCCTCTCGTCTTCCTCTTTTCTCCTCTCTTCATATCTCCTCTCTTCTACTCTCCTCTCATCCAAAGCTCATCTCTCTTTCGCTCTCCTGCTATATTCTCCCTCTTTTTCCTTCTGCTCTCTACTTTCTCATCCCCCTCATCTCTCTCTCCTCTTTTGCTTTCCTCTCTTGTCCTCTCCACTTTCCTCTTTGCTGTTCTCACTCCCACCTTTGCCTCTCTTCTCTCCTGTTCTCTCCTTTCCTCACGTCACTTCCCTCTTTTCCTTTGCTTGCTCCCCTCTCTTTTTTACTCTCCTGTGCTCCACTATTTACCCCCCCACTTCTCTTGTCCTCTCCTGCTCTTTTCTTTATCTATTTCTTTCTTTTTTTCTGATTTCTTTTCTCTCCTGTCTTCGTTTCTCTTTGTCTCCCTTTCTCTTTTTCCCCTCTTCTCTTCTTCTCTTCCCCTCCTCTTCTCTCTTTCTCTGCTCTCTTCTCTTTCTCACCTCTTCTCTCTTTCTCTCCTCTTCTCTCTTCCTCTTCTCTCTTTCTCTTTAGCACCTCTTCTCTCTTTCTCTCCTCTTCTCTCTTCCTCTTCTCTCTTTCTCTTTAGCTCCTCTTCTCTCTTTCTCTCCTCTTCTCTCTTTCTCGCCTCTTTCTCTTCCTTTCCTCTCTTTCTCTTCCTCTCCTCTTCTCTCTTCCTCTCCTCTTCTCTCTTCCTCTCCTCTTCTCTCTTCCTCTCCTCTTCTCTCTTCCTCTCCTCTTCTCTCTTCCTCTCCTCTTCTCTTTTTCTCTTCCTCTCCTCCTCTTTCTCCTCTTTCTCTTTTTCTCTCTTGGCTCTTGTCTCTCTTGTCTCTTCCACTCCTCTTTTCTCTTTCTCTTCCTCTCCTTTCTTCCTCTCCTCTCCTCCACTTGCCCGTTTCTTCTCTCCTTTCATTGTTTCCATCCCCTGTATAATTTACTCATTTTATGTATCCATCAAACTTTGAGGACACCATTTAGGTTTGGGTTGATGACTAGGCCTCATGCACACTTAGGGTAAATTCCCCAGTGCAGTCTCTTGATATCCGGGACCATCGTGATTAAAGCAAAATAATGTCTAATCCAGCCTAGTACAGTACATTATGTAAACCTTCCTTTGACAGTAATGATTTAATAACACAAGGCGCACTATATGAGTGCTGCTTCCCTTCTTCTGGATCTACTAGGCGTTATCTGGTGGCCTTTTTTTTTTTTCTTCTTGTATTTTTTTTTTTTTTTTTCTTGTATTTTTTTTTTTTTTTTCTTGTATTTTTTTTTTCTTTTAAGGTTGAACTCCACCAAACCACCTGACAAATGCTGTAGACATGAAATCCATTTGTGCTGTGGATGGTTAGTGGCGACGAGCAGAGACGGAGGGCTTCACATACTGACAGTGACGGCTGTCTGCAGATGCGGCGCGGTAGCGGCACTTCTCGGCGGATCAGTGATGAGATCAGAAGATTCGCTCTTCTCTAGTGACTTCTCTCCCGTACTTCTCAACGTTCTTCAAATACATTCATGAGATCTCCAACAAGAGTCTGCTGGATAAAATGCCGGATTTGTAGCCACCATTGATCTTTAACTTTTTAACAGCTTTTAGTCGCAATATTTTTTTCTTCCCTATTTTTAAATATATGAACCTCGGCGAGAAGCTTATGGTGGAAGCAGCCAGTCTCTGAACCCGGCATGCATGTGATAACTCTGTCCTGGAACCAGCTATTTGATCGAGGAATTAGATTACTAACCTAGAAGATGAGGTCCTGTTGGGGTGGTCGGCACTGGCAGTCTACTCCCTATGGGGGATGGGAGTCTGTGATTTGATTATATACAATCTATCCTCATCTTCATTGTATGTACATTACATGGGGATGTCACAACAATATATCAATTACCCAAATATTGTCATTCAGATTATATGGGAAAAAAACAAACATTTATATGCCTAAAAAGTGTTTTTTTAAATTATTTATTATTATTTGCATTCAAGTAAATGGGGAGCACATCTCAGCACCGAGTCCCCAGATTTGTACATCTGCTGTGCCCATTATGAGGGTTTCCCACCATCCCTGTGCTGAGTTCCCGGGTCTGTACACCCGCTGTGCCCATTATGAGGGGTTCCCACCATCCCTCCATCCCTGTGCTGAGTTCCCAGGTCTGTACACCCGCTGTGCCCATTATGAGGGGTTCCCACCATCCCTCCATCCCTGTACTGAGTTCCCGGGTCTGTACACCCGCTGTGCCCATTATGAGGGGTTTTCACCATCCCTGTGCTGAGTTCCCGGGTCTATACGCCCGCTGTGCCCATTATGAGGGGTTCCCACCATCCCTGTGCTGAGCTCCCGGGTCTGTACACCTGCTATGCCCATTATGAGGGGTTCCCACCATCCCTGTGCTGAGTTCCCAGGTCTGTACACCCGCTGTGCCCATTATGAGGGGTTCCCACCATCCCTGTGCTGAGTTCCCAGGTTTGTACACCCGCTGTGCCCATTATGAGGGGTTCCCACCATCCCTGTGCTGAGTTCCCAGGTCTGTACACCCGCTGTGCCCATTATGAGGGGTTTTCACCATCCCTGTGCTGAGTTCCCAGGTCTGTACACCCGCTGTGCCCATTATGAGGGGTTCCCACCATCCCTGTGCTGAGTTCCCAGGTCTGTACACCCACTGTGCCCATTATGAGGGGTTCCCACCATCCCTGTGCTGAGTTCCCGGGTCTGTACACCCGCTGTGCCCATTATGAGGGGTTCCCACCATCCCTGTGCTGAGTTACTGGGTCTGTACACCTGCTGTGCCCATTATGAGGGGTTCCCACCATCCCTGTGCTGAGTTCCCGGGTCTGTACACCCACTGTGCCCATTATGAGGGGTTCCCACCATCCCTGTGCTGAGTTCCCGGGTCTGTACACCTGCTGTGCCCATTATCAGGGGTTCCCACCATCCCTGTGCTGAGTTCCCGGGTCTGTACACCTGCTGTGTCCATTATGAGGGGTTCCCACCTTCCCTGTGCTGAGTTCCTGGGTCTGTACCCCTGCTGTGTCCATTATGAGGGGTTCCCACCTTCCCTGTGCTGAGTTCCCGGGTCTGTACCCCTGCTGTGCCCATTATGAGGGGTTCCCACCATCCCTGTGCTGAGTTCCCAGGTCTATACCCCTGCTGTGTCCATTATGAGGGGTTCCCACCTTCCCTGTGCTGAGTTCCCGGGTCTGTACCCCTGCTGTGCCCATTATGAGGGGTTCCCACCATCCCTGTGCTGAGTTCCCGGGTCTATACCCCTGCTGTGCCCATTATGAGGGGTACCCACCATCCCTGTGCTGATTTCCCGGTTCTGTACACCCGCTGTGCCCATTATGAGGGGTTAATTTTGTTTATTGAAAAAATCTTACAAACAACAACTTATATACAATAAAACCATAATAAATAAATAAAACATATTTACAAAATAATTGAATATGATTATACAAAACAAGAACATAATAAATGGTACAAACCAAATTGCGCACAACACAATCCCTACCGGAGAGCCAGACTAAGGAACATCACCGTCACCATGCATGGAGCCTTTTATCAAAAATATATTTGATCTTGAACATCTAGGGGAGTGAATCAAGAATACAAAGAAAAGCCGCACACCCCGAGATCTAGAGGCAGCAGCTACAGAGTCCTGATATTCCTCCACGCCCTTATCCAGGCCTCCTGCTGCCACCTGCCTTTCTCAAGACCCCGAATCTTCCCAACCTCACCCAAAATGTCCTGCACCAGCACTTCCACAAGGAGGATTTTACTCCGCAAGGATACCTGCACTCCATGTGAAATAACGGACTACTAGACTAACTAAAAAAAAAAAAAAGTGTTTCCAAATCATAATCCTGACGAGTCTGGAACGCCCCATACACCCACTCTGTATAACTCATATGGGGGAGGGGGGGCTCCTGCTGTGCCCATTATGAGGGGTTCCCACCATCCCTGTGCTGAGTTCCTGGGTCTGTACACCCGCTGTACCCATTATGAGGGGTTCCCACCATCCCCCATTAATTTTGTTTATTGAAAAATCTTACAAACATCAACTTATATACAATAAAACCATAATAAATAAATAAAACATATTTACAAATTCATTGAATAAGATTATACAAAACAAGAGCATAATAAATGGTGCAAAGCAAATTGTGCACAACACAATCCCTACGGGAGAGCCAGACTAAGGAACATCACCGTCACCATGCATGGAGCCTTTTATCAAAATCATATTTGAATTTGAATGGGTTCCCACCATCCCTGTGCTGAGTTCCCAGGTCTGCACACCTGCTGTGCCCATTATGAGGGGTTACCATCATCCCTGTGCTGAGTTCCCAGGTCTGCACACCTGCTGTGCCCATTATGAGGGGCTCCCACCATCCCTGTGCTGAATTCCCAGGTCTGCACACCTGCTGTGCCCATTATGAGGGGTTCCCACCATCCCTGTGCTGAATTCCCAGGTCTGTACACCCGCTGTGCCCATTATGAGGGGTTACCATCATCCCTGTGCTGAGTTCCCAGGTCTATACACCTGCTGTGCCCATTATGAGGGGTTCCCACCATCCCTGTGCTGAGTTCCCAGGTCTGTACACCTGCTGTGCCCATTATGAGGGGTCCTCACCATCCCTGTGCTGAATTCCCGTTATGTTATGGATAATGTAACAGGAGGAACTGGGAAAAATATAAAAGTGGGCAGTAATACTCAGAACTCTTAGGTGGGCTGGACCTGAACTGGAAATGATGCGAAGGGGATCCACTGGTTGGAGCACCCAAGACATAGAAGAAGCTCGGGACTGACCCGGCCCATCAGGCTCCACCCACAACTAAAACTTCATTTGGCGGTGGGATGAACCTTGAAACTTCTGGATCTCTCTTTTTGAGTTTTTGGATCTTGTTTTCCAATGTTTGGATTCTTTTTCCTGTTATTCTATTTATTATTTGTTTCTGATTTCCATAAAATGATGAAAATCGTATTATCACGAGACGGGAGATATTCTATCTTCATGTAAAAAAAAAAAAACCTTCAACAAGCTATTTTGCTGAAAAATAAGTTTTCGCTGCAACTTAATAAATCAATTGCGGGTTCTATTTACGGATATTGTCATTGCCCGGAGTCACCGCTCCATGATTTCCATGCACACATTCTGGATTTATGCGCGGCCCGGCGTGTATATTTGTATATATTTGCAGACGGCTCCCATAGATTCCGCATTGACGATCATTTATCTTCTCAGCATAAGCTCTGTTTTTCCGAAAGGAATTCATCTTAAGTTTAAATGACAGGCGAGGCGGAGGATCATGGGAGTTCTGATCATCCAGGTTGGCGGGATGTGTGGGGGAGGGGGTCGGTGCTGCTCCTATATCAGTGTGCAGTTTAGTTGCTACGATTGAAATGAATGTGATTGTCCCTCATTATCCATAAAAAGGGATTTTCCCAGTTCACTAAGATCATTCGCTAAATGAAAAAGTGCGCCAAAAAGTTTTATTCCTGAGCGCCACGCCGTAAGCCATCCGTTATAGATGCAACCTTTTTTTAATCCGACCTTCTCATTCAGTCTTGCACAGTTGTAACGCCTCCTCTCCCGGACTAAAATGGCTTCCTCTGATTTCACCGCACACTGTGAGCTTCTCACAAATGTGTGCATTAGAAGCTGCGGCAAGCCAGATAGAGCCCCGCCACATTTCCTGGTTGGAGGATATCCAGCCTGAGTGTCCCTGGCCCCACCCCAATTCATTCATTTGATTTCAGTTCTTTCAATCATAGAGGTTCAGTATTACCTAGGGTGGTCTGCATGCAAGTACAACCTTCCTGGGGACGCCCACCTCTCCAGACTGTCATCCGCCCATCAAAGCATTTTGATATTTGATTAATCCCTCCTAAGAGCCGGCCCACTGCATGTCGTTTTTTTTTTTTTTACTCATGGAGGTTCAGCATCATATGTGCGACTTCTGGGCCTACACACCTGATGGGCCCATTACGAGATATTCCCACCATCCCTGTGCTGAGTTCCCAGGTCTATACACCTGCTGTGCCCATTATGAGTGGTTCCCACCATCACTGCAGGACCGTTTTTAAGGCAGGGCAAAAGGGGCAGCTGCCCTGGGCGCCATCATTGTTGTGGGGCCCAAAGCAGCTGCATCGTACTTGCCAACTATCCCAGTTTAAATTCCCTCGTCCCTTGAAGTTTTAGTCCCGTGCTGTGTCCCGATATCTCAGTGTAAATTTCTGTTGCTACTGCCCAGCTCTGCCCTATTGTGTACAGATGACTAACCTGCAGACCCTGTGTTTACATGTAAATAACCTGCACTGATATGTAAATAGCGGCGGCATTAATATGTAACTAGTCGTGGGCCGCAGCATTGATATGTATATCATGTCCCCCTGAGGTCATTTCTACCATCACTTCTGCTGAATGCTGCCCACTGGGGAGGTAAAGAAGCATGCTTGAAAGGCCTGCCCACAACTATAGTCATTAAGCCTAACATCAGCCTGTTCTGCAAAGGTAAGAAAATTGAAGGTGGAACCCTTCGTCAAAAGAACGTGGTGCCACAGCACCCTGAATTTTGGTGGATGTGAATACGCACATCTCAGCCGATGAGTGAGGGTGTCATTAACAATTAATGTCACATTTGTGTATCTGCTAAAGGGCAGCATGTTTCTGTAGTGTCAGGAAAGTGATTTTGCATGTATTCGACACACACAAATGTGAAGGCAGGCTACATGTCTCAGTTACATTGGTGGTCAGTTTAAATCTTCTCATTACATTGGGGCTTGGTGTAGAATCCTTTCATTCACACTAGTGGCCAGTGTGAATGCTCTCCTTGCATTGGTGGTCAGTGTAAATCCCTCTTTACATTGGTGATTACTGTGAATGCTCCTATTACATAAGTGGTCAGTGTAAATCCCCATTACATTGGTGGCCAGTGTAGAAATTCCTCTTTATATTGGTAATCATTCAAAAATCCAAACTTGCATTTGTGGTCAGTTTCAAATCCTCCCTTACATTGGTGGTCCATGTAGAAGCACCCTTTAAATTGGTGGTGAGTGTAAATCTCCCCTTACATTGGTGGCCAGTGTAGAAATTCCCCTTTTATTGGCTGTTGATGTAAAATCCCCCATTACATTGGTTGTCAGTGTCAATTCTTCATATCATTGGTGATCAGTGTACATTGCCCTTTACATTGGTGGTAAGTGCAGAATTGCCCTTACACTGGTGGTCAGTGTAAATCCCCCTTTACATTGGTGGTCGGTGAAGAAGTGTCACATTACATCGGTGGTCAGTACAAATCTCCTTGACAATGGTTGTCAGTGTAAATTCCCCTTACATGAAGGTCATTGTATAATCCCCCTTACACTGGTGGTTGGTGTAAATGCTCTTATTACATTGGTATCAGCGTAGAAATCCCTCTTTTTTATTGGTGGGTGGCAAAAAATCCCCCATTACATGGTGGTCAGTGCAAATTCCCCCTTACACTGATGTTTAGTGTAAATCCCCTCTCACATTGGTGGTCATTGTAATTTCCCCATTACATTGGTAGAATCCCCGACTATATATTTGCCAAAAATTTCCAGCTTTGCTATACATGATTTGTCACAGTGTACTGCCTCCTAACTAATCCCATACCCCACCACTGCCACTGATTCCATCAACCCCTCAGAATTGCCACTGATCACCCTCCCCTCCTCCCCCAGCATTGCTACTGATCCCGGGAGTCCTAGGAGTTTTCTGTCTATTGATGGGTCCCCTCACCTCCCGAGTCCATGGTGTGCAGGGAGTGAGAAGATGATGTGTTGTAACTCTTAGCAACCAATCAGTGAGCAGTAATGCTGTGCACTAACCCCTTGCAACCAATCTTTGAGCGGTAAGTATATACAGTAACCTCTAGGAACCAATCAGTGAGCAGTAATAATCTGCAGTAACCTCTAGCAACCAATTAGTGAGTGGTATAGATGTCCAGTAACCGCTAGCAACCAATCAGTGAGCAGTAATAATGTACGGTAATCTCTAGTAACCAATAAACAAGCAGAAATCATGTGCTGTAACCTCTAGAAAATTAACAGTGTGCCATAATGTGTGCTGTAACCTCTAGCAGCCAGTCAGTGAGTGGTAATGGTACACTCTAACCTCCAGCAACCACTCACGATCGCTGACTGATCTGATTCAGTAAACTGATTTTGAAACTAGCTGCTATTTATTGTATGTCTCAGAGGATGTGCAGAGAGAAATTGTGTGGAAGAGGGGGGCCCAAGAAAATGTTTGCCAAAGGTCCATTCAATATTAAAGACGGCCCTGCATCCCTGTGCTGAGTTTCCGGGTCTGTACACCTGCTGTGCCCAGTATGAGGGGTTCCCACCATCCCTGTGCTGATTTCCTGGGTCTGTACACCTCATGGGCCCATTACGAGGCGTTCCCACCATCCCTGTGCTGAGTTCTCAGGTCTATACACCTGCTGTGCCCATTATGAGTGGTTCTCACCATCCCTGTGCTGAGTTTCCAGGTCTATATACCTGCTGTGCCCATTATGAGGGGTTACCATCATCCCTGTGCTCAGTTCCTGGGTCTGTACACCTCATGGGCCCATTATGAGGAGTTCCCACCATCGCTGTGCTGAGTTCCCAGGTCTGCACACCTGCTATGCCCAGTATAAGGGGTGACCGCCATCCCTGTGCTGATTTCCTATGTCTGTACACATCATGGGCTTATTATGAGGGGGTTCCCACCATACTTGTGCTGAATTTCTGGTTCGGTACACCTGATGGACCCATTATGAGGGGTTGCCACCATTCCTTTGCTGAATTCTCAGGTCTATACACATGCCTAGCTCATTATAAGGGACTCCCACCATCCCCGTGCTGAGTTCCTGAGTCTATAGACCTGATGGGTCCATATGAGGGGTTCCCACCATCCCTGTGCTGAGTTCCTGAGTCTATACACCTGGGTCTGTACACCTGGGTCTGTACACCTGCTGTGCCCATTATAAGGACTCCTTTCGAGCGACTCAAGCAAAGCAGCATGGCTTCCTTCACCATTCCTACATCCTAACTTGCTTCTCTTTTGTCAGTACCTAAATCCAAACTATGGGCAACATTTTAAAATTAAGTTATGGCTGATCAATATATATATATATATATATATATATATATATACACTTACATCCTGTTATCATTGGTGGTTGGCTTCCTTCTTGACCTTACAGGACTTAAAGGATCTGCTTCTGATGGCTTGGTGCCAGATATCACAACATACCTTCAGAGGTCTAGTGAAGTCCATGCCTCGCAGGGTTATGGTGGGTGGTCTTAATGTTATGGCTGATTGGTGTACAGTATATATATATATATATATATATATATATATATATATATATATATATATTCTGTATACACATATACTCTTTAAAGAAAACTATTGTGCATTGAAATAAACTATAATCTCAGTGAACATGGGTGAGGTTAAAGCTCCTTCACGCACCTTCTTCCGTCACGTTGCTGCGAGTTGCGTTCACCCGTTAACGTTGGGAAAACTTGTATTTTAGGTTGTGTGGCCTTGAAGCAATGACAAGTAATAAACGTGGATGATTCATAAAGCCATGTAAGGACTAGCACAGATGGTGAGGCTATAAATTTAATAGATTTCCAGGGAGTTGGGGGATAGACTGGCCTCGTTAACCTGTTCCAGATGGATTGGCCTGGATTTGCTCTGGGGTCTTCGAGGACTGAATCTTACGTGCACCTTGTAATCAATACACCAACCACTTACATACCTACGGCATGGTCCACGGAAAACAGTTCATTCACGGCAGGAACTGAATCAAAATGCTATTCTTTTCCCTTGATGAAGGCACTTTACACCGAGGCTGAAGTCGCCGTCCAACAGCTGGATACTCCACGTGCACCGAGGGATACATATTTATACTTTGTTGCCAATTCAGGGATGAAAAGTTAAACTCCAGATCAGAACCGGGACAAGGTCACCTAGAGCCCAGGTGAACATGCCAAACTGCCCCCACCCCCCAAGATTGCATGAGCATTATGTGTCAGTAAAAATCCCCCAACCCCAAAAAGAACTAAGCACCAATCTGAATGATTACCCTCTAAGCGTAAATTTCTCCACCTCCCAGTACAAGTCCGTCCCCTGCTGAAATCCCCCCTCCCAGAACAAATGTTTGCCCCCTCCCATCCCCCAAATATCCTCAGCACAAATGCCCCCCCCAAAAAAAAAATCACCCTTCCTCCTATCATAAATTCTGTACTACTAAAATTTCCCATCCAAGTAGACACCCTCTCGCCCTACTCCGAATTCCCCCCTCCCAGAACAAGTCCCCCCAAGCCCACAATTTTTCCTCCTAGCACAAATCCCCCCACCCCTATCATCCCTATTGGCACAAATACCCCCCCCCAAACAAAATTTCCCCTCCTAACGCAATCCCCCCCCACACCAGATCAACTTTTCTAGCACAACCCCCCCAATCCCCCCTCCTAGCACAAATCTTCTTCCCCCCTTCCAAACCAGATCCCTGTAAATCACCACTTCTAGCACCCCCCCCCCCAAAAAAAAATTCCCCCCTAGCACAAATCCCTCCAATCATCCCTATTAGCACAAATCCCCCCCAACCATATCACTTCTTCTAGCACAACCCCCCCCCTCTTAGCACAAATCCCCCCCCTTCCAAACCAGATCTCTGTAAATCACCACTTCTAGCACCCCCCCCCCCCAAAAAAAAATTCCCCCCTAGCACAAATCCCTCCAATCATCCCTATTAGCACAAATCCCCCCCAACCATATCACTTCTTCTAGCACAACCCCCCCCCCCTCTTAGCACAAACCCCCCCCCTTCCAAACCAGATCTCTGTAAATCACCACTTCTAACACCCCCCCACCAAACTTGCTCTCCTAGCACAAATCCCTCCGATCATCCCTATCAGCACAAATCCTCCACCCAAACAAAATTTCCCTTCCTAGCACAACCCCCCGTCACACCATATCACCACTTCTAGCACACACCCCCCCAATCCCCCCTCCTAGCACAAATCCCCCCCCCTTCCAAACCTGATCCCTGTAAATTACCACTTCTAGCAAACCCCCCACCCCAAAAAAGAATTTCCCCTCCTAGCACAAATCCCTCCAATCATCCCTATTAGCACAGCCCCCCCCAAAAAATTCCCCTCCTGCCACAATCCCCCCCCCCCCATCATATCACATATACTATCATAAACCTTCCTAATCCCCCCTTCTAACACAAATCCTCTTCTCACCTTCCAACACGGATCCCCGCAAATCACCACCCCTAGCACCCCCTCAAATTTTTTACCCTCCTAGAGCAATTCTTACTGCCTGCCACCCCCCCCCCCCCAGTTTCCCCTTCCAATACAACCCCCCCCCCCCAATCTCTTCACGGCGCGCTCCCATCTCACATGATACCAGAGTGTCCAGGGCAGCCGCCCCCTCCTGCCCACCCCTTGTCCCGTCCCTGCTCCAGACAAACAACATAATTGTACAGATACATAAGGAAACTGTCATACCTGCCAAAAAGAGGTGTATTTCTATCCATCCAGTCCTGAGATCAACACAGCTCTGTCACACAGTACAACCCTGTCTGGCAGGGGCGGGAACCCCTACTGCAGTTTCTCTTGCACTTACAGGTCTTTCCCTTTTGCTCAACCTATAAATGGACAGTGAGAGGGAAGCAGATCACTGAGGAGTCCATCCCTCTGTCATTCTGTTCTGTTCTAGTAATGTGTGTGTCAGGAGGTGGAGGGGACGGTGCAATGCTCTGCAGTGGTCAGTAATGCAACCAACTGCAAAATGTAGCACTATGTATCTGTTAGATAGTAGATATAACTTAGCAACGTTCTGTGGATCTCCAAGAGGGATAGCGAGGCAATCGTCTGCAGAATATAATACTGTGAAGTGTTAAAGTGATAATAAAGTGTTCATTGCTATAATTCATTCACATAAAACATATCATATCATATCATATCATATCATATCATATCATTTCATATCATACTACTGTATTGTATTGTATCCTATAACTACCTCATTCCTGCAGTGCTGTGATGTGGTCACATGATATTTCCCTGTTCTTTCGCACCTGCAGGTAAAGATCCTCAGGGGAGGGGCTTCTATTACTCAGCCCATCAGTGCCGCCTATCAGTGCCTCCTCATCAGTGTCACCTATCAGTGCCTATCAGTGTTCATCAGTGCTGCCTATCAGTGCCGCATATCCGTACCCATTTAGTGCTGCACACCAGTGCTGCATATCAGTGCCCATCAGTGCCACCTATCCGTGTTACCTAAAAGTGCCTATCAGTGCCGCATATCAGTACCCATCAGTGTTGCCTCATTAGTGCTGCCTCATCAGTGCCGCCTATCAGTGCTGCCTCATCAGTGCCCATCAGTGCCATTTATCTGTGCCCATCAGTGCTGCCTATAAGTGCCCATTAGTGTTGCCCATCAGTGCCAACTATCAGTGCCTATCAGTGTTCATCAGTGCTGCCTATTAGTGCCCCATATCAGTGCCACCTATCAGTGCCCATCAGTGCTGCATATCAGTGCCCATTGGTGCAACCTATAGGTGCCCATCAGTGTTACCTATAGGTGTCTATTAGTGCCCATCAGTGCCGCATATTAGTAGCCATCACCGTGCCTAGTAGTGCTGCCTCATCAGTGCCCATCAATGCCGCCTATCAGTGCTGCCTCATCAGTGCCCATCAGTGCTGCCTATCAGTGCCCATTAGTGTTGGCTATCAGTGCCTCCTCATCAGTGCCACCTATCAGTGACAATCATTGCTACCTATCAGTGCCTATCAGTCTTAATTAGTGCCCCATATCAGTGCCCATCAGTGCCACCTATCAGTACCCATTTAGTGCCGCACATAAGTGCTGCATATCAGTCCCCATCAGTGTTACCTATAAGTGCCCATCAGTGCTGAATAACATTACCCATCAGTGCAGCATCATCAGCGTACATCAGTGAAGGATAAAATTACTATTGTGTAAAAATTTTTAACAGAAACTAAGAAAAACATTTTTTTTCAACATCTTCAGTCTTTTTTAATTTTTTTAGTAAAAAATAAAAACCCGAGCGGTGATTAAATACCAGAAAGCTCTATCTGTCTCAAATAAATGATAAAAATGTCACATGGTTACAGTGTAGTATGACCGCGCAATTGTCATTCAAAGTGCGACAGCGCTGAAAGCTGAACATTGGCCTGGGCAGGAAGGGGGTGAATGTGCCCGGTAGGCAAAGTGGTTAATATACTTTAATACATAAAAATAAAAATGCACAGCAATGTGTGCAGTAAAAGCATAAATTGATATAAAATGGAAAATATCGCATGAATGTACATCCGCTGTCAATTTTCAACTGCTGTGCGTTTTTTTTTTTTTTTTGTTTCTTTATAAACAGGCGCCTGTGTATTTCCAGGAGGTAGACAGAGAAATACTCTGCAGATCTCCATAAAATTCAAACATACAATCTTCTTCAGAGGTGATCACCATGGATGTGATTTCAGGGACAGAGCGATGCTCTGCAGATCTCAATAAATCATCTCATTAATACAATTTAGCGATTAAAAAAATATATCACTAGTTTGTATTTGGAGGTGGAGGATTCTAGAAATGAACGCAACCAATCCGAAGACTACAACACCTGTCTGCATCTCTCAGGAGGAGAAGACGGGGCAGAGCAATACCCTGAAGATCTCTAAAAAAAAGCTCAAAAAACACAATCTTCTCCCTCGGAGGATATCACTTTTGGATGTGTGTTCAGGGACGGAGCAACGCTCTGCAGATCTCGATGGAAGCCCCCCCCGATCCAAACCTCCATAGTTCAGTATTACAAGGCGTCTGTCAGGAAGGAATATAGGATGGAGCAACGCTCTGCAGATCTCCTGCTGAGAACCGTCTTGGATGCTGAACACAATTCTGAAGGAAACACTTCATTACCTCCTGAGTGTAATATTGGCATAAACATGAAGAGTGATTAGAATATCTTCTGCATTTAAACGTCTTCCCGGTGATCCATACTGGTATTTAAGGGCAATAAATGTTGGCGGAAAATCTCACCGCTTCGGGGTCTGTACCGGTGTGCCGGTGACACGAGACGCACAGAGGAGTCATCAGAAATGATGGTTTGCAATATTTTGCTATGTAATCTGATTTATTCACCATGTTTGATCGCCAAAAAACACTTCACCCAAAAACCTGAAGGTTTGGGCCTCTTGCCCACTGGACGTTTTTAACACTGCTGGTGAATTTTCTCTCACACGTGGAAAAAAAATTGCATTTTCTTGCTAGAAAGCTACTTAGAACCCTCAAACATTACATATGAACTTTATTGGCATCCCAGACTTAGTCCGTAGGATTCAATATTGAGTTGGCTCCACCCTTTGCAGCTATAACAGCTTCAACTCTTCTGGGAAGGCCGTCCACAAGGTTTAGGAGTGTGTCTATGGGAATGTTTGACCATTCTTCCAGAAGCGCGTTTGTGAGGTCAGGCGCTGGATGTTGGACAAGAAGGCCTTGGCTCGCAGTCTCCACTCTAATTCATCCCAAAGGTGTTCTGTTACACGCACATGAACTTTAATGGCATCCCAGTCTTAGTCCGTAGGGTTCAATATTGAGTTGGCCCCGCCCTTTGCAGCATTGGGTTGAGGTCTACACTCTGCGCAGGCCAGTCAATTTCCTGCACCCCAAACTCGCTCATCCATGTCTTTATGGAGCTTGCTTTGTGCACTGGTGGGCAGTCATGTTGGAACAGGAAGGGGCCGTCCCCAAATTGTCCAAAATGTCTTGGTATGATGACACCTTCACTGGAACTAAGGGGCCAAGCCCAACCCCTGAAAAACAACCCCCACACCATAATCCCCCCTCCACCAAATGATTTGGACCAGGCACAAGGCATTCAACACATCTGGGGGGGGGGTTCCAACTTACATGGGGGTACCAGCAATCTGAAAGGGGAGGGAATATCACCGCTCCAGGTAGGTCAAATAAAAGTAGAAAGCCTCTCCTCCAGTTTTAGAAGCCCAGGTGCTGGCAATGCATACAGCAATCAACATAGGAAAAAGTTCTGGACAGCCGCACTCCGGAAAAGTTTTTGCCTTTTATAATGGACAAAAAAGCTTACGCGTTTCGCACTACAGACCGTGCTTAATCATGAGCTATGATTAAGCACGGTTAGTAGTGTGAAACGCCTAAGCTTTTTTGTCCATTCTGCTGTGGCATGTATTTTTGATAATATTAAAGAATATTATTAAAAATACATGCCACAGCAGAATGGACAAAAACTTACGCGTTTCGCACTACAAGCACTACTTCAGATTGCTGGTAATCAACATAGAAAACAGGTCTGGACAAAATGCAAACTTTCCGGAGTGCGGCTGTCCAGACCTTTTTTCTGTGTTGATTACCAGCAATCTGAAGTAGTGCTCCATATTCCCATCACATGTTCCAGGAGAAAGTTCTAGAGTTTGGGTGCTGCAGCAACCACCAGCTGGAGACTGGATCAGAAAGTCACAATAACTGCATATTTACCAGCACACCACGGATCATCAGGTAGAGTCCAACGTTTTTCTTTTTTTTATTGAAGCATGATCACTTCACAAAAAGTTAGTGCAACGTTTCGAAGTCACGCAGGATCCCTTCATCGCATGCCTGACGAAGGGGTCCTGCGGGACTCCGAAACCTTGCACTAAGTTTTTGTGATGTGATCATGCTTCAATAAAAAAACGTTTGGACTCTACCTGATGATCCGTGGTGTGCTGGCAAATATCCTTATTATACCAGCAATCTGAGACACCTGGGGGATATCAGGTATCTGACACCTTGAGATGGGGAACTGCACACCTGAGCAGGACCAGGCATCCAACACACCTGGGGGGGGTGCTACCAGACATCCTACACACTTGCGAGGGTACCAAACATCCGACACACCTGGGGTTAAAATACATCAAGCTCACCTGGGTGGTACCAAGCATTGACAATCTTGGGATTACCAGAAATCCTAGACACCTGGAGGTATCAGGCATTCAACACACCTGGGGTTCTGAGAAACCTGGGAGGTATCAGGATTTCAACACACCTGAAAGTACCAGGCATGCGACACACCTGGGGGAAGCCAGGCATCCTAGCACTTGGGGGTACCAAACATCAAACACACATGGGGTTAAAAGCCACCAAGCACAGCTGGGTGGTACCAGGCATTGACCATTCTTACCTGGAATCCTAGACACCTGGGGGTACCAGGTTTCCAACACACCTGGAAGTACAAGACATTTGACACATCTGGGGATATTGGAAATCTGAGACAACTGAAGGACACCAGACATCCAACATACCTAAGGAGTACCAGACATCCAGCACACCTGGGGAGTGCCAGGCATCCATCACGCCTGGTGTGTACCAGGCATCCAGCACACCTGAGGAGTACCAGGCATCCGAGACACCTGAGGGGCACCAGACATCCAACATAACTGGGGAGTACCAGACATCCAGCACACCTGGGGAGTACAAGGCCTCCAGCACACCTGAAGAGTACCAGACATCCAACATACCTAGGGAGTACCAGACACCCAGCACACCTGAAGATTACCAGGCCTCCAGAACACGTGAAGAGTACCAGGCCTCCAGAACACCTGAAGAGTACCAGGCCTCCAGAAAACCTCAAGAGTATCAGACATCCAACACACCTAGGGAGTACCAGACACCCAGCACACCTGAAGAGTACCAGGCCTCCAGAAAACCTGAAGAGTACCAGACATCCAACACACCTAGGGAGTACCAGACACCCAGCACACCTGAAGAGTACCAGACATCCAGCACACCTGGGGAGTACAAGGCCTCCAGCACACCTGAAGAGTACCAGACATCCAACATACCTAAGGAGTACCAGACATCCAGCACACCTGGGGAGTGCCAGGCATCCATCACGCCTGGTGTGTACCAGGCATCCAGCACACCTGAGGAGTACCAGGCATCCGAGACACCTGAGGGGCACCAGACATCCAACATAACTGGGGAGTACCAGACATCCAGCACACCTGGGGAGTACAAGGCCTCCAGCACACCTGAAGAGTACCAGACATCCAACATACCTAAGGAGTACCAGACACCCAGCACACCTGAAGATTACCAGGCCTCCAGAACACCTGAAGAGTACCAGGCCTCCAGAACACCTGAAGAGTACCAGGCCTCCAGAACACCTGAAGAGTACCAGGCCTCCAGAAAACCTCAAGAGTATCAGACATCCAACACACCTAGGGAGTACCAGACACCCAGCACACCTGAAGAGCACCAGGCCTCCAGAAAACCTGAAGAGTACCAGACATCCAACACACCTAGGGAGTACCAGACACCCAGCACACCTGAAGAGTACCAGACATCCAGCACACCTGGGGAGTACAAGGCCTCCAGCACACCTGAAGAGTACCAGACATCCAACATACCTAGGGAGTACCAGACACCCAGCACACCTGAAGAGTACCAGGCCTCCAGCACACCTGGATTGTACCGGGCATCCAAGACACCTGATGGGTGCCAGGCATCCTGAACACATGGGGTGTACCAGGCATCGACACCTAGGTGAAACCAGTGAGGTGATGTTCAGTTCAAATAATCTATCAGCCATGGTGATTCCACCCATCCAATTTAAATCATGCTGTTTTATTCAACGTTTCAAAGCTCCCTAATCTAAAAAAAAATAACGGTACAATTGGGACAAGTCAGGAATTCAAGGTCAGTTTGGAGTTTTGCTTTCTCATTTCAACATCAAGGAAAAAAACTAGAAAATATTTCTGTAATTAGAGATTCCTGTATATACTGACATCTGGTGGCCAATGTGGAAAACATAATTCTGTGTTTTCAAGCTGTCCAGCTTAAGGGGCCTAGGTATAGAGACAGCTTGCAAAGGGATTTGTGTTAGCAACGTTAGATTTTTGCCAACGATTAACAGGCAGAGGTTTATAAAAACTGGAAAATGGCTTTTGAAAGTTCAAAGCATAAAAAAAAAAAAAAAAAAAAATCATTAAGAGCAGACGTCATTAATGTTTGGGCAAATGTGGCATATGCCTGAATCAAAGCAGCTAATTCAGTGTTCAAACATTTATACACAATGATAAAATAGCAAAATGGAAAAAACTAAATTACACCTAAAATGTTACTTTGTATCCCTCTATCTCTGGTCTGATCAATGTTTATAAACAATGTTACTTTGTATCTCTCTATCTCTGGTCTGATCAATGTTTATAAACAATGTTACTTTATATCTCTCTATCTCCTGTCTGATCAATGTTTATAAACAATGTTACTTTGTATCTCCCTATCTCCTGTCTGATCAATGTTTATAAACAATGTTACGTTGTATCTCTCTATATCCTGTCTGATCAATGTTTATAAACAATGTTACTTTGTATCTCTCTATCTCCTGTCTAATCAATGTTTATAACATTGTATCTCTCTATCTCCTGTCTGATCAATGTTTATAAACAATGTTACTTTGTATCTCCCTATCCCTTGTCTGATCAATGATTATAAACAATTTTACTTTGTATCTCTCTATCTCCCATCTGAACAATGTTTATAAACAATGTTACTTTGTATCTCTCTATTCCCTTTCTGATCAATGTTTATGAACAATGTTGCTTTGTATCTCTCTCTCTCTCTCTCTCTCTCCTGTCTGATCAATGTTTAAAACCTGTGTAATTCATACATGTTCGGGTTTAAAGGGATGAGGTGGCAACCCTAGGCCGGGTTCACATATGTGCAGCCACGGTTTCCAGCCTGGGGTCTGGTGTGTTTCTATTTACCAATTCAGGTGCGATTCAGGTCCGGATTTTCGCCTGAATTCTCGCCTGAACCGGACCCAAAAAACGCACAGGACCCTTTTGGAATCTGCACCTTGTCCCTGGACATGTGTGAACTGACTCCGTTGAGAGCCGGTCACACTCGCATATCATGCAAATTGGATGCGGTGAAAACCTGGCCTCAGGTTAGGACATCGGTGGCTGCTCGCTCCTAACAACCAGCACAAATCACGCACAGAGGTGCATAAAAAATACATGTAGATGCGATTTTGATGTGCTTTCATTGAAGTCTATGGACCACAAAATAACACTGCATTGCACCAAAGTAGCACAAGACCCTTCCCCCAAAGTTGCATCACAGCTGCAATGCATTAATGTGAATAGGCGCTATCGGAAGCAATGTCATTTCTTCTACCGTTATACAATTCAGTGCAACCAAAGTTGCATCTGAAATTGCACCACTGTAAACCAGGAATTACAGTATCTTATCTATGGAGGAGCAGTGATGCCATCCTAGGACAGGAAATGTGCTAGGACTATGGAACACTTCTTTTCCCCACAAAACGGAGGGGAGGAATCTGATGTCCAAAGGGAGTTCTGGACTGGGCTGATAGCACTGCTGAGATTTCAGTGCAGCACAGGCAGGGAGTTCTAAAAGTTGTCAGTGCACCGGATTTCTGGTAGGGGTAACAGGTATTTTTTGCACCTAAATATCCAAAAAGATTGTATGAGTATAGTTAAGGAGGAACTGAACTCTGAAAACTGTGACCATAAAAAAGGCAAGTAGAGTGTAGAGAGATGCAGCCTCTACTTTAAGGCCTAAATGGCCGAAACGCGTTGGGTTTTTACTGGTTATATCTCCCTGTCGACAATAAAGAACAACCGCTTTGCTGAATAATACAATTGTGCTGACATTGCTTTATGAACTGTGCATCTGTGAGGTTCTGGAAATATTTGAGCCAGAGTACCAGGTTTTGGAGCTGTCTGCAGATAGGAGGGGAGGTTGTAGCACTGTTACATTTGTTCTTGTGCAGCCTCTATAGTTTTGATTCCTCTTGTTAGTGACCGGCATCTTGCATCATTAGGAGGGAAAGTAGGGGTCTAGGATAAGGGTAGGTGGGTTTAGGAAAGAAGAGTTGTAGTTGAAACATTCAAATTTTACCAAAATTTTAAATAAAACCCTTCCAATTGCTCTCATCCCTAACCAGAATATCCTAATCAGCTGTGCGTAGTAACCAATAAGCTTCTAACATCAGCTAGTTCTATTAAGCTTTGACAATAAAATCTAAACACCTATTGGTTAATATGCACAGCTGCGACAGATTCTGTGTGCACTAGATTTAGTAACTTTCCCCCGTGAGAATGTACATAAATTCAATATAAAAGAAAAAAAACTTGACAACAGGGGCCCAATCCTTCCCAACTCCATCCAAAAAGGCTAAATTTTCAACTTCCAAATTGAGCCAAATTTTTGACAAAGTAAAACCTCCCAATTGCTCTCATCCCTAACCAGAAATTCCTTGTTGCCTAAAGCCAGTAATAGTGCCCCTCCCCCTATTTACTCCAGTGGTCATGGAATACAGAAAGCATGTAAAATAATATAGGATTAAAAAAAAAAACTTGGCAGAGGCCCAATCCTTCCTGATGCCATCCAAAAGGCTAAAGTTTCAACTCTCCAAATTTTACCAAAATTTTGGCAAAGAGAAACCTTAAAATTGCTCTCATCCCTAACTAGGAATTACTGCTTGTATAAGGCCAATAATGGTGTCATCCTACATTTTCCAGCAGCCATGGAACACAGCTAGTATGTAAGTAAATTAAACGTAAAAATAAAAAAATATAAAAACATGGCAGGAGCCCAACCCTTTCCAACTCCATCCAAAAAGGCTAATTTGTAAGCTCCAAATTATTAAAAACATTTTGGCAGACCAAAACCTCCCAATTTCTCTCATCTGCGTTCAAGAATTCCTAGTTGCATAAGGCTAATTGTGGTGTCACTCTATTTTTCCAGCAGCTATTGAACACAGCAAATATGTAAATTAACCACTTCAGCCCCGAAAGAATTTACCCCCTTCCTGACCAGGCCATTTTTTGCGATACGGCACTGCGTCACTTTAGCTGACAATTGCGCGCTCATGCAACGTTGTACACAAAATTGACATCCTTTTTTCCCACAAATAGAGCTTTCTTTTGGTGGTATTTGATCACCTCTGCAGGTTTTATTTTTTGCGCTATAAACAAAAAAAGCGTCAATTTTGAAAAAAAAACCACAATATTTTGTACTTTTTGCTATAATAAATATCCCAAATAATAAAAAAAATCTTCATCAGTTTAGGCCAATATGTATTCTTCTACATATTTTTGGAAAAAAAAATTGCAATAAGCGTATATTGGTTTGCACAAAAGTTATAGCGTCTACAAAATAGGGGATAGATTTGTGGCATTTTTAAAAAATTTTTTTTTTTACTAGTAATGGCTGTGATCAGCGATTTTTATTGTGACTGTGACATTGCGGCGGAAAGCTCGGACACTTTGGACACTTTTTTGGGACCATTGACATTTATAAATATGCAACCCTCAAATTTTACCAAAATTTTCACAGAGCAAAACTTCCCAATTGCGCTCATCCCTAACCAGAAATTCCTGGTTGTATAAGGCCAATAATGGTGTCACCCTACTTTTTCCAGCAGCCATGGAACACAGCCAGTATGTAAGTACATAAAAACAAAAACAAAAACAAAAAACTTGACAGGAGCCCAACCCTTCCCAACTCCATCCAAAAAGGCTAAATTTGCAACTTCCAAATTTTACCAAAATTTTGACAGCTGGCCTGTTGACCCATGTTAACTCATGATAATGTATCTTAAAAGGTCAATGACTTGTATATATATTTTAAACCAATACATCATTTACTAACCACTCCCCTCTTTCTATTGGTATGTTGAACCATATATAAGCTGTAACACACCTAATACAGGTAGACATTTACGAATGCACAACCTGCTTCTTGTTTCATTCGGTGTGTCTCCAGATATCTGAGGGCCTTGTTGATGTACCTAATAGATGGGTGGTCATCCAGAATACCTACTATTTCCTTTCAGAGTCCAACCCTTTCCAACTCCATCCAAAAAGGATAAATTTGCAACCCTCAAATTTTACCAAAATTTTCACAGAGCAAAACTTCCCAATTGCTCTCATCCCTAACCATGAACTCCTGGTTGTATAAGGCCAATAATGGTATCGCCCTACTTTTTCCAGCAGCCATGGAACACAGCTAGTATGTAAGTACATAAAAAAAAACTTGACAGGAGCCCAACCCTTCCCAAATCCATTCAAAAAGGCTAAATTTGCAACCCCCAAATTTTACCCAAATTTTCACAGAGCAATACCTACCAATTGCTCTCATCCCTAATCAGGAATTTCTTATTGCATAAGACCAACAATGGTGTCACCCTACTTTTTCCAGAAGCCATGGAACACAGCTAGTATGTAAGCAACTGAAAAAAAATTGTCAGGAGCCCAACCTATCCCAACTTCATCTAAAAAGGCTAAATTTGCAACCCTCAAATTTTACCAAGATTTTCATAGAGCAAAACTTCCTAATTGCTCTCATCCCTAACCAGGAAATCCCGGTTGTATAAGGCCAATAATGGTATCACCCTACTTTTTCCAGCAGCCATGGAACACAGCTAGTATGTAAGTACATAAAAAAACTTGACAAGAGCCCAACTCTTCCCAAATCCATCCAAAAAGGCTAAATTTGCAACCCCCAAATTTTACCAAAATGTTCACAGAGCAATACTTCCCAATTGCTCTCATCCCTAACCAGGAATTCCTGGTTGTATAATGCCGCGTACACACGAGCGGACTTTTCGACCGTAATAGTCCGATGGACCGAGTCCGGCGGACAATTCGACCGTGCTTGGGCTTCATCGGACCTGCAGCTGACTTTTTCGGTCGAAAATCTGACGGACTTTAGATTTGGAACATGTTTCAAATCTTTACGTCGGAACTCCGCCGGACCCAGTTCCTATAGAAAAGTCCGCTCGTCTGTATGCTAGTCTGACGGACAAAAACCGATGCTAGGGCAGCTGTTGGCTACTGGCTATCAACTTCCTTATTTTAGTCCGGTCGTACGTCATCACGTACAAATTCGTCGGATTTTGGTGTGATTGTGTGTAGGGAAGTCCGTTCATTCGGAAAGTCCGTTGGAAGTCCGTCGAAAGTCCGTCGGATAGTCCGTCGGACCAGTCCGGTCGAAAAGTCCGCTCGTGTGTATGCAGCATTAGGCCAATAATGGTGTCACCCTACATTTTCCAGCAGCCATGGAACACAGCTAGTATGTAAAAACATTAAAGAAAAACAAAAAAAAACTTGATAGGAGCCCAACCCTTCCCAAGTCCATCCAAAAAGGCTAAATTTGCAACCTCCAAATTTTACCAAAATTTTGACAAAGCAAAACCTCCCAATTGCTCTCATTCCTAAACAGAAATTCCCGGTTGCATGAGGCCAATAATGGTGTCACCCTACTTTTTCCAGAAGCCATGGAACACAGCTAGTATATAAGTACATACAAAAAAAAAACTTGACAGGAGCCCAACCCTTCCCAAATCCATCCAAAAAGGCGAAATTTGCAACCCCCAAATTTTACCCAAATTTTCACAGAGCAATACTTCCCAATTGCTCTCATCCCTAATCAGGAATTTCTGGTTGCATAAGGCCGATAGTGGTGTCCCCCTACTTATTCCAGTGGGCATGCAACACAGTGAGTATGTAAATATCTTTACAAGTCTTTTGGCAAGCGAATTGGTTCCTAAATATGTGTTTTATCTGAGGATTTATCCGTTTGGCAGCAGTCTCCGTGGAAGCTCTGTGTTTCCTTTGGCACTGCAGATGAATTTGGACGCACAGACATTGCAAAAAAAAAACAACAAACATTGCTCCTCCAGAACGGAAGTGAGTGTCTCGAGCCTGTGCCTTTTTCCCCCCCCGCTGAAAAGCCGCCGACATGATAGGGAGTATCAGTGTTTCGGCTCCTAAGACCGAGCACACAGGGCTGAAGAATTAAACGTTCTCAATCATTGTAATTCGTGCAGCCGGAGCAGCGATTTAATTAGTATGTATGAGCACATCATTTATGTTAGAGACAATGAGGACGCGGTGAATAGGAAGCGGCATTCTCTCCCCGAACCCGTATTGATACAGCGTCTGTCATGCACCCTGCAAAATCTACTTAGCGCCGTAGGTGTCAGGCATGAAATTAATGAATCTGCGGGATTAAATCAAATATCATGCTAAATCATATTGACACGCACACCCTAGGAATAAAACGATGAATTCAATAAATGTAATAGGGCCCGCTTATCAGCAGAAACAGTTTGCACAAGATACGCCTGTTGGGAAAATGGATTCCATCTCGGCTTTGGGTTGCGCCCGCTCGTGGAATGGCGACAAACTTTTACCCTTAAAAACCTCCATAGGCGGCGTTTAAAAAAATTCTACGGGTTGCATGTTTTGAGATACAAAGGAGGTCTAGGGCTAGAATTATTGCTCTCGCTCTACCGATCGCGGCGATACCTCACATGTGTGGTTTGGACACCGTTTGCATATGCGGGCGCTACTCACGTATGCGTTCGCTTCTGCGCGCGAGCTCGTCGGGATAAGGTACATTTAAATTTTTTTTTCTTATTTATTTTACCTTTTATTTTTTATTTTTACACTGTTCTTTAAAAAAAAAAAATGTATCACTTTTATTCCTATTACAAGGAATGTAAACACCCCTTGTAATAGAAAACAAGCATGGCAGGTCCTCTTAAATATGAGATCTGGGGGGTCAAAAATACCTCACATCTCATATTTACACTAAAATGCAATAAAAAAAAATTTTAAAAAATGTCATTTAAAAAAATTCCAAAAAAATGACCCTTTAAGAGCTATGGGCGGAAGTGACTTTTTGATGTCGCTTCCGCCCTGCAATGTTATGGAGACAGGTGGGGGCCACCTTCCCTTCACTCGTCTCCATGCCAAGGAAGGAGGAACATCCGATCGCCTCCGCCACTGCCGACGGCTCCGGTAAGCGGAGGAGGGCACCGCAGCGCGGTGGGAGGGGGGGCCCCTCTCCTGCCGCTGATAAAAGTGATCTTGTGGCGAATCCACCGCAGAGACCACTATTATCAGAATCGGCCGGCCGAAGAAGAGGATACCGGGGTTATGGTAGTTAGCTGCTGCCGTAACAACGATATTCCTCTTCAAAGTAAGGACGTATATCGGTGTGCGGCGGTCCGGAAGTGGTTAAAGTTTCATATGTTTATATTTTGCTTTCTCTGGTCCCCTCCCCCCCCCCATCAACACGCATCCTTTTTCATGACATACTTTAATTTAAACCCAGTGATATCATCACTGGGTCTCTGTGCTTCTCTATACAATGCAGGTAGATCGTGGCTGGTGGGAGGGGTGGGCAGTGTGTCTTACGTGACAACGTGGTAAACTCTGCCTCAGTACCCTCAGCTCTGATGTAAGCAGTGTGCTGGCACTACGGAGGAGGAGGTATGCCAATCTTAACATGCCTGGATGGGCGGAGGTCAGTTTGGAGGAGTTGGTATTCCTCATCGTGTTTTATTTATATGCAGACCAGTCTGGGTAACACTCGGGGACAGTTAGGCTGCAGAGGAAAGAGCTAGATGACGTTGGACACGCTCCAGTCAGGAAATGACGTGGACTCTAACCTATCCGCAGACAGGATGATCTTTAGACTGAACATACAAAAGATACAAAGTGACGTTGTTTATAAACGTTGACAACAAGAGATAGAGAGATACAAAGTAACATTGTTTATATATGTTGTTCAGATGGGAGACAGATACAAAGTAACATTGTTTATAAACATTGTTCAGATGGGAGAGAGAGAGAGATACAAAATAACATTGCTTGTAAAAACTGTTCAGGTGGAAGAAAGAGAGAGATTCAAAGTAACATTGTTTATAAACAATGGCCAGACAGGAGCTAGAGAGACAAAAATCAACATCGTTTATAAACATTGTACAGATAGAAGCTAGAGAGATACAAAGTATCAATGTTTATTGATCAGACAGGAAATAGAGATACAAAGTAACATTGTTTAAAGGCATTGATCAGACAGGGGATAGAGAGATACAAAGTAACATTGTTTATAAACATTGATCAGACAGGGGATAGAGAGATACAAAGTAACATTGTTTATAAACATTGATCAGACAGGGGATAGAGAGATACAAAGTAACATTGTTTAGAAACATTGATCAGACAGGGGATAGAGAGATACAAAGTAACATTGTTTATAAACATTGATCAGACAGGGGATAGAGAGATACAAAGTAACATTGTTTAGAAACATTGTTCAGACAGGAGATACAAAGTAACATTGTTTATAAACATTGATCAGACAGGGGATAAAGAGTAACAAAGTAACATTGTTTATAAACATTGTTCAGACAGTAGATACAAAGTAACATTGTTTATAAATGTTTATCAGATGGGAGACAGATACAAAGTATAATTGTTTATAAACCTTTTTCAGACAGAAAGTAGAGAGGTACAAAGTAACATTGTTTATAAACTTTGTTCAGATGGAAGAAAGAAAGAATCAAAGTAACCATTTATAAACATTGTTCAGACCGGAGCTAGGGATATACAAAGTAACATTGTTTATAAAAATTATCAGACGGGAGATAGAGAGATACAAAGTAACATTGTTTATAAACATTGATAAGACAGGAGATAGAGAGATGCAAAGTATCATTGTTTAGAAACATTGATCAGGCAGGAAATATAGATACAATGTAAAATTGTTTATAAACATCGATCAGACAGGAGATAGAGAGATACAAAGTAACATTTTTTTTATAAACATTTTTCAGACAGTAAATAGAGAGATTCAAAGTAACATTGTTTATAAACATTGATCAGACAGGAGATACAAAGTAACATTGTTTATAAATGTTGTTCAGATGGGAGACAGATACAAAGTATAATTGTTTATAAACATTTCTCACACAGGAGATAGGGAGATACAAAGTAACAGTGTTTATAAACTTTGTTCAGATGGAAGAAAGAAAGAAACAAAGTAACATTGTTTATAAACATTGTTCAGACCGGAGCTAGAGAAATACAAAGTAACATTGTTTATAAACATTGATCAGACAGGAGATAGAGAGATACAAAGTAACATTATTTATAAACATTGATCAGACAGGAGATAGAGAAATACAAAGTAACATTGTTTATAAACATTGATCAGACAGGAGGTAGAGAGATACAAAGTATCATTGTTTAGAAACATTTTTCAGACAGTAAATAGAGAGATTCAAAGTAACATTGTTTATAAACATTGATCAGCCTCTGGCTCTAATCAGGTGCTTAAAAAAAAAAGAAAACCCCGGCCGCTGTAATTTATGTGCCTGGCATCCTGAAAGGGGCCGGACGCATGAATAGGGGGTGGTCGCGGTGACCATGGATATGAATCTATCCATTATGCATATAGGGAGTGGCGTGGAGAGAGGGGGCGGAGTCCGTGCGCCCCTAATGGACGGGCTATCACTGGTAATCCCTCTTTAGCCAGTCCTACTCTACTCTGCCACTTGTGGACACAACGATGGGACAAACAGACACAAACTGGGGGAGAGCTACAAGGTTTAGGTCTGGCCAATGACCTGCAATACAATAGAAACAAGATATATACAGTACTAGGGCTCAGATCCCAATAGCTTGTCCATGCATATAATCTGGTCACATGATCAGGAGCTGGTCCTGCCTGTTTCTTGGCATTACTTAATACTGAGAATTTGGGAACGTGCAGTGAGCACGCTCTCAGCACAGAAACATCTAATGCACGTAATCTTCTTTGCCACTGCACATATACGTTACATATCGGCAACAAGTAATGCCCCCCCCGAATGACGTCTGATTAGACGAAACACGTAGGGTGGAGCCGATTGCTGATGTCATCCCTCTTCAACGTCAACACAGAAGTGTTTGGATCTGTCTTGCCCGCTTGCTTTTACCTAACATGCACATGGATGTTTAATTGATGTATAAGTGCAACACTTTTTTTAATAAAAGTGGTTTTATCTGATATTCTACACTACGTGGGGTGTTTTTTTTTTATATACCCTTTCTTTTGCCTTGAGCCGTACGCTGCAGCTGATCGAAGGTGGGAACCCGGATGACAGAGTTTATATGACTAAGTCACTGTTATAATTGTACTTGTAGGGCAACACTTTTTATTTAAAATGATGAAGCTATTGTCGAATAAATAGGGCGTACAGGTGTGAGAGCTGAACTAGTAAACGAGCACATATCTGGAATATATATATATATATATATACTGTATATATACAGATGTATCTCATAAAATTGGAATATAATCAAAAAGTTAATTTATTTCAGTAATTCAATTAAAATAGTGAAACTCATACATTATATTGATGTGTTACACACAGAGTGATATATTTCAAGCTTTTTTTTCTTATAATGTTGATGATTATGCCTCACAGCTAATGATACCCCGAAATTCTGTATCTCAGAAAATTTGAATATTACAGAAGAACAATAAAAAAAAAGCTTTTTAATACAGGAATGTTGGCTTAGTGATAAGTCTGTCCATGTACAGTATAGGATGCACTCAATACTTGGTCGGGGCTCCTTTTGCAGGAATTATGGCATCAATTCGGCTTGGCATGGAGGTGATCAGCCTGGGGCACTGCTGAGGTGTTACGGAAGTCCAGGTTGCTTTGATAGCGGCCTTCAGCTCATCTGCGTTGTTGGGTCTGGTGTCTCTCATCTTCCTCTTGACAATACCCCACAGATTCTCTATGGGGGTTTTGGTCAGGCGAGTTTTCTGGCCAATCAAGCACAGCGATCCCATGATCATGTGACCAGGTATTGGTGGTTTTGGCAGTGTGGGCAGGCGCCAAGTCCTGCTGGAAAATGAAATCAGCATCTCCATAAAGCTGGTCAGCAGAGGGAAGCATTAAGTGCTCTAGAATGTCCTGGTAGAGGGCTGCGCTGACTTTGGACTTGATAAAACACGGTGGACCAACTCCAGCAGATGACACGTCTCCCCAAAATCATCGCTGACTGTGGAAAATCTTGCATTTGGAGAATAAGGTCCCAGAGTCTGGAGGAAAAGTGAAAAGGCACAGAATCCAAGTGGCACTTCACGCTGGACCTCATGCTACTTGGATTCTGTGCCTCTCCACTCTTCCTCCAGACTCTGGGACCTTCATTTCCAAATGAAATGACAAATTTTCAACCGTCAGTGATGATTTGGGGAGCCGCGTCATCTGCCGGTGTTGGTCCTCTGTGTTTTATCAAGTCCAAAGTCAGTGCAGCCCTCTACCAAGAAAATCTAGAGCACTTCATGCTTCCCTCTGCTGACCAGCTTTATGAAGATGCATTTTTCAGCAGAACTTGGCACCTGCCTACACTGCCAAAAGTACCAATAGCTGATCACATGATCATGGGATCACTGTGCTTGATTGGTCAGCAAACTCGCCCGACCTAAACCCCATAGAGAATCTATGAGAAGTCCAAAGTCAGCTCAGCCCTCTACCAGGAAATTCTAGAGCACTTCAAGCTTCCCTCTGCTGACCAGCTTTATGGAGATGCTGATTTCATGTTCCAGCAGAACTTGGCACCTGCCCATACTGCCAAAACCACCAATACCTGATCACATGATCACGGTAGCACTGTGCTTGATTGGCCAGCAAACTCGCCCGACCTAAACCCCATAGAGAATCTGTGGGGTATTGTCAAGAGGAAGATGAGAGACACCAGACCCAACAATGCAGAAGGCCACTATCAAAGCAACCTGGGCTTCCATAACACCTCAGCAGTGCCACGGGCTGATCTCCCCCATGCCACGCCGCATTGATGCCGTAATTCACGCAAAAGGAGCCCCGACCAAGTATTGAGCGCATCCTGTACTGTACATGGACAGACTTCTCACTAAGCCAACATTTCTGTATTAAAAAACCCTTTTTTTTTATTGGTCTTATGTAAAATTCTATTTTTCTGAGATACTAAATTTTGGGGTGTCACTAACTGGAAGCCATAATCATCAAAATTAAAAGAAAGAAATGCTTGAAATGTATCAATCTGTGTGTAACGCATCTATAGAATATATATGACTTTCACTCGTTTAATTGAATAAATTACTCTTTTTGATGATATTAGAATATTAGAATTAAAATATTAAAATTAAAATTTAAAAAGTTAAAATATTTTATGAGATGCACCTGTGTGTATATATATATATATATACTAAATAATAGAGACATTTATTGGCAGTAGAGCCTTGAATACCTCTAAGACGTCTCACCCTGTAAGACCTCTCTCTTAGAAGAGCTTGGTTGATCTTCACAAATGAACAAATTGTTACATTAAAGTAACTTTGGAAAGTGAAGAGGATTTCAGAAAACAGGAGGAAACTTTTCCTGTGAGTCTCACAATCCCTGCAAATCTTATTAGGGTTTTTATTTTTTTTTTTCCGTAAGACATCATCAGATCTTGAAGTGACCCAGATAATTTCCCGCCAGGATCTCTGCCCTTTTCCTCGCCTTCTTGCATCACTGATCAGATTTAAGGTTCAGCGGATGTGAATTATTTGCAGATTTCAATCAATTCAGTGACTTTTTCCTTTGAGGAAGCTGAAAGAACTCCTGGATGGCTTCTGTATTATGAAGCACAATGCCCTGACCCAGATCTCCTTCTCCTGCTCCCTCTGGCGCTGCTTTATCTGTGTCGTTCCTCTCCTGAGTTCATTGCCGTACGGTGCCGATACATCGCCGACAAGGCGGGGCTGTTAATGGGCTAGAACGACAGAGGACACCACTTTTCTTTTTTTTTTTCTTTGTGATTAATTTAACCGCTTGCTGCCTGCTAACAGTACATTTGCTGCTAGCGGGCGGCACAGCCAGGCACGGCAACGCCCGGGTACCTTGCGTTCCACTTCCTGGTTTTCGGGCGCGTGTGCTGTCATTGGACACAACAAAAGTTTGTAAGCAGCTTACAGCCAATCATTGTGGCTGTATACCTGCTGATCGTCTGTGGCCAGTCACAGCACCGAGTTCTGTGTTTACAAACACACAGAACACAGAACAGTGATCTGGCTGTTTCTTCTCCCTGAAATCAACTCCAAATTCAGGGAGAAAAGACAGCCAGATCCTGTGAGTAAAAGCAGCACGCATACACTTGTTAGGCACTCAGGTAACCCCTTGATTGCCCTTCTGATCACCCCTGTTATCCATTAGTGTCATTAGAACAGTGTACCAGTGGCGGCTGGTGGTATATTTTTTGAGGGGGGTGGCAAACAATGCACCCACAGCCACCAAACTCCCCCCCGGTTGGTCACCAGCCCCACACCTACCCCATCTACCCTGTTTCCCTGAAAATAAGACCTAGCGTGAATGTCGGTGATGGCTGCAATATAAGCCCTTCCCCCCAAATAAGCCCTAGTTAAAGTCCTTGTAGGTCTTATTTTCAGGGTAGGGCTTATTTGGGGGGTAGGGCTTATATTGCAGCCATCACTGACAATCACGCTAGGTCTTATTTTCGGGGGAAACAGGGTAGGTCACCGACAGCGTTTCCTCCGGGCGTTGGCTTCCCCTGCGTCTCCTCCTCCTCAGCATCATGGTGGCTTTCGTCGTGCGTCTCCTCCCTCCTCCTCCTAGGCGGCCAATAGGACCGCTTCTCCAATAGGACCACTTCTCCAATAGGACCACTTCTCCAATTGGACCGCTTCTCCTCTCGGCCAATCGGATGATGGGTTTCAGGACCCGCTTCATGTGTGGTCAGGAGGAGAATCAGGAAGACAGTAGCGAATATTCATTCGCTATTGCCACACAAGTGGGTGGGCTGGGGGCGTAGTGCTCTGCGCCCCCTGCCCACCCTTTTTTGATGCCAATTAGAGCCTCTGGTTCTGATCATGTGCGTCTAAAAAAAAAAGAAAAATGAGTTTATGCATCCGGCGCCCTGCATTTAGATTAGGGGCTGGGCCCATGGATTAGGGGGGTGGCGTCCCTGCGCCCGTTATGAACGGGCTGCCACTCTGCAGTGTACAGTATTATCACTGTTCACTGTAGAAGTGTCACTAGCGGAGACAGTGTCAGTTAGTGCCAGACCCAGGTACTCAGCACGGGGATAGTGGGAACCCCTCAAAATGGGCACAGCGGGTGTACAGACCCGGGAACTCAGCACAGGGATGGTGGGAACCCCTCATGGGCACAGCGGGTGTACAGACCTGGGAACTCAGCACAGGGATGGTGGGAACCCCTCATAATGGGCACAGCAGGTGTACAGACCCAGAAACTCAGCACAGGGATGGTGGGAACCCCTTTATAATAGGCACAGCAGGTGTACAGACCCAGGAACTCAGTACAGGGATGGTGGGAACCCCTCATAATGGGCACAGCAGGTGTACAGACCCAAGAACGCAACACAGGGATGGTGGGAACCCCTCATAATGGGCACATCAGGCGTACAGACCTGTGAACTCAGCACAGGGTTGGTGGGAACCTCTCATAATGGGCACAGCGGGTGTACAGACTCGGGAACTCAGCACAGGGATGGTGGGAACCCCTTACAATGGGCACAGCAGGGATACAGACATGGGGACTCAGCACAGGGATGGTGGGATCCCCTCATAATGGGCACAGCGGGTGTACAGACCCGGGGACTCAGCACGGGGATGGTGGGAACCCCTCATAATGGGCACAGCAGGTGTACAGACCCAAAAACTCAGTACAGGGATGGTGGGAAACCCTCATAATGGGCACAGCAGGTGTACAGACCCAAGAACGCAACACAGGGATGGTGGGAAGCCCTCATAATGGGCACATCAGGCGTACAGACCCGGGAACTAAGCACAGGGTTGGTGGGAACCTCTCATAATGGGCACAGCGGGTGTACAGACTCGGGAACTCAGCACAGGGATGGTGGGAACCCCTCATAATGGGCACAGCAGGTGTACAGACTCGGGAACTCAGCACAGGGATGGTGGGAACCCCTCATAATGGGCACAGCAGGTGTACAGACTCGGGAACTCAGCACAGGGATGGTGGGAACCCCTCATAATGGGCACAGCAGGTGTACAGACTCGGGAACTCAGCACAGGGATGGTGGGAACCCCTCATAATGGGCACATCAGGTGTACAGACCCGGGAACTCAGCACAAGGATGGTGGGAACCCCTCATAATGGGCACAGCAGGTGTACAGACCCGGGAACTCAGCACAGGGATGGTGGGAACCCCTCATAATGGGCACAGCGGGTGTACAGACCTGAGAACTCAGCACAAGGATGGTGGGAACCCCTCACAATGGGCACAGCAGGTGTGAAAACCTGGTACTCAAATAAAGTCCTTAAGAAAAAGAAGATACTGTGTAATTGGGCTTTAACTCAGGGTGCAACCACCCCTCCTCCTTTAAAATTGCCATCAGGCCTGAACCAGGAAAAAAAAACAAAAAACCCTGTGCTCCCACACACATTATTTCCAGGCCGGCAGATGACGGGCTCTATTACCCCTCCTTAACCATCGCAGGAAAGTGGGCTAAAAATAACAATCGATTTTGTGATTTCAGTGGTAGCAATTAATAACAACCTATCACGTTCCCATCGGAGGGGGGATCTCATTGCCGATTTCCAGGCCGGCTCTCAGAATGGTGTCTGGGAATGCTGCGCGGTAGTTCAGCGGTAAACAAGGCCGACATCCACAATGATAACGCTTAGTATTCTTTTGCTGTTTGTAGCAGGCTGATGAACCATTCTTTTCTTTTCTTTTTTTTTTTCCTCTCCGCTGACTCTGTCTCCTCCTGCTGTGCCAAAAACGCACCGCTGACAACATCATTGTACCGGCGGAGCTCTAATCCTCTTCTATTATGATAAATTTTAGCAATAAAGCCGCCTTTTTTTGACGCTGAATCATAGTTTAGCGCTGACAGAGAAAAGGAATCAGGCCGCCAGCTGAAAGGGGATCTGATAAGTGTATGCAAAGGAACGCGCGGATCCAGTGTTGGGAGCAGAAGAATGATGTCCCCCCCTCCGTCCTCGATTTTTCACCCGGCTCCGGCGATGACACCGCGACGCCCGCGTGATACAGAGGTTTGCGTCTGTGCACACAAATGCCATTTAGTATCCGCCTTGTTGCAGGGGCTCCGGCGATTTGTCTGGTGAGCGATTCCGGGCCCACTTGAATGGCCGGTCGCCCGCCGCTCAAGTAGGCCCAGAATCGCTCTCACCAGATAAATCATCACGATTACGGCAAACAATTACCGATCAATATTATTCTGAGCTGACAATATACGACATGTGTTTAAACTGTAACAAAAGCAGGAAGAAATATCTTTCTCCGATGATATATTATGTCACAGTGATAACCAATAATGAACCAATAGCATTACAGTGTATGATGTTACCTTATTATTCTTTTTTCTATGTTTATTTAATAAAGCAAAGTCTCTATTATTTTCATGTAAACATTGAAAACACCCCCTGCTCAAGCACAGCCTGCTTTCAGCTGAACAGACCATGGAATACAGGCACTGTGTGCGTCTGCACAGTGTCCTCGAACACCACCACCACTCCACTATCAGGATGAAAAGATGCAGAACTTGTTAACCTTGAAAAAAAAAGGTAATAAAGAGCCTCCAGGATGTGTGTGCATTCCCGACTGCCAGCTGTCAGATGGAAGAGATCGGCTGGCTATGTGTGCCCCTGCCTTGCTTCCTGGGCTTGGCCCTCCCATCGGCAGGCCCGTAACAACCATGGTCGGTGCCGTTGGGTAGGCCAGTGCCTTCCTCTTGCTGACCTGGGCCAGAAACGATGTGTAAAATATCACTTCTTAGTCCCCATGTCCCTTTCTGCATTTCATCAGCTTCACCGGAGGGCGCGGGGGGGGGGGGGGGGTGTGCATCAGGATTCTTTTATTTATTTATTTAAATTTTTTGGGTGATTCTTTTATTTTTATTTTTATTTATTTTTTTGGTGCCGTGACCCGGATTCTATTAGACCCCCTGATGTCTCATTAAAGAGAAACCGGTCACCAAAAAAAAAAAAAAAAAAAAAAATCATTACATATGGGATTGTTTGTCCCTACGTAAAGAAAATTAAAAAAATTTAATTGTAAAAAAAAAAAATGTAATCACCCCCACCAAAAAAAAATAAAAGAAATAAAACGTTGATCCCTCCCTTACCCTTACATACTCACACTTATGAATGTAAAAGCAGACAAGCAGATGTGCCTATGTATGAAAATGTCAATTGCCCCAACTCCTCAATGCTGGAAAGGAGCTATAATTGTGATTAAAAAAATAAATAAAATATGAGATGATACATAATATCATCACACTTACCGTAATGCTTGTTTATGACACATTTCCAGTATTTTGCTCAATATCTTGTTTACATTGTAGCTAAAAGACATTCTTCCACATGTATGCTGGATGGTTCTGTGAGCATCACATCGTCTCCTCTCATACCTTTTTCAAAATTTCCATTTTCCAACCATAACTCACCTGAATGCAAATACTTTCTAAATTAGTATGAATAAATTCAATTTATCCCTATTATGATTTAATTGTTCATCAGTGCAGTATATATATATAAAAAAAATTCTAGGTGGTCTATTTTGCAGTTCCAATCTAGAAAAAATTAATTAGGCAACAAAATAAATTAAAAATATTTAAAATTTAATCTTCTAAAAAAAAAATAAAAAATGGATACAGTAAATTAAAATTTAGCCCGCCCAATTTTCTAAATTTTCAAGAAATTCAAATCCTATAAAAAGTCTAAAACGGAAATATTGCTTGTGTTATGGAATAAGTATGATTTATGCCGCGTACACACGAGCGGACTTTTCGACCGGACTGGTCTGACGGATTCGACCGTGTGTGGGCTTCAGCGGACCTGCAGAGGACTTTTTCGAGTCGACAATCTGACGGACTTTAGATTTGGAGCATGCTTCAAATCTTTGCGTCTGAACTCCGCCGGACCCAGTTCCTATCGAAAAGTCCGCTCGTCTGTATTCTAGTCCGACGGACGAAAACCGACGTTAGGGCAGCTATTGGCTACTGGCTATCAACTTCCTTATTTTAGTCCGGTCGTACGTCATCACGTACGATTCCGTCGGACTTTAGTGTGATCGTGTGTAGGCAAGTCCGTTCGTTGGGAAAGTCCGTTGGAAGTCCACCGAAAGTCCAGTTGAAAAGTCCGCTCGTGTGTACGCCGCATTATTCCTAATCCATGTTGTATTTAACCACTTCAGCCCCGGAAGATTCGGCTGCTCAATGACCGGGCCTTTTTTTTGCGATTCGGCACTGTGTCGCTTTAACTGACAATTGCGCGGTCGTGTGACCTTGTACCCAAACAAAATTGACATCCTTTTTTTCCCCACAAACAGAGCTTTCTTTTGGTCGTATTTTATCGTCTCTGCGGTTTTTATTTTTTGCGCTATAAACAAAAGAAGAGCAACAATTTTGAAAAAAAAAACACAATTATCTTTTATTTTTTGCTATAATAAATATCCCACATTTTTTATCAAAAAAACAAATGTTTTCCTCAGTTGCGGCCGATATGTATTCTTCTACATATTTTTGGTAATAAAAATGGCAAGAAGAGTATATTGATTAGTTTGCGCAAAAGTTATAGCGTCTACAAAATAGGGGATAGATTTATGGCATTTTTATTATTATTATTTTTTTTACTAGTAATGGCGGCGATCTGCGATTTTTATCAGGACTGCGGCATTGCGGCGGACACATCGGACACTTTTGACACATTTTTGAAACCATTGACAATTACACAGCGATCAGTGCTATAAAAATGCACTGATTACTGTATAAATGTCACTGGCAGGGAAAGGGTTTACACTAGGGGGTGATCAAGGGGTTAATTGTGTTCCCTAGTGTTCTAACTGTGGGGGGAGGGGACTGTCTAGGAGGAGAGAGAGATCGGTGTTCATACTTAGTATGAACACATGATCTGTCTCCTCTCCCCTGAAATAACTGTCACGAGCGATCACGGGAGCCGTGCGGTCATCACGCCCGCTGGGCACTCATATCAGCTCCAGGCACACGCCGCGGGTGCGCCCACGTTCCCAACAGCCAAAAGGTGAAGCGACGTAAGGTTACGTTTTGCCCAGTCGCGCCATTCTGCCGCAGTAAAACTGCGGCAGCTGGTCGGCAAGAGGTTAAAGAGCTACTAAACCCACAACAGTAAAATCAATCTGTATAGGCAGTAACGCATGCTTGTTATACTCACTTAATGGGTTAATCCTCTGCATTGTGTAAAAATGCTGTTTGATCCTGTCTTCTCTGATGCTCCCCTACTTCCACTGTCCCCAATCCATCTCCTGATAGTACAGAGCCTTGCGGGCACTCTGCACATGCTCAGAGTGGGAGAGGGCATGTGATCAGCATAGGGCAATCAGCACTGTCCAGACAGAGGGTCAGGGATTCAGCAGCCTCAATGTACATTGATCACCTACTCTTTAACCACTTTCCACCTGAAGGCCATCATATGACGTCCTGGACTTTGAGTAGAGATATCTGGATGATGGTTGCAGCTACAGGCATCATCCAGATATCTTTCTTTTCAGCCAGCGATTCCCTATCTTGTAAATGCCATCCTAGCAGTTCATAAGCTGCTGGATGCTTTAACATTGGCAGGCGATGCCCCCCCCAGCCGCCCTCTGGTGCCTCTCTAGGCGAAAACAGATTCATTGGCGGTGGATTACCATAGAGCTGGCCGTGGTCCAGACTGTCCACGAACAGCTCTATGACCCTGGGAGGCAGGAAGCGACATCATGAGGTCACTTAAGGTTCTGGCAGATGTAAACGCCGCCATTTTCTTTACACTGAAAGAAGAGACCATTTTTTTTTCCAGGGTGGAGGAGATATCTGGTGTCTTCTTGGTCCCAGATGTCTCCATAAAGAGGACCTTTTACGCCATATTTCTATTACAAGGGATGTTTACATTTGTCGTAATAGGAATAAAAGTGATAAAAAAAAAATAAGGAGACAGTGTAAAAAACAAAACAAAAAAAAAACAAATAAATCATAATAATATATATTTTTTCTTTTTTAACCACTTAAGTCCCGGAAGGATTTGCCCCCTTAATGACAAGGCCATTTTTTGCGTCGCTTTCACTGAAAATTGCGCGGTCGTGCAATGTTGTACCCAAACAAAATTTATGTCATTCTTTTCTCCATAAATAGAGCTTTCTTTTGATGGTATTTGATCCCCTCTGCGGTCTTTATTTTTTGCACTATAAACAAAAAAAGACAATTTTGAAAAAAAAAAACAATACTTTGTACTTTTTGCTATAATAAATATCCAAAAAACACTAATTTCTTCATCAGTTTAGGCCGATACGTATTCTTCTACATATTTTTGGTAAAGAAAAATCGCAATGAGCGTATATTGATTGGTTTGCGCAAAAGTTATCGCGTCTACAAAATAGGGGATAGATTTATGGAATTTTTATTATATATTTTTTTTCTACTAGTAATGGCGGCGACCTGCATTTTTTAATCAGGACTGCGACATTATGGCGGACAGATTGGATAGTTTGGACACATTTTTGAGACCATTGACATTTATACAGCGATCAGAGCTAAAAATAGCCACTGATTACTGTATAAATGTCACTGGCAGGGAAGGGGTTAACAATAGGGTGCGATCAAGGGGTTAAATGTGTTCCCTCGGTGTGTTCTAACTGTGGGGGGGGGGGAAGACTGACTGGGGGAGGAGACATATCGCTGTTCCTACTTAGTAGGAACACACGATCTGTCTCTACTCCCCTGACAGAACCGGGATTGTTGTGCTCTGGCTCTCTCAGGAGCGATCACAGGTGCCCGGCGGACATCGCGCCTCGGCTCCGGAGACACAGCGCGGGCACGCGCACGTGCCTGCCATATGTGCCCCGTCGCCTCATGCCCGCGAGCAGAAGCAAACGCATACGTAGGTGGCGCCCGCATATGTAAATAATGTTTGGACCACACATGTGAGGTATCGCCAGGAACGTCAGAGCGAGAGCGATAAATCTACTGTAGCACTAGACCTCCTCCGTAACTCTAAACCGGTAACCTGTAACAATTTTTAAAGCACCGCCTATGGAGATTTTTTAAGTAACGTAGCTTTTGCGCCATTCCACGAATGTGCGCAATTTTAAAGCATGGCATGTTTGGTATCTATTTACTTGGCATAACAACATCTTTTATATTTTACATAAAAATTGGATTATCTATGTTTTTTTTTGCATTAAGATTCATTAAAGTGTATTTTTTCCCAAAAAATCGCGATTGAAAAATTGCTGCGCCAATGCCGTGTGACATAAAAAATTACAACGACCGCCATTTTATTTTCTAGGGTCTTTGCTATATATATATATATATATATATATATTAAAAAAAAATATTCAGAACCCCCAAACATTTTATATATATATGTGTTTGGGGGTTCTGAATAATTTTCTTTGCAAATCAAGACAGTCTTTCAGTAGCGTAGGCTGGCTGTTTTTTGTTTTTTCTTCTGCTTATGTGCACAGTTTGTACATATTTTGATGCGCGGCGGATTCGGCGTCTTCCTTGGAGAACTTGATGATGCTCGGCGCAGACTTGAGACATAAACAAACCCCCGGAAAGGGCGCCTTTTAGATGTGTGACTTTTCATGCTCTGGTCTTTTTAGCCGTGTGAAATTGGAGATGTGACCCTTAATATCAGATTCCTCACAACTTTTCTTTTGGACTTCTAGAAAATGTCAGGAGACTGGTAGACACAGCCGAGAGGTTTAGAAGCAAAAACTCAGCTAAAAACAATTTGCAGCTAAACTGGTCGCATCGCATAATTCTTAAGGCAGCATCAGATGAACAACAAATCCCTACATAAAATCTGCCAATTATTATATAACTTACCCATAGACATAGCTCCCAACTGTCCCGGATTTCGAGGGACTGTCCCGGATTTCGAGGGACTGTCCCGGATTTGGAACAAAGTCCCCCTGTCCCTCTTCCCTCCTCATGTTGGTCTGATCTATATAGTTGTATATAAAATGCACTTTTTATCTATCAGAAAGTGTTTTTTCAGGGCTATATCTTTCACCCAATTTCTAAATTGTTGCATTTATAAATTCCAAAAACCAATGTAAAGGAATAGTAGAGGTAAAAAAACAAACAAATAACACTTGTGGGTTTAATTCATCTTCTTTTTTTTTAATTTGTACAATTTTTTGGTATAATTCGCCTTTAAGTGGGCTTGTCAGGGGGTGTGTCCTATACCTACATATGTTTGCTTGTTCTCATGCTCAAAAAGTTGGGAGGCGTGCCCATAGACATCAGATGGTGATGAGACAAGCGGGAACACACCCACTGCCAAAATAACTTTATTACAAAAGATATAAAATATATATAAAGTTGGCATAATTTAGGTGCACCCTTCCAAAAAGTAGGGGGACAAATGCGGACCAAGGGGGCGGAGTTAAAGTGGTAAAGACTGAAGGTTTTTTTTACCATCAATGCATTCTATGCATCCCCCCCCCCCCCAATAACCCAGGACAAGGTCATCTAGAGCCCTGGGCAAACATACCAAACCGCACCCCACCAAGATATTTGAGCATTATTTGTCAGAAAAAATCCCCCCCGCAAAATATTGAGCACTAATCTGCATGTTTAACCCCTAAGCAAAAATTCCCCCTCCTCCCAGTACAAATCTCCCCTAACAGTACTAATCTTTGCCCCCATCCCCCCTCTAAGTTCAAATACCCCCCCCCCCAAAAAAAAAATCACCCCCCTAGCACAAATCCTCTACCCCTCAAATGTGCCCTCCAAGCACAAATCCCCCCCCCATCCTCAATCCCCCCACCTAGCACAAACCCCCCCTAAAGTTCCTCTTCTAGAATAAATTCCCCCCAATCATCCCTGCTAGCACAAATCACCCCCCCCCCAAAAAAAAATACCCTCCTAGCACAAGTTCCCTCCCTCCTCTAGCAAAATACCTCTTCTAGCAAAACCCCCCAAACCCCCCCCCCCTCCTAGCACAAATCCTCTTTCCCCATCCCTCCCAACACAAATCCCCCCGAATCACTAATCCAATCCACACACCCCTATTTTCCCCTCCTCAAACAATTCCTACCCCCTGCCACCCCCCAAATTTCCCCTCCTAGCAAATCCCCCGAAAATCTCCATTCCTAACACACACCCCTAATTTCCCCCATCCTAGAACAGTTCGTATCCTCTGCCACCCTTCAAAGTCCCCCTCCCAACACAAATCTCCCCAAACTCCTGGAGGTGCCCCCCACCCCACCTCACATGATACTACAGTGACCAGAGCAGCCGCCCCTTGTCCCGGCTCTACCACTACTTACCTGAGCAGCCTCTCAATCCAGCGATGCTCCTCCCTCCTCATTGAGACAGTAGCGGGAGCCATTGTCAATCACAGCCAGTCAGCCAATGAGGAGAGAGGGAGGGTGGGACCGAGCCACGGCTCTGTGTCTGAATGGACATGAAGATCAGGGGCTCGGGATCACGCCTGCATAGGGCCCCCCCATTTCAAGCTGCTTGCTCTGGGGGCACTTGACGGGAGGGAGGGGCCAGGAGCGCTGGCGGCGGACCCGAGAAGAGGAGGATCGGGGCTGCCCTGTGCAAAACCATTACAATGCAGGTAAGTATGACATGTTTGTTATTCAGAAAAAAATAAAAACATCGCTTTAAGAGGGTCCCAGGATCTGGGGCCATAATATTGGTAAGTATGCAAGTGGCCATTTCAACACACATTCCACAGACGTGGTTTATCATTGTCACCATCAGGAAACCCACCCCGAGAGATGCCCTGCAGTCTTCGCTGGAGTCCATGTAGACAGGAAGCGGCTGAATAGAAGCTGCAGGAGATCAGAAGCACTGAGTTGCAACAAAGAATTAAAAAAAAAAATAGTATTTTTACCACTTGCTGTGCGGGGCAATTTTTTTAACTGTTCACATACGTGTTACACGGGTCAGCAGGGGGTGCTCAAAAATGAGAACTTCACCGCTACGTATGGGTATGTTGCAGTGCCTGACTATGACACCCTCTAGCACAGAGCTCCCAACTGTTCTGGATTTTGAGGCACTGTCCCGGATTTCGAGGGACTGTCCTGGATTTCGAGGAACTGTCCCGAATTACGCGGGACTGTCCCTGATTTGGAACAAAGTCCCTCTGTCCCTCTTTCCTCCTCATTTGTCCCTCATTTCGGTCTGATCTATATAGTTGTATATGAAATGCATTTGTTATTTTTCAAAAACTGTTTCCCAGTGCTAAACCTTTCATCCAATTCCTAAATTGCTACATTTGTAAAAAAAAAGAGCACTTGCGGGGTTATTTAATTTTTTTTGTAGAATTCTCCTTTAAGGGGGCGTGGCAGGGGGCGTGTCCTATGCCTACATACTTTTGCTAATAGGTGTCCCTCATTCCCATCTCAAAAAGTTGGGAGGTGTGCTAGCAGTAAATGTACTGTTAGCAGCAGTGGCGGCTGGTGCTCAAAATTTTTGGGGGGGGGCAAACAACCCCCCCCTCACTCGCACTGCCGCCACCCCTATAGCCTCCCCCCATGGGAGATGGATGGGAAGGCGACCTAACCTTAGGAGATGATGAGGATCGAGGATGAGGATGAGCGGTGGGGTAGGGCTGCTGCTCCTCACTCCAGCCGAGAGATGAGCCGGGGCTTCTCCTCCCGGCCGAACAGGAAGTGGATCCTGAGACCCAATTGGTCGGGAGTCCTAAGACTCCCTGGCCAATCAGGTCTCAGGGCCCTCTTCCTGATTGGCTGGGAGGAGAATCAGGCCCACCGACCCCCCCCCACTCGCGGGGCTCGCGGCTCTGGCAGCACCCCCAACCCCCTCTGTGTGTGCTGATCTGACAGAGGGGACTTACCGCAACAGCTCCTCTCCAATGCACCAGATCGGCGGCGGCCTCCGCTCCAGCGTGTCTCCTTTCGCTCCTCTTCCTAAGCACCAGGCATCCAATAGGGTGGCCTGGCACTTTGGCCAATCAGGAAACAGGTCTGACGCCCTGCCTCCTGATTGGCGGGGAGGATGATTAGTGTGAAAATAGATAAAAAAATTAATTTTCTATCATCGCACAATTGGGTGGGATCAGGGCGCACTCTCTGCGCCCCGAGCCCGCCCTATTTTGAAGCCTATTAGAGCCTCTGGCTCTAATCAGGTGCTTCAAAAAGTACTACCCCCGCCAAAGGAATCAAAGCGTCCTGAAAGGGGCCGGGCGCATGGATGGGGGGGTGGGCTGCCACTGCAGTACAGTAGTTAAGAATGCTTAAAATATTGATTACTTGTGTCTCCTCGTTTAACGACCTGGTCCTTGGAACGGAACCTGGTCGTTAAAGTGGAAGTAAACCCCCCCCCCTATCGTTTTCAACCAAGGAAGCCGCCATCTTGGCCTCTGTTTAATCTACAACAGCCATGGTGCTGCACATGTGATCCGTTCTGACAGCGGCCATTGGATGGTTTGACAGTTTGGTTGAGAGCGCAACCAATGGGAGTGTTACGTTTCCGGCGTGTGCCTGGAAATGAAACTGTTTTATGCATGGGTTTTACTTGAAGTGAGGAGAGCCTTTATATATACGTGATCCTGCGCAGCGCGGCCGCCCCGGAGGCAGGAGAACTGCTATGGGGGCGGTAGGCAAGTGGTTAAAAAAATGTCAGTTGGAAACCGGAATCAAAAATGTCAGTTGCTTGTGGTAAAAGGGGCTTTAAGCCAATGAAATGTCATTCATTTCAGGATTACATCAACTTGAACAGCTGTGCAGCCGTTCTGTCCTCTTCTCCGCTCTGCTATGAGTATTACAGGGCATACTAAATATACCTTCGTCACTTCTGCCGGTTGTACAATATTTAAGTTGTACCTCCCCGTGCACATCTGTATTTATATATCACAGTCTGTAAGAAGAAATCTTTTAGAATTCAGCCACCTCTATTTTTGTAAAGTTGAAGCAAAAAAAAAAAAATCCTTCAAGGAGTTTGGTTTCAACCAAATCTTGAAAGGTTACGTGTGTCTTAGTTAGAGTTGGCACGGCGCGTTCCCCAGGAGTGGAAGCGAATGCTCTGAAGACGGCCTTCTGTTTTTGTACTAAAGCCTGAATTGAAGTTGCCCCCGGGCTATGAGCAAATGGCCAGACTTGTAAAAGAGTATGTTCACCAAAGTGCTAAACTAAGGATGGCAGGAAGCGCCGAGCGCCGGAGTCTCCGAGGAGCGCAAGCCTTATTTCTCTGCTCTAGCCCCGGGTCAATTTACAAAGCGCCTTCTATCCAGCGAAAAAAAAAAAAAAGGGTTCAGGTAGCAGAAAGAGTCGTTAGGCGAGAATGTAAAAGTCATTGTGTGCCCGTGGCGTCTCTTCTTCCCAACAACTGTCAGCCGAGCACTCTCTGTGGTTGTTTTTTTTTTTTTTTTCTTACGGTCGTTATTATCAGTCTTTTCTTTTATATTTTGTTTTGCATATTTAGTGTGTCGTTGCCTAAATGTTATTCTGGGCAAAGGGAGACGACTTAAATTGGAACTATGGCCAAAAAAAAGTGACATGAACTGTATTGCCAAAAGTATTGGCTTTACCAGTGCCATCTTAATAGCATCATGGGCCCCTGGGCAAAGTAATGCACTGGGGCCTCTACCAGCATGGCCCAAATTTTACGCATCTACTCTCAAGAATTAAAGTATAAATAGTCAATAGAGTTAAACATATATTTATTAGCACTTTCAATAAAATCGATTTTAAACAATAAGAAAACCTGCCATAAATCAAAGACAGGAGGGCAAGATACTGGGATCAGGGGGGGCAAAGTACAGGTTCCCGGGACGCTGGCCATCCCAAGAAAGCTTAGTAAAAAGCACAACTATCCCAGCAGATCTGGGACAGTTGGCAAGTATGATGTAATGCAAGATTAGCATGGGGCCCCCCCGTGCACCCGGGGCCCCTGGGCAGTGCCCAAGGGTGCCCATGCATTAAGACAGCCCTGGCCTTTACGCACACAAAAATGAGTACACCCCTCACATTTGTGTAATTATTTTCTTCTATCTTTTCATGTGACAACACTGAAGAAATGACACTTGTCTACAATGTAAAGTAGTGAGTGTACAGCTTGTATAACAGTGTAAATTTGCCGTCCCCTCAAAATAACTCAACACACAGCCATAAATGTCTAAACCGCTGGCAACAAAAGTGAGTACACTCCTAAGTGAAAATCTCCAAATTGGGCCCAATTAGCCATTTTCCCTCCCCGGTGTCATGTGACTCGTTAGTGTTACAAGGTCTCAGGTGTGAATGGGGAGCAGGTGTGTTAAATTTGGTGTTATCGCTCTCACTCTCTCATACTGGTCACTGGAAGTTCAACATGGCACCTCATGGCAAAGAACTCTCTGAGGATCTGAAAAAAAGAATTGTTGCTCTACATAAGTGAAAATGTCCAAATTGGGCCCAAAGTGTCAATATTTTGTGTGGCCACCATTATTTTCTAGCACTGCCTTAACCCTCTTGGGCATGGAGGTCACCAGAGCTTCACAGGTTGTCACCGGAGTCCTCTTCCCCTCCTCCATGACGACATCACGGAGCTGGTGGATGTTAGAGACCTTGTGCTCCTCTGTTATACAAGCTGTACACTCACTACTTTACATTGTAGCAAAGTGTCATTTCTTCAGTGTTGTCACATGAAAAGGTATAATAAAATATTTACAAAAATGTGAGGGGTGTCAGGGCCTTACCCCTGTGGTCTCCAAACCACGGCCTAGGGGCCGGATGCAGCCCATTGCTTACCCGTATCCAGCCCTTGAGGCATCATTCTTTCTACTGACACCAACAGTGGGGCATAAATCCTCCCACAGACATCAACAATGGGGCATATTTCCTGCCACTGATGCCAACAATGGGGCATAAATCCTTTCACTGACACCAACAATGGGGCACTATTCCTCCCACTGACACCTAACTATTTCCCCCCCTAATACCAAAGATGGGGTGTTGTTCTTTCCACTTTGTTGTTCTTCAGTCGTTTAGTCTTGTCCGACACTTTGTGACTTTATGGACCATAGCACGCCAGGCTTTTCTGTCCTCCATTGCCTCCCGGAGCTCGCTTAACTTAATGGTCATTGTTTCGATGATGCTATATATTCATCTTGTTTTCTGTCATCCTCTTCTCCTTTTTCCTTCCATGTTTCCCAGCATCGGGGTCTTTTCCAATGAGTCCTCTCTTCGCATTAGGTGGCCAAAGTATTTGTGTTTCTGCTTCAGGATCTGTCCTTTCTTTCTCCACATAGGGCCCCCTAAAATCTAAAGGGCAGTACTAGGGTTGCCACCTCATCCCTCTAAATCCAAACACATATGAATTACACGGGTTTTGTGGCTAATTTAATGCAGATAAGGCACCAAGTGAGTTTAATTACCACCTTAATCAGCCACAGAAACTGTGTAAAATGTGTTCGGGTTTCAAAGGATGAGGTGGCAACCCTAGGCAGTACACTGGGCCTTTTTAAAAAATGTTTGGAGGTCCTTGCCTTACCCAAGTGACACCCATGACACAAAACTGGAGTTGAATGACCATAGCAGCCCTTTTACTATTAAACTGCACAAATAACATGTATATAACATACAAAACATTCAGTACAGTATGAATAATGGAGCCCCAAGGCCCTTGTAGGCATCACTACTTTAAGAACCCGCTTAACCAAAAATGAGGCCTACAGCAGCAAAACACCAGTTTAGAGATAACACCACTACTAGCAGATACAACTACCGGGAGAACAAATGTGAAGAGAGAGACAGAGCTCTCTCTGGTAGAGTGGGATTTTAAAGGGGGAGATAATGTGCCTGTTAACGGTGAGCCAATCCAGCAATAGTTAATATAAAAGTATAAATTTTATTGAGAATATTTAAAGTATACATTACAGAAATGACAATCAAGCATCAAGATGACCATACAATAGCTTGTGTTCAGAGATCACTTGTGATCAACCAGCCAACATGTTTCACATTTATATTTTGGTTCATCAGGGCATTAAGGACATCACTGATCTTTATCTAGTCTATTGCAAGTCGAAAGGACAAAAGAGCAGCCACCTCCACAGCCAAAAAGCCCCCTAGCACATCGCCTGGAGCAAAAAGCCCATGGGTGCCAGATCCCAATGGGTAGTGCCGATAGGGGAACTGGACCGTGCAGAATAATGAGCAGAGGTCTAATAGTTGAATACCGGGGGACTTTGGGGTCCTGGTGATAGCAAGAGTAGCTAGCGCTCGCCCGTTCAGATGGGGGGCCACAGGGTGAGTCTACTGGGAGCCATATACCCGAGATAGGTCCCTACCAATGTACATTTTTGCCTCTAATAATGCACATACAAGGACCTTGTATCCCGCCAGCTGACATGACAAAGCACCTCAAGAGAACTGTCCCAAGAAATGCCAAACAACCGAACCCAAAGAAGGGAGGGAGGGAGGAACGTTGTCCAGACGTGGTCCTTCTTCCAAATGAAGGCCTCACCAGGATCCTCCTACTAGTCACCCCCTGCCCTGGGCACAGTGTGTATTGTAGGGATGGGGGGGCGCCACAGGTTCCTTCTACTATGAGGCTGACAGGGGTAGTGACAGTGGCATCACTACTACTGTCAGCCCAGTGCTAAAAGCAGAAAGGAGAGGAGGAGAGAGCCAGGAGGAGGTGCAGGCTGTGCTTTCTCTTCCCCTCCTCCTTAAGCTCACACATAATGAAGGGGGGTGGGGACGCAATTTGCCATTTTTGCCCTGGGCACTGGATGATCTTGTCCCGGCACTGAAGTCTGGAGCCCACACAGGTATAGGGATGGGGGAGCTTTGCAGCAGAGTGGTTTCAATCATGGAGGTCTATAGAGGTTCTGGGTAGCTTGTATCAGTGTCCTGGTCCCAAGAGAGCTGATAATAGTCAGGTCAGCAGTTCTTCAGCTCCAGGCACCTGGAACTATGCAAAAGTATAGATATCATTGAATTGGTAAACTGTTTAAATGTTAAAAGGTTGGTTCTTTTCTTGAGTTTCTTCCATTTTTTTTTTTTTTTAATTCTATCTTTTGTTTTTCTTTTTTACTTTTTTAGATTCTCACTTTCAGTATTATATTTTTAGCTTAACTGCTAGTAACAACCCATAAATCCATTTAGAATGGACCCCCCCCCCCCCCTTCCCCTTAGTGAGAAGCTTTGTAGCTTTCTAGTTTACTTTCCCCATATAGTAGCTGAATTAATGACTTCAATTAAAACAATACTAAAAACGGCACAGGGTATTTTAAAATGCAAATGTGACATTCACGCGACAGCCGGTATAGTAGAGTACAATCCCAAGGTAGGGTGCTGACCACGGGGAGGATGGGGCTCCCTCTACTAGATGATTCCTGTTTCTGCTGTAGATTGGTTTAAAGCAAACAATTTTTTTTTTTTGGTACTTTGTAAAAAAAAATTGATATCCAAACCCATTCTGTTATATGTAAATCATCTTCTTGATGTGTACTATTCTTTTATATACCTTGTTTCATTGTATATTTACTACACCATATGGACAATTGTTGGTAGACTCCACTCTTCTTTACAGATCTTCTCTAAATCCTCAAGATTTCTTGGCTATCGCTTGGCACCTCGAAGTTTCAACTCCCTCCATAAATTTTCTATAGGATGAAGGTCTGGAGACTGGCTAGGCCACTCCATTACCTTAATATACTTCTTCTCGAGCCACTCCTTTGTTGCCGTTTTGGGTTATTGTCATGCTGGAAGAGCCATCTACGACTCATCTTCAGTGTTCTGGCTGAGGGAAGAAGGTTCTCATCCAAGATCTTACAATACATGGGCCTGTCCATTGGCCCCTCAATGCAGCAAAGTGGGCCTGTACCTTTAGTAGAGAAACAGCCCCAAAGCATGATGTTTCCACCACCGTGCTTGACTGTAGGGATGATGTTCTTACGGTCGTAGTCAGCATTTTTCTTCGCCCAAGCACGGCGAGTCGAGTTAATGCCAAAGAGCTCAATTTGGATCTCATCTGACCACAGCACTTTCTCCCAGTCCTTCTCTGAATCATTTACAGGTAGGTGTTCATTGGCAAACTTCAGATGGGCCTCTACATGTACCTTCTTGAGGAGGGGGACGTTGCGGGCACTGCAGGATTACAATCCATGGCGGTGTATTGTGTTACCAATGGTTTGTTTGGTGACTGTGGTCCCAACTGCCTTGAGATCCTTCACAAGCTCCTCCCGTGTAGTTCTGAGCTGATCCCTCACTTTTCTCATGATCATCCTCACCCCATGAGGAGAAATCTTGCATGAAGCTCCAGAACGAGGGCGATTGATGATTATTTTATTCTTCTTCAATTTGCGAACGATCACTCCTACAGTTTTCTCCTTCTCACTAAGCTTCTTGGTAATGGTCTTGTAGGCCATTCCAGCCTTGTGCAGGTCTACAATCTTCTCCCTGACGTCCTCTGACAGATCTTTGGTCTTCCCCATGATGGTGAGGATTGAATGGAAGAAAGAGATTCTGTGGACAGGTGTCTTTTATACACATAACGAGTTGTCGTTAGGAGAACCTTCTTACATTGTCAGGACTAATCTTTGTACCACATGAGGACCTACTGTAGCCCGCCTGTGGGGGGCAGAATTATTGTTGGTTGGTAGGGGATCAAATACTCATTTTACTCACTGTACTGCAACTCCATTTATAACATTTGTATTGTGTATTGGATTTTTGGTTGATATTCTGACTCTATCATATAAAATACACCTATGATATAAATTATAGACCCTTCATTTCTTTGTAAGTGGACAAACTTACAAGATCTGCAGGAGATCAAATCATTATTTTCCCCCCACTGTATATGAGCTGGTCGGACATCCTGTACTAAAACCATGGACATCAACAGACCGGTGTTTTTATTCAACCTTACTACCCCGTTTCCCCGAAAATAAGACCTAGCGTGATTTTCAGTGATGGCTGCAATATAAGCCCTACCCTGTTTCCCCAAAAATAAGCCCTACCCTGAAAATAAGACCTAACTAGGGCTTATTTGGGGGGTAGGGCTTATATTGCAGCCATCACCGACAATCACGCTAGGGAAACAGGGTAACTACATAGCTGTGCAATATGGAGTTGCCCCCCCCCCCACAACCAACCCACCTTATATAACTTACCCTCCGGAAAGATTTACCCCCTCATGACCAGGTCCTTTTTTGCTATACGGCACTGCTTTACTTTAACTGCTTGCTGCCCATATAACTTATAGGGCGACAAAGTGGCTCTCCTGCGCAGGATCCAGCCAGTGTCATTAGTACAGTGACAGTGCATATTTTTAGCACTGATCACTGTATTAGTGTCACTGGTCCCCAAAAAGTGTCAAAAGTGTCAGTTAGTCTCTGATTGTCCGCCATAATATCGCAGACCAGCTATAAGTCGCTGATTGCTGCCATTACTAGTAAAAAAAAAAAAAAATGTGAAAATTACAAAAATATATATCGCACAGTTTGTGGGTGCTATAACTTTTGTGCAAACCAACAATCAATCAATATACACTGGATTTTTTTTTTACCAAAAACATAAAGTAGAATACATATTGGCCTAAATTGATGAAGAAATTAGATTTTTAAAACATTTTTATTGAATATGTTTTATAGCAGAAAGTAAAAAAAATATAGTTTTAGTGTCTGATTTGTCTGCCGCAATATCGCTGTCCCCCTATAAGTCGCTGGTCGCCGCTGTTACTAGTATAAAAAATAAATAAATAAAAATATCCCATAGATTATAGATGCGCAAACCAATCAATATACGCTTATTGGGATGTTTTTTTTCCCAAGAACATTTAGAAGAATACATATTGGCCTAAATTAATGAAGAAATTAGATTTTTTACATTTTTTCTTTTCTTCCCCAACAAATAGAGCTTTCTTTTGGTGGTATTTTGATCACTCCTGCGTTTTTTTTTTATTTTTTGCGCTATAAACGAAAAAATATTACAGTAAAAAAAAAAGAAAAAAATTATATATATATTATTTATTTATATATGCATATACGTATGTATATTTACACATATACAGTAATATATATAATTATTTTCTAATATATATACTGTATATATAGATATATATATATCTATATCTATATATATATATATATATATATATATATATATATATATATATATATATATATATATATATATATATGTGTATATATATATATTAGAAAATAATTATATATATTACTGTATATGTGTAAATATATATATATATATATATATATATATATATAGTATATATATATATATATATAGTATATATATATATATATATATATATATATATATATATATATATATATATATATATATATATATATATATATATATATACATGTGTTTATATTTATATATAGAAAAGACACAGAACGATTCAGACAAAACAGAGAATTGTTGACAATTTTGCAGATTTATTAAAAAAGAATATTGTGCACAGAGCGGCCGCCCTGTAGCAGTAAAGCCACTGTGGGCCGGTCGCCTAGTCTTCAAGAAAAACACCACCCCCCCTTTATTGGAATCCATGCGTCTGGCGCCCTGTATGTAGAACAGGGGTCCGGACACATGGATAGGAGGAGAGAGCCCGTGCGCCCCTAGTGGAAGGGCCGCCACTGTCTCAAAGTTGTTCTATCGGGTTGAGGTTGGGACTCTGTGCAGGCCAGTCAAGTTCCCCCACCCCAAACTCGCTCATCCATGTCTTTATGGACCTGTTTGGGGTTTGAAGCTGTTATAGCTGCAAAGGGTGGAGCCAACTCAATATTGAACCCTACGGACTAAGACTGGGATGCCATTAAAGTTATTATTATTATTATTATACAGGATTTATATAGCGCCAACAGTTTACGCAGCGCTTTACAATATAAAAAAGGAGACAATACAGTTATAATACAATAAAATACAAGAGGATTAAGAGGGCCCTGCTCAGAAGAGCTTGCAATCTAATAGGGTGGGGCAGGTGGTACAAAAGGTTGTCACTGAAAGTAGCAAGAGTAAGGGATAGCCAGACCGGTGGAGGTAGCAAGTTCCAGAGGATGGGAGAGGCTCTTGAGAAATCCTGTAGACGAGCATGGGAGGAGGAGACGAGAGAGCTTGAGAGTAGGAGGTCTTGAGAAGAGCAGAGAGGACGGTTTGGGTGATATTTGGAGACAAGTTTGGTGATTAGGGATGAGCTTCAAGTTCGAGTCGAACTCATGTTCAACTCGAACTTCGGCTGTTTGCCAGTTCGCTGAACAGCAAACAATTTGGGGTGTTCGTGGCAAATTCAAAAGCCGCGGAACACCCTTTAAAAGTCTATGGGAGAAATCAAAAGTGCTAATTTTAAAGGCTTATATGCATGGTATTGTCATAAAAAGTGTTTGGGGACCCGGGTCCTGCCCCAGGGGACATGGATCAATGCAAAAAGAAGTATTAATAATGGCTGTTTTTTCGGGAGCAGTGATTTTAATAATGCTTAAACTGAAACAATAAAAGTGTAATATTCCTTTAAATTTCGTACCTGGGGGGTGTCTATAGTATGCCTGTAAAGGGGCGCATGTTTCCCGTTATTAGAACAGTCTGACAGCAAAATCACATTTCAAAGGAAAAAAAGTCATTTAAAACTACTCGCGGCTATCAATGCATTGCCGGTCCGACAATACACATAGAAGTTCATTGATAAAAACAGCATGGGAATTTCCCACAAGGGAACTCGAACCATAATAAAAAAATGGCGTGGGGGTCCCCCTAAATTACATACCAGGCCTGGATATTAAGGGGAACCCCGCACCAAAATAAAAAAAATGGTGTGGGGGTCCCCCTCACAATCCATACCAGACCCTTCAGGTCTGGTATAGATTGTAAGGGAAACCCTGTGCCAAAATGTAAAAAAAAATGGCGTGGGGTCCCCCCAAAAATTAATACCAGACCCTTATCCGAGCACGCAACCTGGCAGCCCGCAGGAAAAGAGGGGGGTGAGAGAGCGCCCCCCCTCATGAACCGTACCAGGCCACATGCCCTCAACATTGGGAGGGTGCTTTGAGGTAGCCCCCCAAAACACCTTGTCCCCATAATGATGGGGAGAAGGGCCTCATCCCCACAACCCTTGCCCGTTGGTTGTGGGGGTCTGCGGGTGGGGGGGCTTATCAGAATCTGGAAGCCCCCTTTAACAAGGGGACCCCCAGATCCCGCCGCCCCCTGTGTGATTTGGTAATGGGGTACAAATGTACCCCTACCATTTCACAAAAAAAGTGTCAAAAAGGTTAAAAAACACAAGAGACGGTTTTTGACAAGTCCTTTATTAATTTCTTCTTCTTTCGGCTTCTTCTTCCATTGTCTTTCTTCTAGTGTTCTTTGGGTGTTCTTCTTCTTCCTCCATCTTCTTCTTCACCTTCTTCTTCTCCATCTTCTTCCTCCTCCGCTCTTCTCGTCCCGCATCTTCCTCCAGGCTTCTTCTCCGCTCCGTCCAAACGATCCGCCTCAGTGGGAGTCTTCAGCCGTGTGACGCTTAGACTCCTTTGACTTTTCTTATATAACGGAGGGCGGGCCACCCGGTGACCCCGTCCTTCTCTGATGCACGGGGACTTCACGGGGACTTCCCTGTGGCTTTCCCCGTGTTGTCAGAGGGGGGCGGGGTCACCCACTGGGGTGTAGGGATTGGAGGAGAGGGTTGGCAGATGCTGAGCGGTGGGTAAAATGGATAAGCCTGGCAGCAGCATTCATGATAGACTGAAGAGAGGAGGAGCCTATGGAGAGGCAGGCCAATGAGAAGGGAGTTGCAATAGTCGAGGTGAGAGATAACGAGGGAGTGAATGAGGAGCTTGGTGGCTTCAAATTTTCAAAGTTGTGTCTAAACGCAGGTGTCCCAATACTTTTGACAATATAGTGTATCTTAGGTCTATAACTATGACTAGCACATATCTATTCAGCAAAATGCACATTAATATTGAACATGAACTAAATATAAAGACCCTGAAATAGTGACCCTTAGTTCTACCCCCTCTGTAATAGTCGGTGAAGACTAATGATGCACGGGGTAGTTTTTCATGTGTTAATGTGAAATTTAAAAAAAAACCTCTCTCCCATTACAATGTGAATAATGGGAAGAATGTGAGTTTTTTTTTTTGGTAAAAACAGAAATTAATTAAGTGAAGGTTTCTGCTTTACCACATGCTAATGACTCTTTGCCCTAAGGACACATCATCCTAAATTACGCCTAATGTCCATTTTCAGTTCATTGTCCCCGATATGGCGCGCAGTGTAGATGGGATGACAGTGTTGCTTGTCCCTTCCGTCATTTACTGGGCTTGATATGTGCGATACTCAGGACTACAGCTCAGACTTCAAAACCTTCCCTCCTTCTGATTAAATAGCAGATGTTGCAAAATACGAGCCTTTTATTATCACTAATATGCCATAAGTACGAGTCTTGCAGATGTAAACTATAAACTTTGTACTTTACAAGAATAAGAGGAACTCTACAGTCTTTACATGAAAGTCATACAGCGTGCGGTGCATCCGGAAAACATTCACTTTTTCCACCTTTTTTTATGTTACTTATTCCAAAATGGATTAACCCCTTGCTTACCGGGCCCTTAAACCCCCCCTTCCTGTACAGACCAATTTTCAGCTTTCAGCGCTGTCACCCTTTGAACGACAATTGCGCGGTCATGCAATGTGGTACTCAAATTAAATTGTTATCATTTTTTTTCACACAAATAGAGATTTCTTTTGGTGGTATTTAATCACAGCTGGGGTTTTTATTTTTTATTTTTTTGCTAAACAAACAAAAAAAGATGGAAAATTTAGAAAAAAAAACAACTTGGCAGAAAAAGATGGCAAAAGATGGCACTGATGGGCCCTGATGGGTGGCACTGATGGGCACTGAAGGGCACTTATAGGTGTTACTGATAAGTAACACTGATAGATGGCACTGATGGGCACTGGTAGGTGACACTGATGGACACTGGGTGGTGACACTGATGGGCAGCACTGTTGATGAGGCACTGATTGGTGACACTGATAGGTGGCACACTGGGCAATGATAGGTGGCACTGTGGGGACTGATGAGTGACGCTGGTGGGCACTGGTAGATGGCACTGCTGAGCACAGAAGCCTCTGCAGAGGCTCTCCATGATTGGCACCCTAACACTGATAGATGCCACTGATGGGCACTGATAAGTGACACTGATGAGCACTGGTAGGTGACACTGATGGGCACTGATGGGCACTGGTAGGTGACACTGATGGGCACTGGTAGGTGACACTGATGAGCAGCACTGTTGATGAGGCACTGATTGGCGACACTGATAGTTGGCACTATGGGCACTGATGGGTGGCACTGTGGGCACTGATGGGTGGCACTGTGGGCACTGGTAGGTAGCACTGGTGGGCACTGGTAGGTGGTGCTGCTGGGCACAGAAGCCTCTGCAGAGGCTCTCCAAGATCAGGACCCTAACACTGATAGATGCCACTGATGGGCACTGATAGGTGACACTGATGGGCACTGGTAGGTGACACAAATGGGCAGCACTGTTGATGAGGCACTGATTTTCCGCTGAAAAACACCCCCACAGCATAATGCTGCCACCACCATGCCTCATTGTAGGGATGGTATTGGCCAGGTGTTGAGCGGTGCCTGGTTTCCTCCAGACATGGCTTGCCATTCAGGCCAAAGAGTTCAATCTTTGTTTCATCAGACCAGAGAATTTTGTTTCTCATGGTCTGATAGTCCTTCATGTGCATTTTGGCAAATTCCAGGCAGGCTGTCATGTACCTTTTACTGAGGAGTGGCTTCCATCTGGCCTCTAGAGCAGGTTTTCATCAAGGATGTCTCAGTCCATTTCTGCATTCACCTTTCCCTTGATCTTGACTAGTCTCCCAGCTCCTGCCACTGAAAAATATCCCCACAGCATGATGCTGCCACCACCATGCTGTGGGTTGGAAACAGGCAAAACTGCAGCCTGAATATGTATGTTGCCTCAGCTAATCCATGGAAGAGGGTACCCAGTAGGAGGCTGGGGAGCACATAAGTAGCCTGGGGTCCTGTTCTTGTCCAGGAGGGGAAGTTCCCTACCTGAAGTCAAGATCCCCTAGAGCTGGGGGGCCAATTTTGCTGAAAATCTCTGGAAGTAATTATAGGTGATGAGACCATAAAAACAGTTTCAGAGTGAATGGAGTCTGCCCATGATGGCCGTGAGCACCAGTCAACTGGGGTATGATCCCCCACATACACTGGATTATTCATTTTTAAGGAATTTTTGGAATAAAGTTTGGTACCCTGTTTCCCTGAAAATAAGACCTAGCGTGATTGTCGGTGATGGCTGCAATATAAGCCCTACCCCCCAAATAAGCCCTACCCTGTTTCCCCGAAAATAAGCCCTACCCTAAAAAGAAGACCTACAAGGACTTTAACTAGGGCTTATTTGGGGGATAGGGCTTATATTGCAACCATCACCGACAATAGCGCTAGGTCTTATTTTCAGGGAAACGGGGTATATATTTTAAAGGGATTGCCTCATGTGCCTACAAAGTCCACCATGTTCTCCGAGAAGTTAAGGGTTCTACTTTTTCTTTCTTCTATATTACTTTATATAATTTTTGTTGTATAGAGTAGGGGGGGGGGCTTTTGTCAGGGGGCCCCAGGGGCAGTTGCCCCTCCTGCTTACTTATAAATCTGCACTGCTGTTGGGTTGGGGTTCTATAGAGTTTTCTATCTTGTCTAGAATTATGTCAACTTGAAAGTCATTCATGGTATCTGTGTATAATTGATTTGCAAAATAAAATCCTGGCGATGGGTGGGGTGAAGGGGGGGATAACATTGAAGTGACTAAAAAAAAAAAAATCCATGAAGAGGAATAACATTGAGATGACTCAAAATCAATTTTTTTTTTTTTTGCTTTCTGTTTTTTTGTTGTCCTAAATTCGTCTCCATGTAATTTATGTAGCAAGCAAACAAAACTTGAAGAAGACGACCCTCTTGGGGCACGCAAGGTTTCAATTTTTTTTTTTTTTATCCCCCTCATATTGAAATCTTTCCGAGTACCTCTGCGCCTGCCACTTTTCTGAGTTTATTTTGAAGTTATTTGAAAGTAGAACAAACAACGGGAAAAAAAAAAAAAAAAAAAGGACCGTAATGGCAGGCTGCTGCAAGGGGATTTATGGAGAAAACCTGTAGTGCCTTTTCTTAATTCTGAAATAAAATCCTGAGAGACGTGCTTGTTTTCATTTATTCTCCTTGAGATGAAGAATCCTTGCCCTGATAATTTACTTGCAAAGTCATGAAAACTCTCTCTTCCTGCAAAACTTTTATGGATAAAAGAGAGATCTGGAAGTCAACCAGACGGTGAACTTGAAGAAACTTCACATCGGTTTGCTCGAAAGTTGGTTGCTGTTCTCTTTCCAAGAGCTGCTTTTTTTTTTTTGGCGTTTTATTTAGTACAATTTAAGCACATTATTTAATCTTTGTCTCATTTTGTATAAACAGGGAGGACATTTAGCCAATAAAACCGACTAGAGGCCTGTTTTTTTGTCTTTAAAAAAGCAATTTGCAACATATAATTTATCCAAAATTCTCCGGAGTCATAAATAATTATGTAGACGTTTCTACTATGTGCGCGGCTCCTTCCAACTCCCCGTCAAGGTGAAAGCAAGTTTTCAACCGCAATATACGGTGTCCTTGATTATTAAGGGACGGTGTTTGCAGGGTTTTTTTTTTTTTTGCCCGAGAGCCTTTCCAAGCCAATTTTAAACTAATGAACTTCGCTCACAAAGAAATATTTAAGGCACAATGTTTGCGATCTGAACACAAAAGGAATTTTCAATGTAATATCTCTCCGTGACAAATCCAGAAATAGAACGTCTATGGAAAGACCTTGGTTCGCTTACGGCAAAATGAACACTTGGTCAATTTTAACCTACAGGTAAGCCCATTGGGCAACTGTAACCACTTCCACCCCCCGGAAGGATTTGCCCCTCCCTTAATGACCAGGCCATTTTTTTTTTTTGCGATACGTCACTGCGTGGCTTCAGCCCCAGAAGATTTTACCCCCTTCCCGACCAGAGCATTTTTGCGATTTGGCATTTGCTTCGCTTTAGCTGACAATTGCGCGGTCGTACGACGTTGTACCCAAACAAAATTGACGCCCTTTTTTTCCCACAAATAAATCTTTCTTCTGGTGGTATTTGATCACCTCTGCGGTTTTTATTTTTTGCGCTATAAACAAACAAAGGCCATACATTTTGAAAAAAAAGCAATATTTTTTACTTTTTTCTATAATAAATATCCCCCCCCCCAAAAAAAAAAAAAAATATATATATATATATAAATAAAATGTGGAATTTTTTTTTTGCGATACGGCGCTGCGTGGCTTTAGCCACTTCAGCATCGGAAGATTTTACCCCCTTCCCGACCAGAGCATTTTTTGCGATTCGACACTTGCGTCGCTTTAGCTGACAATTGCGCGGTCGTGCGACGTTGTACCCAAACAAAATTGACTCCCTTTTTTTCCCACAAATAGAGCTTTCTTTTGGGGGTATTTAATCATCTGTGCGATTTGTATTTTTTGTGCTATAAACTAAAATAGGCCGTCAATTTTGAAAAAAAAAGCTATATCTTTTACTTTTTGCTATTAATAAATATCCCCAAAAAATATAAATAAAAAAAAATTCTTTCTCATCTCTACCGGTTTTATTTTTTGCGCTATAAAAAAAAAAAGGCCATACATTTTGAAAAAAAAGCAATATGTTTTACTTTTTGCTATAATAAATATTCCCAAAATATATATATATATATATATATATATATATATATATATATATAAAAATTTCTTTCTCATCTCTGCAGGTTTTACTTTTTGCGCTATAAACAAAAAAAGAGCGACAATTTTGAGAATTTTTATTTTTTTTTAACTTTTTGCTATAATAAAGATCCAAAAAAAAAAAAAAACATTTTTAAAAACAAAAACAAATTTCTTCATCAGTTTAGGCCAATATGTATGCTTCTACATATTTTTGGTGAAAAAAAATCCCAATAAGCGTTTATTGATTGGTTTGCGCAAAAGTTATATAGTGTCTACAAAATAGGGGATAGATATATGGCATTTTTATTATTATATTTTTTTTTACTAGTAATGGCGGTGATCTGGGATTTTTAGCGGGGCTGCGACATCTGCGGCAGACAGATCGGACACTTTTGATACTTTTTCGGGACCTTTGACATTTATTCAGCGATCAGTGCTATACAAATGCACTGATTACTGTGTAAATATCATTGGCAGGGGAGGGGTTAACACTAGGGGGCGATCAAGGGGTTAAATGTGTTCCCTCGTTAGTGTTTCTAACTGTGGGGGGAGGGGACTGACCGGAGGAGGAGACATATCGGTGTTCACAATTACTTCAAACAGCAGATCTGTCTCTTCTCTCCTGTCAGAATGAGGATTTGTGTGTTTACAAATCCCTGTTCTGGCTCCCGCAATCGCGGGTGGCTGATCGCGCCCACCGGCCACGCGCATTGGGTCCCCCGCCGTGCAGCGGGCGCCTGCTATGGCTTTTAAAGGAGCCGACGTACATATACGGCAATTCGCACAGGAGAGCCAACCTGCCGCTGTATATGTATGAGAGCCGGTCAGGAAGTGGTTAATATTGGTTGGACCTTGGGCAGATATTTTCTTGGGCCCCCCCCTACCATTACACAGGACCCCTTCCCCCATACTACCCTCATCATTACACAGGTCCTCCATCATTACACAAGACCCCTCCCCCATACTACCCCCATCATTACACGGGACCTCTCCCCCCATACTGCTCCCCATTATTACACAGGACCCCCCACTCCCATATTACCCCATCACGACACAGGACCCCCTCCCCAAACTACCCCCATCATTACACAGGACCCCCTCCCCCAACTACCCCCATCATTACACAGGATCCCCTCCCCAAACTACAACCATCATTACACAGGACCCCCATCCTAAAATTCCCCCATCGTTACACAAGACCCCCTCCCCAAACTACCCCCCATCATTACACAGGACCCCCTCCCCAAACTACACCCCATTCATTACATAGGACCCCCTCCCGACCCAGCGGTTTCACCTTAATAGTGTCCAGAGGATGTCAGGTGAACACCAGGCACACCCTGCCAAACCCTCCAGTGAAGAAGTTCTTCAGCGGGCCGATGGTCTGCTGCTTGTCGGACATGGAGAGGGAGAGGGGTCAGTGTGTCTGTGCCTGGGACTGACAGGGCCGCTGTTAGAAATCACAATGGCCCCGTACATGTGCCTGGTGTTCACCTGACATCCTCTGGACACTATCTAGGTGAAACTGCTGGGTCGAGGGAAGGGGGTCCTATGTAATGATAAGAGTAGTATGGGGAAGGCTGTCCTGGGTAATGGTGGGGGTAGTTTGGGGAGAAGGGTCCTGTGTAACGATGGGGGTAATATGGGAGTGGGGGGGTTCTGTGTAATAATGGGGGGCAGTATGGGGGGAGAGGTCCTGTGTAATGATGGGAATAGTATGGGGGAGGTGGTCTTGTGTAATGATGGGGGTAATATGGGAGTGGGGGGTCCTGTGTAATAATGGGGTGGCAGTATGGGCGGAGAGGTCCTGTGTAATGATGGGGGTAGTATGGGGAAGAGGGTCTTGTGTAATGATTGGGGATGGAGGACCTGTGTAATGATGGGGATAGCATGGGGGAGGGGTCCTGTGTAATGATAGGGGGGGCAATAAAATGTCTGCCCAAGGTCCAATCAATATTAAAGATGGCCATGGGCTTGTCTGTAGGTAAAAATGACGGGGTTTACTACAGCTGTAGGCAAACCATGGACATGGACTTTCCATATAAGTTATAGTTCTATTTCCCCCTAAGCCTCCACCCCCCCACCCCCATGTGCGAAAATATCAAAAAAACAATATTTTCACTAAAAATGAGTGGACACGATTATTAACTGTGATTTAACTGTACTTCTGTCTTCATGGCCTTCGCCATGAAATCAGACCGAGACAGAAGTACAGTTAAATCACACTTGTTTAATAATCAAAGTAAATACAACAAATGTAGTCAAAACATAGCCAGAGTTCAAGAACAGGAATGGATAGTCAGCCAAGCCAAATGTCATGGAGCTGGAGAAGAGCGTAGTAAAACAGCAAGCAGGATCTGGAGCCAGAAGGGATGTCAGCCAAGCAAGTCTTTTAACAGGAATGCAGGAGAGTGTCTCTGTGATGTTGACCAAGGTGAAGGCAAAGATCCTCTGGGCTGGACGGCTTAAGTAGGCAGGACTGATGAGCAGGATATCATCAACAGCTGAGTAACTGTGGAGAGATAGGAGCTGGCAATTAGCCGACAGCTGAGAGGCCAGCTCAGAGAAGGAAGGGCTGAGCCCAGTCCTGACATAGTCAAATCCATTTATCAACTATTTGCAGGCAGCACAGGCTCATGGGGCAGCTGCTTTGGGCCCCACAACAATGACTGGGCCCTGGGCAGTTGCCCCTTTTGCCCTGCTTAAAAGATGGCCCTGGGTAAGCCTATAATAAGGCTTACCTCTAGGTAAAATGAATATCTCCTCAACCTGCACCGTTTAGGTGATATTCACCCTGGATGCAGCCAGTTACGTCACCGGCGCATGCACGCTGAAGGTCCAGCATACCTTGCAGGACCTTCAGAGCTTCGTGCCATAACTGAGAGCTCCCATGCGCATGTGCAGGGGTGACGTCACCAAGGCTCCGGCAAATCACATACCCGAATTCCGCAAACCCAGGAGAAGGACTGGGGGAAGATGTCAATCCCTCTTAGCGGTGACAGCACAGTGCTGGAGGACTTTGTTCCAAGGGACTTGATGGACTTGTGTCTTTTTTCAACCTCACCTACTATGTAACTATGTATAATGTGCTAGTATGCTATCCATACTAGCACATTATGCCATTACCTTGCATGTATTTTTTTTTTTTTTTTGCAACAGCCACTGTTAAGCCTTATGCTTTGCATTGCATTCTGTGAGTATATTTTTGACTTAAAGCGGAGCCGTCCCCCCCCTCCAAAAATTAAAGGTCAGCAGCTACAAATACTGTAGCTGCTGAATTCTACTATTAGTGCACTTACCTGTCAAGTCTATTTTTTAAATCTGCTCTCGGTTGCTGGAGCCGCCATCCCGTGCTAAGGAAAACCTGCACTAAAGCCTCGCGGCTCCACAGCCAGTTTCCTACGGCGCATGCGGGAACCACGCCGCGCTCTGTGAATGGGCCGGCTGAGGGGCGAAGGGGGGCGAACTTCCAGTAGAACTGAGTTTGAACTGGGAGCCGGTGCCTGTAAACACCTGACAAAAAAGAAAAAAGTGCAAAAAATATATATATATAAAATAAAAGAAAAATTATTTAAATGTTTTTAAGCTCCACCGCCAACTCCGTATGTACCTCACATCAATGCGCTGCAGGCATGGCGAGCATTTGACATGTGCACTGCCGAAAAATGTGTTTGTTTTTGTTTTCGCTTCATTTGGGGTTTCTTTTTCAGTTTTTTGGGTCATTCGTCATGGTCGCAATTCATAAATTCCAAAGTTCGCAAATTCGAACATCTGAAAATAGGAAAGTAAATCTGAAAATTCGAAAGAATAACTAACTAACTAATAATAACTATTAAATTATAGATATTGGAATTTCCTTTCAAATTTAGCTGTTAGTGAACGTAACGAATACAAATTTATCCGAAGTTCCGAAATAACGAATGCCACATCTAAACAAATAGAACGGAACAAATTAATAATAAAAAATAATAATACATAATAATAATATAAAGTTTTAATTTTATTATTGTTATTTTTTTATTATTAATTCATTACATTCCATTCGTTTGGATACGGCATTCGTTATTTCATATAATTCGTAACTTCGGAAAAATTCGTATTTGTTATGTTCACTAACAGCCAAATTTGAAAGGAAATTACCTATAATTTAATAGTTAGTAATAGTTAAGTTATTATTAGTTAGTTATTATTTCATTTTTTAATATTTTCGGGTTTTCAGATTTCCAAATTTCTAAATTTTTGAATCTTCCGAATTTTCGAATTTACGAATATTCAAATTTCCGTATATTCGGAAAAATTTGTCAAACAGGTTTTTGGCCATTTGGGCATTTCCGAATTTCTGAATTTTTCTAATATTCAAATATACGTATATTCGGAAAAAATCGTCAAACAGATTTTCGGTAATTTGGATATTTCCGAGTTTACGAATGTTTAAATATTCAAATGTGCGTATATTCAGAAAAAAATATTAAACAAGTTTTTGTTGATTTGGATATTTCCGAATTTTCGAATATTCAAACGTATGTATATTCGGAAAAAAATTGTCAAACAGGTTTTCGGTAATTTGGATATTTCCGAGTTTCCGAATTTTCGAATATTCAAATTTACATATATTCGGAAAAATTGTTAAACAGGTTTTTGTTCATTTGGATATTTTCAAATTTACGAATTTGTCAAAATTCGTTAAAAAAACAAATTCAGAATGAAACAAATTGCACAGGTCTAGCGAGCATGTATGTATGTAAACATCAGTTGCACAACACATGTTGGGTATCTAAACATGTTTTACATTAATGGATTCTTTGCAGTAAGGAAAAAAAAATAATAGGCATTGATTTTGGCCCCGCCCCCTTATACTTACCTGAGCCCTCAGTCGATCCAGCACTGTGAACGTCTGCAGCCCTTCTCTCCCCTCACTTCCAGGACTCACTGGCTTTGCTGGAGCCTTGGGAGCCATTGGCTCCCCCTGTTGTCAATCAAAGCCAGTGACGAGGGAGCAGGGCGGGGCGGGGGTGGAGTGGGGGCGGGGTTGAGTCCCGCTGTCTGTGTCAATAGACAGATCAGTGGAGCTCTGGAGCGAACACAGATGAGGGCCCCCATGGGAAGCAGCTTTCCATGGGGGCACTAGACATGGAGGAGGAGCCAAGAGCGACAGCGCGCGCGCGCGGGGGGGGACTCGAAAAGAGGAGGTTTGGCGTTGCTCTGTGCAAAGTTTGTTTGTTTTTTTGTTTTTTAATCCTTTACAATCACTTGAAAGTCAGATTTAGGGCATAATTCACAGTTAACTCTAAACTGATAACCCGTAGAGACTCTTAAAGCAAAGCCTATGGAGAATATTTTATTATTATTCAACAGGCATGTGCAATTTTAAGGCTTCTGAATAAGAATGATGTGCAACTGAGATCCGACGTCATTGATGGATCGTATGGATGTGAGATGGAACAATTAGTCACAATGCGTGTCTTATATCTATAAAGAAGATGTCGTTTTATACCACACTAATTTTCAATTGCCAACATTTTTCGCATACAGTATGTGCCCGTAAAATTCTCTGCTACATACAGGTGCAGCTCAAAAATTTTGAATAAAATCAAAAAAGTTCATTCATTTCAGTAATTACAGTAATATTACAGAAGACCAATAAACAAAAAAAAGATTTTTAATACAGAAATGTTGGCTTAGTGAAAAGTCTGTCCATGTACAGTATAGTAGGCACTCAATACTTGGTCGGGGCTCCTTTTGCATGAATTACGACATCAATGCAGCGTGGCATGGAGGAGATCAGCCTGCGGCACTGCTGTGGTGTTACGGAAGCCCAGGTTGCTTTGATAGCGGCCTTCAGCTCGTCTGCATTGTTGGGTCTGGTGTTTCTCATCTTCCTCTTGACAATACCCCACAGATTCTCTATGGGGTTTAGGTCAAAGCGAGTTTGCTGGCCAATCAAGCGCAGTGTTCCCATGATCATGTGACCAGGTATTGGTAGTTTTGGCCGTGTGGGCAGGTGCCAAGTCCTGCTGGAAAATGAAATCAGCATCTCCATAAAGCTGGTCGGCAGAGGGAAGCATGAAGTGCTCTAGAATTACCTGGTAGAGGGCTGCGTTGACCTTGGACTTGATAAAACACAATGGATCAACACCAGCAGATGACACGGCTCCCCAAATCATCACTGACTGTGAAAACTTCACACTGGACCTCACCCAACTTGGATTCTGTGCCTCTTCACTCTTCCTCCAGACTCTGGGACCTTGATTTCCAAATAAAATGCTAATTTTACTTTCATTCGAAAAGAGGAAATTGGACCACTGAGCAACAGTCTGATCCTTTTTCTCCTTGGCCCAGGTAAGATGCTTCTGATGTTGTTTCTGGTTCAGGAGTGGCTTGACACAAGAAATGCGGCAGTTGTAGCCCATGTCCTGGATACATCTGTGTGTGGTGGTGGCTCTTGAAGCACTGACACCAGCCATAGTCCACTCTTTGTGAATCTCCCCCCAAATTCTTAAATGACTTTTGTTTCATAATCCTCTCAAGGCTGTGGTTATCCCTGTTGCTTGTACACCATTTTCTACCACACTTTTTCCTTCCACTCAACCTTCCATTAATGTGCTTGGATACAGCACTCTGTGAACAGCCAGCTTCTTTAGCAATGACCTTCTGTGACTTACCCTCCCTGTGGAGGGTGTCAATGACTGTCTTCAGGACAACTGTCAAGTCAGCAGCCTCCCCCATGATTGTGCGACCTACTGAACCAGACTGGGAGACCATTTAAAGGGTCAGGAAACCTTCACAGGTGTTCTGAGTTAATTATCGTGTGACACCATGAGTCTACAATATTCAACTTTTTCCACAATATTCTAATTTTCTGAGATACTGAATTTTTGGGTTTTCACTAGCTGTAAGCCATAATCATCAAAATTAAAAGAAAGAAATGCTTGAAATACATCACTCTGTGTGTAACAAGCCTATATACTGTAATATGAGTTCTACTTTTTGAATTTAATTACCAAAACAAATTAACTTTTTGATGATATTCAAATTTTGCACCTATACAGTATGTGTTTTTCTAGTCTATGGATATTAGGATGTGGACGCATTGGCATAGAATTCCCTTCTATTATAAAGGGTTTCCACCATCCCAATGCTAAATTCCCGGGTCTGTAACACTTCTGTGTCCCATTATAGAGGTCTGCCACCATCTTTCCACAGGTCTACACACCTGCTGTGCCAATTATAAGGGTTTTCAACCATCTTAAACAAATGTATTATTTATTTTATATGATTGAATATATAACGAAAGCAGCTGGACGGTTAGTAAATGTAAAAACGGAAGGATCACCGCTACTCCTGACCAGCCTAGGTGAATAACCGATGAAGAAAGGCCTCAGCCTACATGTCTCCAACAAATCACACTGGTGCAGGAGTGGCTTTCTTAGAGAGGCCGCTCTTCATCATTTATTCACCTGGGTTGGTCGGGAGTAGTGGCGATCCTTTCCTGTTTACATTTACTAGCCCCCTCTTTTGGTATTGGGACAAACCTCCACCCCATGTTCTGGAGCACAGAGATATGTTTTTTACTTCTACTTTGAGTGGCACCAAAAGCAATCAAACAAGAGCAGCTGGAAGACACAAAGGTGAGTGGAAACCAGTGGCGGCTGGTGGGTTCTTCTTTTGGGGAGGGCATGGCACTGACAGCACCCCCGCCCCCCCCTCCGCAGGTGGTCCCGCACTTACCCGCATGTGGGGGAGGGCTGTGGTCTCCTCTCCTGGAGTGTGGGCAGTGGCGACTCCGGTGTCCATTCCTTATGCTTCCTCCAACGTGTGTCTCATCTTCCGCCAAGGTGCTAGGCATCCAATAGGTTTGCCTGACGCTTTGGCCAATCAGGAGACAGGTTTCACGGCCTGCCTCCTGATTGGCGGGGAGGAACTTTAGTATGAAAATAGCGAAAATGAATTCGCTATCTTCATACAACTGGGTGGGCTGGGAGAGCAATGCTCTGCTCTCCGAGGTCACCCTTTTTTGAAGCCTTTTAGAGCCTCTGACTCTAATCAGGTGCTTAAACCCCCCCCAGATTGGAATCCATAGTCCGGTGCTTTGATATGTAGATCAGGGGGCCGGACACATGGATAGGGGAGGCTGCGCCACCACTGGTGGAAGCTTCCAAATTGTGGACAGGAACAGAGCAGGGAATTATGGCAAGAATATCTTGCTGACTCCAGGAAATAACTTCATCTACTGTATAACAAAAATATTTGTGCGTCAACATTTTATGGATTGGAGCTGGAATGGAATACATTTTTATTTTCAATAAAAACAGCTGGAGTTCTCAATTGCTCAAGAGCGATCATAGTTTATTAATGAGCTATTGTGAATCTGTGTGTTAGATAATTTCCTTTTTGAATGCTGATGTTGCTTGGCCAAAATCCGCTCTTGTAGGGTTTGCATATTTATTATTAGAGGACCAGTTGTATTAAATCACATGTCATCATGGCTACATGCCTGAGCTATCCAGCTGAATTACTTGGAGAGTTACACATACTGGCGTTTATTTATATATTGTTCTGCAGTTCTGTCCAGAGTATAAAGAACCATTATATATATAACCTGTCCCAGAAGGAGATATTTCAACCTACCATCCATGCCTTCTAGAGACACAATTTGTGCAAATCCTTCTCGGTAGAGTGGAGTTTGTTATAGCCACAAAGTGGGACAACGCTATACTAATGGTCTAGTTTGGGAATGGGATTCCAACACGATCATATCGGAGTGATGCAAAGCATAAGGGTTCTTCAAAATCTTTTGGAAAGCCTTCTCTGTCAAGTAGAGTCTGTTAAAGCCACAAAGTGGGAGAACTCCATATCACTGGCCATGGTATGGGGATGAGAGGTCCAACAAGCTCCTACTGGTGTGATGCAAAGGAAAGATGTTCTTCAAAATCTTGTGGAAAACCTTCTCAGTAAAGTGAAGGCTATTAAAGTCCCAAAGTGGGACAACTCCATAATAATGTCCATGGTTTGAGGAGAAGGTGTCCAACAAGCTCATACAGGTGTGGTGCAAAAGGATACATGTTCTTTAAAAATGTGTGGAAAACCTTCTCAGTAGAGAGGAGGCTGTTAAAGCCACAAAGTGGGTTGACTCCAAATTATTGGCCTAGTATTAGAATGGGATGCCCAACAAGCTCAAACAGGTATGATGGAAAGAATAAAAGTTTTTTAAAATCTTGTGGAAAGCCTTCTCAGTAAAGTGAAGGCTATTAAAGCCACAAAGTGGGACAACTCCATATTGATAGCAATGGTTTGGGTGTGAGATGTCCAGCAAGCTCATACAGGTGTGATGCAAAGGATAGATGTTCTTTAATAAATGATGGAAAACCTTCTTAGTAAAGTAGAGGCTGTTATAGCCACAAAGCGAGACAACTCCATATCATTGGCCATGGTATGGGGATAAGATATCCAACAAGCTCATACAGGTGGGATGCAGAGGATAAATGTTTTTCAAAATCTTGTGGAAAGCCTTCTCAGTAAGGTTAAGGCTATTAAAGCCACAAAGTGGGACAACTCCATAATGATGGCCATGGTTTGGGGAAAAGGAGTACAACAAGCTCAAACAGGTGTGATGCAAAGGATAACTGTTCTTCAAACATTTATGGAAAACCTTCTCAGTAGATGGGAGGCTGTTATAGCCACAAAGTGGGTCAGTTCCATATTAATGGCTTAGTTTGGGAATGAGATGTCCAACAAGCTCATATAGGTGTGATGCAAAGAGTAGATGTTCTTCAAAATTGTGTGGGAAACCTCCTCAGTAGTGACTGTAAAACCAAAATGTGGTGGAACTTCGTAATAATGCAGATGGTTTAGGAATTGGATGTCCAACAAGATCATATAGGTGTGATACTCAGGTGTCCAATATTCTGGCCATATAGCATACAGTACATTGAATAGGTCTATGCATAGTTTATTGGATTTCATTAAAAGCTCCGTGTGTTTAGTCTTTAATAGGCATGGTTTGGGGATGAGATTTCCAAAAAGCTCATACAGGTGTGATGCAAAGGATAGATGTTCTTCAAACATTTATGGACAACCTTCTCAGTAGAGAGGAGGCTGTTATAGCCACAAAGTGGGTCAGCTCCATGTTAATGGCTTAGTTTGGGAATGAGATGTCCAACAAGCTCATACAGGCGTGATGCAAAGAATAGATGCTCTTCAAAAATTTCTGGAAGACCTCCTCAGTAGTGGCTATAAAACTAAAACGTGGTGCAACTTTGTGATAATGCCGATGGTTTAGGAATGGGATGTCCAACAAGATCATATATGTGTGATGGTCAGTTTCCATGATTCTGGCCATATAGCTTACAGTACATTGAATAGGCCTATTCACAGATTATTGGATTTCATTAAAAGTTCAGTGTGTTTAGTCTTTAATAGGCATGGTTTTGGGATGACAGGCTCATACGGGTGTGATGCAAAGGATAGATGTTCTTCAAAAATTTGTGGAAAACCTTCTCAGTAGAGAGGAGGCTGTTATAGCCATAAAGTGGATCAACTCTATATTAATGGCTTAGTTTGGGAATGAGATGTCCAACAAGCTCATATAGGTGTGATGCAAAGAATAGATGTTCTTCAAAATTGTGTGGAAAACCTCCTCAGTAGTGACTGTAAAACCAAAATGTGGTGGAACTTCGTAATAATGCAGATGGTTTAGGAATGGGATGTCCAACAAGATCATATAGGTGTGATGGTCAGTTGTCCAAGATTCTGGCCATATAGCATACAGTACATTGAATAGGCCTATGCACAGTTTATTGGATTTCATTAAAAGTTCAGTGTGTTTAGTCTTTAATACGCATGGTTTTGAGATGAGATTTCCAACAAGCTCATACAGGTGTGATGCAAAGGATAGATGTTCTTCAAACATTTGTGGAAAACCTTCTCAGTAGAGAGGAGGTTGTTATAGCCACAAAGTGGGTCAGCTCTATATTAATGGCTTAGTTTGGGAATGAGATGTCCAACAAGCTCTTACAGGCGTGATGCAAAGAATAGATGTTCTTCAAAAATTTGTGGAAAACCTCCTCAGTAGAGAGGAGGCTGTTATAGCCATAAAGTGGATCAACTCTATATTAATGGCTTAGTTTGGGACTGAGATGTCCAACAAGCTCATATAGGTGTGATGCAAAAAATAGATGTTCTTCAAAACTTTGTGGAAAACCTCCTCAGTAGAGGCTGCTAAAACCAAAACATAGTGCAACTTCGTGATAATGCCGATGGTTTAGGAATGGGATGTCCAACAAGATCATATAGGTGTGATGGTCAGTTGTCTACCAGCTTCTGGCCATATAGCATACAGTGCATTGAGTATGCCTATGCACAGATTCTTGGCTTTCATTAAAAGTTCAGTGTGTTTAGTCTTTAATAGGTATGGCTTAGGGATGAGATTTCCAATAAGCTCATACAGGCGTGATGCAAAGGATAGATGTTCTTCAAACATTTGTGGAAAACCTTCTCCGTAGAGTGGAGGCTGCAAATGCAACTTAATAATGGCCATGGTTTTGGAATGGGATGTCCAACAAGATCATATGGGTGTGATGGTCAGCTGTCCTCCAGCTTCTGGCCATATAGCATTAAGTACACTGAGTAGGCCTATGCCCAATTTTTGGATTTCGTTAAAAATTCAGTGCATTTAGTCTTTAAAAATCATCTGCTGCGGTGTTACTTGTTTTACAATCATTTTCACGTGTTTCTTCTAAGAGCAGAACAAGCAACTGATAAATAATAAGGAAGACAGCTGAACATCTCCAGTCGAGATTGACTTTGTTTGAAAGATCTGAAACATATTGTCGCTCGGAATGTGTTTGCATATTTGTATTGTGTTTGTTAATTGAGTTTACGAGCAGGAACTCTATCTGCGGTCACAGATGTGTGACGGAGTTTTCTTGGAGGTTTTTTTTGTGTTTTTGGCAGTGAGAGAAGTCCTTGGATACTGGAGAAATTCTGGCAGATGCGGATGAAACCTTGTGCATTGAATTCAGGAAGCTAATGTTATTTTAGAAGTCAGGAGCCAAAGTTCCATGTTCGCAGCCATTGTCAAGAGGAGAGAAAGAAAAAAAAGTTTCCCATAGCGGATGCCAAGACTTCGTCCTTGCGTGTAGTGACAACTTTACACAAAGTGAAAACATCGCTGGCTGATAATTTTATCAGGGTTCAGACATGAAAATCTTTGTTTAAAGAGAAAACCTAGACTTCTTGAATGCATATATTTTTTAGACTGCAATTAAACAGAAAAAAAAAAGTATTTTGATTTGTTACACTGCCTTAAAGAGACCCTGTCACCAGACCCTTGGCTTCAACACAATTAGAATTTATTAATATGCATGTGATATATTTTATGAAAGTTATTTAGCTGTAAAAGCTGTGTAAAGCCTCGTACACACGATCGGATTGTTCGCCAACAAAACCGTGGAATTTTGTCCGAAGAGCGCTGGCCCAAGCTTGTCTTGCATACACACGGCTACACAACCGTTGGCCAACAATTTACGAACGTAGTGACGTACTACGTTGCTTCTCAGCTCTTTAGCGCCACCCTTTGGGCTCCTTCTGGTAATTTCGTTTTAGTAGAAGTTTGGTGAGTGTTGATTCGCGCTTTTCATTTCGCACTTTTCATTTCCCACTTTTCAGTTTGTTTATGAACGTCCGTTCGTCAACCAGCCATGTTGAGGAATCGGAGAAGATAACGTGTTATTTATTATTGGCCTTGGAGTTATTGCTTTGTCTCAGGTCCAGTCCAGGAACAGGAGGAGGAGGATTTCTTGGACCAAAAATTGGTTGCTTTTTTAATGGTGACCAATTCTGTCATATGCCTTTGCTGCGGGAGCTCCAGGAGAATAATCCGGATGATTTTCAGAATTATCTCTGGATGATGGACCCCTGCTTTCACCAACTCTTGGCATTTTTGACCCCCTATATTAAGAAGCAGGACACATGCATGAGGCTTTTATTTAATTTTTTTGGTTGTATAATAATTTGTTATATTTTCTATATTTTTGGATGCATAGAATACACTTTTTGGTTAAGTTCTATTGGCAGATATCATGTCTAATTTTATTTGTTTTCTTTTTTTGAAAATCTGATCGTGTGTACGCGGCTGAAGTCCGGCTAATAGACCTGCGCACACTTACAGGCACACCAGTATAAAGAAGGACTTGTATGGGCGCATGCACGGGCATGCACAGGCGCGCGCCAATGCACATGCACAGGCGCGCGCCAATGCACATGAGTGCGCCAACTGAGCACTGACACATGAACTTTGCTGAGTGGTCTTTCAGCTAGTGCCTGCTTCCCCGATCGGTTCCAGTTACCTGTGTTCTGACCCGGCTAAACCTGAACTTTTTCCTTGACTTCTGCCTGCCTTCCTGATCCCGGCTCGTGTTTGACTCTGCTTCTGCCTGATGTTCCTGTACCTTGCTGCCCGTCTGTGTACAGAACCTGGCTTGTATCCTGTCTCTGCCTCTGCCTCCTGTCTCGGTACCTGCTCTGTCCGGCTGTTGATGACCTCCTGGCTTTCGTCCCGGCTACGCCTCCATCTGCTGACCCAGCGATTCGGAGCTCCGGTTCTCAGAGCCTGCCCAGCGCTCTACAGCCACCTGGTTCCTGCCAAGGCCCAGCCAGCGCCAACAGCTACATCGGCCCTCGTGCCACTCTGTGTCCTTCACTCCCTGTCATCACTGTGTCGGACAGGAGGTGCAAGAGAAGCCCCCTCTCCAGTTTGATCTCCAACAGGTACGTGACAGAGGCTTTAGACACCTAAAAGTCCTGACACTGCTGCTGGGGGGCGCTATCTTAGATGTGATGTCAGCAGCTGACTCCCCCCTTATAGTGATCCCCCAGGCAACTACATAAAAGATTATATAGGGAGATGAGGGGAGGGGGTGATGGTAAAGGAGCTGGACCAGCACACCCAGTAATCAGATAGTCCTGGAGGAGAAGAGGTCTATGTCGTGAGAGGAACAAGGGGCTGTTATAGAGCATGGACTCTTCTCAGATTAGCCACATTTTCTAGCAAGTTCAAAGGCTCATTGTAAGTCAATGCAATATCATCTATAGAACAGAGAAACACTGCAAGTAGAAATTTAAAATACTTGGTATTTTGGTGCTTTTGTATGCAATTTTTTTTTTAAGTTACCTATATGAGGTTTCATGATTTTGTAGATAGGCAAATCATATATTGTTTTTATTTTTGATAGTGTGAGTAAAGTTTAGCAGCCCTGTTCTGTTAAATAAATAAATAATCAAATAAATACCTATTTGAATTAATTATAATTTTTTTTTAATTAATCATTTGATTAATGTATTTATTATTTAAGTAATATAGTTATATACTTACATAGTCACATAGTAGGTGAGGTTGAAAAAAGACACAAGTCCATCAAGTCCAACCTATGTGTGTGATTATGTGTCAGTATTACATTGTATATCCCTGTATGTTGTGGTCATTCAGGTGTTTATCTAATAGTTTTTTTGAAACTATCGATGCTCCCCGCTGAGACCACCGCCTGTGGAAGGGAATTCCACATCCTTGTCACTCTTACAGTAAAGAACCCTCTACGCAGTTTAAGGTTAAACTTCTAATTTTAATGAGTGGCCACGAGTCTTGTTAAACTCCCTTCCGCGAAAAAGTTTTCTCCCTATTGTGGGGTCACCAGTCCGGTATTTGTATATTGAAATCATATCCCCTCTCAAGCGTCTCTTCTCCAGAGAGAATAAGTTCAGAGCTCACAACCTTTCCTCATAACTAAGATCCTCCAGACCCTTTATTAGCTTTGTTGCCCTTCTTTGTAGTCGCTCCATTTCCAGTACATCCCTCCTGAGGACTGGTGCCCAGAACTGGACAGCATACTCCAGGTGCGGCCGGACCAGAGTCTTGTAGAGCGGGACAATTATCGTTTTATCTCTGGAGTTGATCCCCTTTTTAATGCCAATATTCTGTTTGCTTTTGTTAGCAGCAGCTTGGCATTGCATGCCATTGCTGAGCCTATCATCTACTAGGACCCCCAGGTCCTAATGATTTTTTTTATGGGTGTTGCGTTGGGGAGATTTCCCTATTTTGCTCAATAATTATTTATTTTAAATAATAAATACTTACTTTAGTTACAGTATTTATTATATTTATTTTTTTTCTATCTGTGTTGCATTTCCCTCATTTTCTTATGAAATATTTAATTAATTCAATCAATTAATTAATGCAATTATTTTTTTTTATTTTTTTTTCTATCTGTGTTGCATTACCCTCATTTTCTTTTGAAATATTGAATTATTAATGCAATTAATTAATTAATTAATGTATTTTTTTTTCTATCTGTGTTGCATTTCCCCCATTTTCTTATGAAATATTGAATTAATTAAAGCAATCAATTAATTAATGTAGTTACTTTTTTGATTTTTTTTTTCTATCTGTGTTGCAATGGGGAGCTACTAGGACCCCCAGGTCCTAATGATTTTTTTATGGGTGTTGTGTTGGGGAGATTTCCCTATTTTGCTCAATAATTATTTATTTTAAATAATAAATACTTATTTTAGTTACAGTATTTATTATATTTATTTTTTTTCTATCTGTGTTGCATTTCCCTCATTTTCTTATGAAATATTTAATTAATTCAATCAATTAATTAATGCAATTATTTTTTTTTATTTTTTTTTCTATCTGTGTTGCATTACCCTCATTTTCTTTTGAAATATTGAATTATTAATGCAATTAATTAATTAATTAATGTATTTTTTTTTCTATCTGTGTTGCATTTCCCCCATTTTCTTATGAAATATTGAATTAATTAAAGCAATCAATTAATTAATGTAGTTACTTTTTTGATTTTTTTTTTCTATCTGTGTTGCAATGGGGAGCTACTAGGACCCCCAGGTCCTAATGATTTTTTTATGGGTGTTGTGTTGGGGAGATTTCCCTATTTTGCTCAATAATTATTTATTTTAAATAATAAATACTTATTTTAGTTACAGTATTTATTATATTTATTTTTTTCTATCTGTGTTGCATTTCCCTCATTTTCTTATGAAATATTTAATTAATTTAATCAATTAATTAATGTAATTATTTTTTTTTATTTTTTTTTCTATCTGTGTTGCATTTCCCTCATTTTCTTTTGAAATATTGAATTAATTAATGCAATTAGTTAATTAATGTATTTTTTTTTCTATCTGTGTTGCATATCCCCCATTTTCTTATGAAATATTGAATTAATTAAAGCAATCAATTAATTAATGTAGTTACTTTTTTGATTTTTTTTTTTCTATCTGTGTTGCAATGGGGAGCTTTCCCTTACTTTCTTATCCCGGATGCACAAGAGCAAGTGAGAGGAAGACTCTCTAAATTGAGGTAAAGTCTCCTCTTACACAGCTGACTCTCAATCAGGTGTCCCCAATGCAAAATTTACCTTCTATGCCAGATCTGGTGACCGCAATTACATTTTGGATTTTCACATCACTTTGAGTCCTGGGGTCAATGGTCATCAGGACAAATGGAGAGGGTGAATTTCTCCAGCAGGGACATGGGAGGCAATAAAATTAAAATAAAAAACTGCTTAAAAAAATGTACACAGTGAGGCATGATGTCAGTCATACCAAAAAATACATTTCGGGTTTACATACTGCGACAGACCACCTAGTACCCCACTTGGATGCTTTCGCCAAGATACTGTTTCCTCCACTCTGGAACCAGGAACTGGGAATTATAGCTGAGCATTGCACCCAAGAACTAGACGACACTAGCTTAGGTGCAAACTGGAACTCTTTATTGTAAATTCACATACAATATATACCACACAAGTTCAGGTAAGAGCTTGATCACATTATCCTAAACAATGTAAACTGTAAACGGTAATAGCAGTACATCCAATAGTACATCTAATGAACAGGTAAAATTAACAAAAACGGTAATATAAATAACCATAAACATATAAGATCCCACAATAGTTTGGTAAAGAGGTGAAGTGGACACAATACTAGCAACAATAAAACAATAGGTGACTCAAATAACAATGGGGATTTGCACCTAGGGGGCACACAATGGGGAATTGTACCATGAGAGAAAGACACTTTAATAAACAGATTATAGCAGGAGACTCCCGCATCAGGTTGTTATGAGATGATTGTATTAACATTTATTCTGAGTCTAAGGGGGGAGGGGTGAAGCCGCCATTGGTGGTTTTAGCACAGAGGCCCAAAATCTGTATCCAGGTTCTAGATTCCCAGAGTGTTTGTTTTTCAGGGGAGACCTGGATGTGAATCCAAAGCAAAACCACTCCAAGAGTCCCCCAGGCACACACCTCCTTTGAGCCTCCTCAAAAGCCAGGGCCCGTAGTCAGTAGGCAAGAGGCCACCCTGCAGTCCCCTCCAAAAGCCCCTGTCCTGGTTGGGTCAGTCACATACACAATTTACAACGGAAAAAAACATACTTTTATATTTTGCCTTCCCTGGTTCCTCCCATATCCTCTTCTACCCAATAAATAAACATGCTAATGATGTTTTTTTAATACAACTTTTCTGCTTTTATTACATATCTTGCTTTAGATGTAGTGATGTCATCACTGGGTCTCTGTGGCAGACCATGACCAGCGGGAGGGCTGTACATAGCCTTGTGAAATCATCACATCGCTCTGCCTCAGTTCTCCTCCCTAGACAGGGCCGGTGCTTAACTATTTAGCGTCCAAGACAAGACTAACACTCCTCCCCCGCCCGGGAGTGCTGTTCGCCTTGCGTAGGGTCACACAGGGGACAGGATAAGAGAGCGGACTCACCGGACTGCAGCTACATCTCCACCTCCTCCGCAGTTGTGCCCGCCGCCTCCTCCGCTGATCTCATGCCCGGTGCCTCCTCCGCCTTCTCAGCTGTGTCCACCTCCTCTGTGACCTCATGCCTGGCACCTCCTCTGACTCCCCAGTTGTGCCCGCCTCCTCCGCTAACCTCATGCCCAGCGCCTCTTCCAACTCCCCAGCTGTGCCCGTCTCCTCTGCCGACCTCATGCCCGGTGCCTCTTCCGACTCCCCAGCTGTGCCTGCCTTCTCTGCCAACCTCATGCCCGGTGCCTCCTCCGCTGACCTCATGCCCAGTGCCTCTTCCAACTCCCTAGCTGTGCTCGCCTCCTCCACCGACCTCATGCCCGGTGCCTCCTCGGCCTTCCCAGCTGTGCCCGCCTCCTTCGCCGACTTCATGCCTGGCACCTCCTCTGACTCCCCAGCTGTGCCCCCCTCCTCCGTCGACCTCATGCCCGGCACCTCCTACGCCTTCCCAGCTGTGCCTGCCTCCTCCGCTGACCTCATGCCCGGCGCCTCCTCCAACTCCCCAGCTGTGCCCGCCTCCTCCTCCTTGCCTGGCGCCTCCTACGACTCCCCAGCTGTGCTCGCCTCCTCCACCGACCTCATGCCCGGCGCCTCCTCCGACTCCCCAGTTGTGCCCGCCTCCTCCGCCAACCTCATACCCAGGACCTTTTTCCGACTCCCTAGCTGTGCCTGCCTCCTCCGCCAACCTCATGCCCGGTTCCTCTGCCTCCCCTCCTCCGCCTCGTGTTCCCTGGCCAGGCTAACGGGGCAGTCAACAGGCAGTGGCTGCCCCCCCCCTAGGCATCAGTGTGCCCTAGGCGGCTGCCGAATACGCCTAATGGGAGCACCGGCCCTGTCCCCAGATTGCTCAGTCCTGGTTGCAAACAGTGGGCTGGCTCTTGGGAGGAGTCATGCATATATCAAAATTCCTTGTAGGGTAGATATAAGTCCCGGGGGGGGGGGGGAGTGGGCGTTTCTAGGCTGGTTATCTTTGCATTTGTAATGCCCACATGTGATGCTGATCCTCTGCAACTGAAGGAACAGAAATACAATGTAAGGGGCGGGGCCAGGGACAGTCATGCTGGGGAGGGAAGGGCTAAAAGCCTGTAATAAAAGCTCCCAAGCCACAGGTAGAGAGCAGGTATCAATACGGATTTCTCTTTGCATAGTGTCTTGGTGTCTCTGGATATAGTAAATGGGTTTTTGTGTTCTACAAGTACAGTCATTCTTTAATGTGTATGAGCCTAATTGGAAGCGTTTGTGCATGTTCGGAGTTTACTTTTAAAGAGTAGGTGAATGTAAAGTTATCAGAATAAATCGGGAGAACAGAATGTGACACGGCTCCGCTAAAAAGGCTCATCTCGCCGAGGAACGACGGCGCCTGGCTGTGCTGTCAGTGTAATTGACAAGAGCAGCAGATGTGAGAGCGCTGACACTCTGTATACCCTCCAAATTAATACAACAAATTAACATCAGCGCCTTTGTTCTGCTATTGTATCAAACGTGTCCGCATGTAGATGAGCACTCCGAATCTGCTGAGATAATTGTGCCTAAATATTGACTTACAGGCAGAAAAAAATGCATTGTGCATGATTTGTGGCATGGCATCGGACAGCTTTTCATAATGCAGGATTTGTCGAAAAAGTTGCCTGTGGAGTGGCGGGGGGGTAACAAAAAACTCGTAAACGGTGATGACTGTGTTTTAGGAGTAATGGGATTTAGTTATGATTTAATGCCAGAAAAAGATCTTTAATAGTGGGCGAGCAGGTAGCATACTTACCTTTTAGCTCTACCTGCGTGGAGGTACAACCAATATATTTTTTGAGGGGATAGAATTGGAAAAGCATAGATGCCAACGGTTCCAGGTTTCTCTGCAAAGTGCTACATCTTGGCCTTCAGTTTCACCGATGCTGTGTCCCGGGCTGTGTCCTGGAATCACAGCTTGAACCAAAAAGGTGTTAAAACCTCACTCCAACCAGGCTGTGACCTGGGTTTAAAGCATGAACCAAGAAAGATGCCAATATCCTAAAGCTTTACTCCAACCAAAACCTTTTTTTTAATAGAATTTGAAAAGCATTGATGCCAATTGTCCCGGATTTGCTACATCTTGTCAAGGTCAAGATGTCCTACATCTTGACCTTCTGTCCCACCAATGCTGTGTCCTGGGCTGTGCCCCAGGATCACTGCATGGACCTAAAAAGATGCTAAAGTGTTTACTGCAACCAAAACATTTTTTGGATAGAGCTGGAAAAAGCACAGATGCCAACAGTTCCAGACTTCCCCAGAAAGACCTCCATTTTGGCCTTCTGTCCCACCAATGCTATGTCCCAGGCTGGGTTTAAAGCATGAACCAAGAAAGATGCCAATATCCTAAAGCTTGACCAGAGCTCCAATCAAAACATTTTTTTAATAGAATTTGAAAAAGCATTGATGCCAACTGTCCCGGTTTTGCCTGGAAAGTCTTACATCTTGGCCTTCTGTCCCCTTGATACTCTGTCCCGCACTTTTTTTTTAAAGTCATACTTCTCTTTTAAAGCCTCGCTCCACCCAAAACTTTTTTTTTAGAGAATTTAAAAAGCATTGATGTGGACTGTCTCGGATCTGCCTGAATAGTCCTACATTTTGGCATTCTGTCCCACCAATGCTGTGTCCCAGGCCTGGGATTATGGCTTAAACCAAAAAAAAAAAAAATGCTAATTGGTTAAAGCTTTACTGTAGAAAAAAAACCTTATTTTTTAATAGAATTGGAAAAGCACAGATGCCCACTGTTCTTGATTTGCCAATTTTGCCTGGACATCCTACATCTTGGCCCTCTGCGCCACCGATGCTGTGTCCCAGACCGTGTCTTGGGATCAAAGCATGAATCAAGAAGATGCCAATATCCTCAAGCTTGGTTCATTTTTTAATTAGAATTGGAAAAGCATTGATGCCAACGATCCCAGATTTGCCAGGAAAATCCTACATCTTGGCCTTTTGTCCCATTGATGCTCTGTCCCGCGCTGTGTCCTGGTATCACAGCATGAACCTTATTTTCGGGGAATATTTATACAAACAATAGGACAGTTGGTGGTACATGAAGTCCAATTTTGTGAAATCAATCATTTATTATTTCTCTTCCTTAAAAATAATACCCTATTAAAAAAAATAAAAATAAATGTTATGATGTAAAACATATAAATTATTAGGGCTGGTGATGTCACACATAGAGATTGAGCTTACATTCGGTTTAGCACATATTTGATGTTTTAGATATTATAAACATATTCCAACTGCATACATGGCCTCATCCTTTACTGGAAATGTAGCTGTTGTCTACGCGTTTCATGAACAACGTTCTCTTCTTCAGGAGTTGTGTAAATAAAAACAAACCCAAACAGAAGCGTCTAAATCCTCATTGCTTCTGGTTTCTAAAGTCAGAGAATGGGGAGAAGGAACTTCTGTCCCTTCCATTCTTCTCACTGTATGCGACTGAACCGGTCACATCAGTCCTGGGCTCCCAGATGGGACAGGAGAGCCCAAGGGGTGGACCCCCTTCTGTCACCTGTTAAAGTGATTGAGTAGCTCTATAGCTGCTTTAATCACTTTTACAGGCGGCAGAATTGCCTAGTCTAATAAATGGTACCGGGATCAGAGTTGTAGCTGCAACCCTAATCCCGTTATAATCCCCTCAATACAAGGTCGTATTTATACATACAGTGGTATTAAAGTGGTTGTAAAGGCAGAAAGTGCATTCTATGCAATAAGATAAAAAAACCTTCTGTGTGCAGCAGCCCCCCTCAACCCCCCCAATACTTACCTGAGCCCCATCTCAGTCCAGTGATGTTGCACAAGAGTAGGCCTGGGACAAGGGGTGGGCAGGAGGGGCAGCTGCCCTGGGTACTGTGGTAACATGTGAGGTTCAGGGGCACCACAAGGATATTGGGTGGAGGGGATTTGTGTTGGGAGGGGAAATTTGGGGGGGAGGGGGCAGGAGAAAATAATTGTTCTAGGAGGGGAAATTTGGGGGTGTGTGTGCTAGGAGTTATGATTTTGGGGGGGGATTTGTGTTGAGAGAGGAGATGGGGAAGAGGATTTGTGCTAGGATGGGGGATGTGTGCTAGAAAAGGTAATATTGGGGGGGTTGTGCTAGGAGGGGACATTTTTTGGAGAGAGGGATTTGTGTAGGGATGATTGGGGGGGCATTCATGCTGGAGGGGAGTTTGTGCTGGAAGTGTGATTTGGAGTGTGTGTGTGTGTGTGTGGGGGGGGGGGGGGGTGCTCAGAGGGTAAATTTGAGGGGTAGAGGTTTTTTCTAGGAAGAGGGAATATTTTTTTTTTTGGAGGGGGGATTTGTGCTGGGAGCATATGTGGATTGATAAGATTTGTGCTAAACATGCAGATTCAATGTTTTGGGGGGAGGGGATTTTTGCTGACACATAATGCTCATACATCTTGGGGGGGGGGGGCGGGGGCACAATATGGCATGTTCGCCCTGGGCTCTAGATGACCTTGTCCCGGCACTGCACAAGAGACTCGGCTGTCCCTCCTGATTGGCCGAGACACAGCTCTGGGCACCATTGGCTTGGGGCCAGGAGCACCGGCCGCGGATCCAGAAGAAGAAGGTTGGGGCTGCTCTGTGCAAATTTAATGATGGGCACTGATAAGGCACTGATAGGCAACACTGATGGGCACTGATAGGTGGCACTGATAGGCACTGATAGGTGGCACTGATGGGCACTAATAAGGCACTGATAGGCAGAACTGATGGGCACTGATGGGCACTAATAAGGCACTGATAGACAGCACTGATGGGCACCGATAGGTGGCACTGATGGGCAGTAATAAGGCACTGATAGGCAGCACTGATGGCACTGATAGGCTGCACTGATGGGCACTAATAAGGTACTGATGGTGCCTTATTAGTGCCCATCAGTGCAGCCTATTAGTGCCCATCAGTGTAACCTATCAGTGCCCATCAGTGCTTACTATCAGTGCCTTATTATTGCCCATCAGTGCCACCTATCAATGCCCATCAGTGCTGCCTATCAGTGCCTTATTAGTGCCCATCAGTGCAGCCTGATATGCAGCACTGATGGGCACAGATAGGTGGCACTTATGGGCACTGATGAGGCTACACTGATAGGTGACAATGATGGGCACTGTAGGCATCATTGAATGGCACTGAGAGGTGGCACTGATAGATGGCACTGATAGGTGACACTGATGATTAGGCACTGATGGACACTGATTGGCAGCACTGATGGGCACTGATGTGTGGCACTGATGGGGACTGATTGGCATCACTGGTGGGCACTGGGCAGCACTGGTGGGCATTAGCGGCAATGGAGGGCACTGATTAGCAGCACTGGTGGGCACTGTTGGGACTGATGTCCCTTTAACAGAAGCCAGTTATCGGCTTCTCTCCTCACGCTGACAGCAAATAACCGGCTTGTGTTTACATCCTGTGATCAGCTGTGATTGGCCATTTACCCCAATCATAGAGAGCACAGGGGGGGGGCACGCAGGCAACACGATCATGGGAGAACATCCACGTACGCCCTCCCGGCATTATAAGAAGGAAAGCGGTTAAGGTGGTTAAGGAAATCAAAACAAATGTTCTTAAAATGACAAATGTAAAATGAAATGCTCCCGTGGTATGGTCAGCTTTTACCGTCTACTGAGGGAGCCGTGGCCTGCCGCTATCTTCCATTGATAACTTTTTGTTCCCTGTCAAGGATTGGGCTCTCCGTCATCGGAGCACAAGATGTTCCCCTGTAGGGGTGTACAAAGCGAGGCCACCTTCCCGGGCTCCCAGCGTGAGATTTAGGATGAAGGTGGATGTCACATATTGAAGTGACACCGGCTCCGCGGACCGCCGCTGCTTCTTGTTTTATGCTTATTGTGTGACTGCAGAGGAAGCTATTAAGTCTGATTTAGTGTGACTGGAAGAATTTGAACTCGTGATGAATGTTTTATCAATAGACAGTAAGGGAATGCGATGGGCTGTGAAATCACATTCTGCGGCAGATTCCGGGCCTTTGACAGATCGCGAGCGGCCATGGCTGTGGGCAGCGCTCAAAGCTGAAGTTTAATTTTGTTTATATTTCGCCGTCTCCTGGTTTCGACATTCCATCCTCATCAACATCATAATGAGATGCCCAAACAAAAACCTTTCCACCTTCATTAAATATCTTTTTTTTTTTTTTTTGTATATTCAGTGATATCATTACCGGGTCTCTCTGCTACTCTAATGATGGCAGATCATAGCTGGTGGGAGGGGCCAGCAGGGTGGCGTACAAAGCTCACAGGGTTCTAATCCCTCTCCACTCTATCCAAAACTAAAAAAAAAAGTTTTGCCTTTGGTTATACTTTAACTTTAGTGCATATTTTCACCCCCCCCCCCCCAAAAAAATGTGTTTGATTTGTTCTAGGCGTTATTGTCCTGCAACATCAAAAATGACAACTACTGCCCTTTTTATTCACCAGGGTCTCGGCTTTCAGAAAACCTTTAACATTTAGGAGTTTTAATGTGGTTCCAAAGGTTCAAAGCTCTATACATTAAGGTAAAAACCCTTCTAGGGGCATCCCCCCCCCAGCCCCCTCCCTTATACTTACCTGAGCCCCATCTCGATCCAGCGATGGGCACGAGAGCACCAAGATCTGTTTGATCTGATGCTTTCACAGGCCGGTAACGGCCTCCTTACATTAGCTAAGACCTGAAAGTGACCAAATATGAGTCGCTGCCAGTGTCTTAGACCATAGAGATGATCGGGGACATTTTGGTCCTCGGTCATCTCTATGGTCAGCTGGTGGAACCACCAGCTTCAGTCCTGAGCTCCCCGGTGAGACGGAAGAGCCTAGGAAGGTGAGGGGAAGGGGGACCCCCTTCCGCCACCTATGAAAGCGATCCAGCATCTAATTAGCCCTTAAGATCGCTTTTACATTAACCACCTTAGACCCCCGCTATAGCCGAAAGATGGACATCCATGGACATCCTCCTAGAACCATGCCCTCTGCACACCCCCTGGGGCACCATCTGACATGCTTTGTGATCGCTGCGTCCTTTAGACACAGCTGATCACAGATCATGGCAAAGGGCCAATCACAGCCGTCTTCTACCATGTGATCAGCTGTGTCCAATGTTTGTGTAAACAAGCATGCTGATTATCAGCATTCCTTTCCTTTTCTTTCACAGCGTAAGGAGAAAAAGGTCAGTAACCAGCAAGTGTGACAGGGGACATTTGCACAGATAATCAGGGCACCACCTAGCAATGCCCAACAGTGCCTCCTCATCAGTGCCGCCTATCAGTGCCACCTTTCAGCACCCATTAGTGCTGCCTATGAGTCAGTGATGACTATCAGTGCCCATCAGGGCCGCCTATCAGTGCCTTCTTATCTGTGCCACCTACAGGAGGTCCCCGAGTTACGACCCTCCGACTTGCGAACGACTCCTACTTACGAACGGGAGGCGGTGTGACATTATGCTGCAACTTTTCGACGGTAGGCACATCAGAAAACATCGGAAAACATTGGAAATCATTGGAAAACTACGTCTGTGCATGCGCGGCTACTTGACAGTACATCAGAAAACATCGGAAAAGGACGTCTCTGCCATTCTACGCATGCGCTTCCGACTTATGAACAAATCCGAGTTAAGAACAAACCGGCAGTCCCTAACATGTTCGTAACTCGGGGACTGCCTGTATTGTCAGGGCTGGGCTCAGCCCTTCCGTCTCTGAGCTGGCCGCTCAGCTGTCGGCAAATTGCCAGCTCCTATCTTTCCACAGTTACTCAGCTGTTGATGATATCCTGCTCGTCAGTCCTGCCTACTTAAGCCGTCCAGCCTAGAGGATCTCTGCCTTCGCCTTGGTCAACATCACAGAAACTCCTGTGTTCCTGTTAAAGACTTGCTTTGCTGACATCCCTTCTGGCTCCAGATCCTGCTTGCTGTTCCACTACATTGATCCCTGACTTCTGGCTTGGCTGACTATCCGTTCCGGTTACTGAACTTTGGCTATGTTTTGGCAACGCTTGTTATTTTTACTTTTATTATTAAACAAGTGTGATTTAACTGTACTTCTCGGCCTGATTTCATGGTTTTTGACAGTAGGCGAAGGCCATGAATTCAGAAGATGCAGTCAATCCACTTGTTGGTAATATTTTTTCCAGATTGGATGTAGCTGAGTACCTGTGGAGAGATAGGAGCTGGCAATTAGCCGACAGATGAGCGGCCAGCTCAGAGAAGGAAGGGCTGAGCCCAGCCCTGACACCTATCAGTTCCCATCAGTGATGCCTATAAGTGCCTTCTCATCTGTGCCACCTATCATTGCCCATCAGTGCCACCTATCAATTCTCATCAGTGCAGCCTATTAGTTCCCATCAGTGATGCCTATCAGTGCCAAATAGTGCCACTTTATCTGTGCCTATCAGTGCCGCCTTTCAGTGCCCATCAGTGCTGTCTATCAGTGCCGCCTCTTCTCTGCCCGCCAGTGCAGCCTATCAGTGCCCATTGTTGCTGCCCATCAGCGATGCCTCATCAGTGCAAGCCAGTGAAGGAGAAAAATTACTTATTTGCAAAATGTTATAATAGAAACTAAGAAAAACTTTTTTTTTTTTTCAAAATGTTTCGGTCTTGTTTTTGTTTGTTTAGCAAAATTGTCATTCAAAGTGTGACAGCACTGAAAGCTGGCCTGGGCAGGAAGGGGGTGAAAGTGCCGGGTTTTGAGGTGGTTAAAGCCCATCCCCAGTTGAAAAAAAAGAAAGAGACCAGGACCTGTAGCTGTAAGCATCATCCCGGTATAACCCCTTCAGCCAGACTACAGTACATTCCGGTACGTCGCTGAAGCTGAATCGGTTTAAGGCTATAGACCAGACGCAAGCTGGGATCTGGCATTAGATGTTGTAGGACCAAGGCTGAAGCTCTCAAGTTCTCAAACCAGTTGTGTGGTTGTTATGTGAGTTTGCTCCGATTAATGGTTTAGTAATTTTAAACCGTACATTCTATCTATAGAAATACTCAATAAAAACCTTGTTATATTCAACCTCCCCTGTAAAACAATGCATCTAACAGAGATCTCGTCTTTTTAAAGGATGTCAACATATTCGTGGGGACAATAAACATGACAGTTGCGTCTCCATTTATTGTCTTGTTCTCTGAGTAGAAAATGTGACCCCGGGCGAGGGCGCTCCATGGTGCATTTTTACTTATATGAAAACACTTATTTTAATATTTGGTGTCAGGTGCATAATCGGCTTTGTAAACAGTAAGCGGAATTAAGCACCAAACAAAGGTGGTCGGGAGGAGATCCTGTAGGATCATGAAAGAAGGAAAAAATTAGCATTGCTTTGTGTTTCTGACCCCGGAGACTTACTGTGCTGTTGTTCAACATGTTGCTGATGTCGCTGGCCGCTCGTCTTCCTTTTTTTATTCACATTTCAAGGTTACTTGTTAAAAGCCGTTTAGAAAACAATAGGAATAAAACCGATAAGGTCAAAGGAATGGAGTGTTTTGTGTTGTAGGGGGAGGGATTTCTCCTATAGGAAATGTTGGTGGGTGGTGTTAATCATTTCGGATGGGTTAGGGCACAGGTCTTGTTTCCAATGCCTGGTGATGGATAATTTAGCGGATAGTAGGATGTTGGCCAATAGTCCAATGTACATAGCAGTAGCGGCTGGTGCTCAAAATTTTTGGGGGGCTGGTGCTCAAAATTTGGGGGGGGCGCAAACAAACTGAAAAATTCTGAAAAAAAACCCATCAATTGCAGCCACTGTGCCATCAAACGCAGCCACTGTGCCCATCAATTGCCACCACCGTGCCATCAAACGCAGCCACTGTGCCCATCAAATGCAGCCACTGTGCCATATCAAACGTTCCCACTGTGCCATCAAATACTGCCACTGTGCCCCATCAAATACAGCTACTGTGCCCATCTTATGCAGCCAATGTGCCCAACTTATGCAGCCACTGTGCCCAACTTATGCAGCCACTGTGCCCCATCAAATGCAGCCACTGTGACATAATATGCAGCCACTGTGCCCATCAAATGCAGCCTCACTGTGCCCATCAAATGCAGCTTCACTGTGCCCATCAAATGCAGCCTAAGTGTGCCCATCAAATGCAGCCTCAGTGTGCCCATCAAATGCTGCCAGTGTCCCCCCGCCCGCCGTCTGTACTTACCCTGTCTCGGTGGCGATGGGACAGCTCCTCAATGTCTTCTCCCGTTCTCTCTTCCCGTCTTCTGCTATGATTGGACGCCTGATAGGCATCCAATAGAGGCACCTGTCGTTTCAGCCAATCAGGTGACGGGTAACAGATCCAAGCACCTGATTGGTGGAGAGGCGGTTTAGTGTTAGGAAAGCGAATATTTATTCGATTTTCTAGCACAGCTGAGTGACCAGCATGGCGCTCGCAGGTCACCTTTTTTGATGCTTATTAGAGCCTATGGCTCTAAACAGGTGCTTCAAAAACACCCCCCCGCCTCTGTAATTCAGGCACCCGGCGTCCAAAAAGCTGTTGGGCACCTGAATAGGGGGTGGCAGCAGCGGCCATAGATAGATTCATACAATGCATGAATCTATCTATTGGTGCTAGAGGGGGTGGCTGGAGAGAGGGGGGGGGGGCGCCACTGTAAATATAGTCAGAAACTTGTCAATTCCTAAATTAAGAAGGGCCAGAGCAGGGTCGGTAGGGGTTAAGATACCTGTAATTTCTGCTATAATTTGAAAAGTTTTCCGCCAAAAACTGTGGATATTTTTGCAACACCATAAGATATGCATGATGTTGCCTGGGGAGCCACAGTCGCGCCAACATAGTGAGGAGCTTGTGGGGAAAATTTTGGCCAATTTGCACGGGGTGAGATATCAACTGAGGGAGACCTTTAAGGCCAGTTTCCAAAGATTCACACATTGATAGCTTGGGTCCATTGGGAGTCAGAGAAGGAAGCTTGGAGATCTGCTTTGTTTTACTAAACTTAGTTTTGTCCTGTAATATGTTGTAGATGAGGGACGTTCCTTTGGTGTGTTAACAAAGTTTGAGAAGAATTGCCATACCTTGGGGTGGAGTGTGATAGAGGGTGGTGGGGATGCTTTAAGAAAATGATAGATATGATATAGTGTGAAGAAGGTGGATTGTGGGAGGGCATATTTAGCAATAAGTTATTCTGGAGGTCTCGGGTTGATGTCCATCAAGGAGATCCTCCAAAATGGTGAAGGCCAAACTGCCAATTCTGATGACATTTGGAACACTTTGTAGAAATTTCACAATTTTGGCAAATTTTATTAGAAACCAAGAAGGAAGATGTAATGGAGGTCAGTTTAGGGTGATTTGGTTTGGTGCACTGGGCTTTAGATGCTAGCTCTAACCCTAGTGCTAATCCTAAATCTAACCCTCATGCTAACACTAACTGTAAGCACAGCTCTGAAGAAGGGGGTGCGCCCCCGAAACACGTTAGCGCGCATATGTAAGGCCGCAGAAACACTTGGATGTTCTACCTCATGTTGTCCTTCCATGTACTTGCTGTATACTTATGCACCTTTGTGAGTACGCATGTTATTGGTTGCTTTTTATACCAATAAAATCCTGTTTTCACTCGGATAATGCACTAGGGGGTTTGCGCCTTCCCCTTCTTTGTTTTTGAAAGACTAACTGTAACCTTAGAGATAGCATTCATGCTAAAGTTAACAATAATTCATAAGATAACCCTAACCCTAATGCTAACCCCAAACACTAACCTTAATCCTAGCTCCAGTCTTAGTGCTAAACCTAATTCTAACCCTAAATTGAACCATTATACTTTAGGTCCTAATGCTAAGCCTAATTCTAAACCTAATGCAAACCTGAATCTAATCCTAATGCTAACCCTAATTCCAACCATAATCTAACCTCTAATGCTAAGCCTAACTCAAACCCTAATCTCACCCATAGAGATAACATTCCTGCTAACATTAACATTCCCAAGATAACTCTAACCATATTGCTAACCCCAGTGCTAACTCCACCACCAATTCCAAACCTAGTCCTAGCTCTAAACCTATTGCAAACCGTAACTGTAACCTTAATTTAACCATAATGCTAACGATAACTTTAAGGCCTAATTTGTTACTATTGTAATTCAGAAATTTGGATACATCTGAATTTCTTAATAACGGAAAATGTGTCCAAATTTCAATTTGGAACGAAACGAGCCACACGTGTCTAATCTTTAACCCTAATGCTAATCCTAACTCTAAACCTAGTGCTAAACCTTACCCTAACCCTAATTCTAACCCCAATCTAACCCTAATGTTAACCCTAATGCTAATCCTAACTTTATTCCTAAAACTAATCCTAACTCTAACCCTAATGTTAACCTTAACTCTAACCCTTACATTAACCCTAACTGCAGCCTGAACTCTAACCTCAATTTAACCCTATGCTAATTCCAACCCTAATGCTAATTCCAACTCTAACCCTAATGCTAACTAGGGATGGGCCCAACACCCCCCCCCCCCGGTTCGCTTTGCACCAGAACACCTCAAACAGGCAAAAAGTTCGAGCAAACATGCAAACCCTATTAAAGTCTATGGGACACGAACATGAAGAATCAAAAGTCCTCATTTTAAAGGCTTACAGTACCTGCTGCCGATACTGTGCTTCTCACACTCGCCGCCCCCATGAGATGCCGTGAATCCATAGGAATCCATTGGTGGCAGGCGAGCAGGAGGAGTGGCAGAGATCGGCGCTGGCACCCATGACGGGGCCCGCAGGTGTCGATGATTGACACAATATCGGTGGCACCTACTGTATATGCAAGTGTTTGCCATGAAAAGTGTATGGGGACCCGGGTACTGCCCCATGGGATCAATGCAAAAAAATTGTTTTTTTAAGACATTTTAATGATGCTTAAAGTGAAAGAATAAAAATGAAATATTCCTTTAAATATTGTGTCTGGGGATCCCCTTAGTCTGTCTGTAAAGTGGCGTATCTGTGCGATGTGTAGAACATGCCGCAGAAATAATGACATTTCTAAGGGAAAAATGTCATTAAAACTTGCTTGCGGCTGTAATGTATTACCGACTCCGAGCAAAATAGATAAAAAATATATGAAAAAAACGATGTGCCCCCCCCAGTCCATACCAGGACCTTCGGGCGAACTTCTATGAACAAACGAACACCGATGTTCGAGTCGAACATCGGGACCATTTCTAATGCTAACCCCGACTCTAACCCTAATGCGAATCCTATCTCTAACCCTAAGGCTCGGTTCACACAGGGGCAACACGATTTCAGCGCGACTTTGTACGGCGACTTCAACGCGGCTTCAACACGACTTCAGCGCGACTTAAGCAAATTACAACGCGACTTCAAGTCGCCTCCAGGACAGGCGACTTTGGCTGTGGCCAATCACAGGATAATCAGCTCTCTGGGAGGGAGGGGTTTGCCTGGGCTAAATTTTTTCCCTGCAAAGTCGCTTGACTGTAGAGAGAGATCCGACTTGGAGGCGACTTCCATTGATTTCTATGGTACAGGTCGCCTACCAAGTCGGATCCAAGTAGTACAGGGAGTACGCTCTGAAGTCGGAGCGACTTCAGTAGTGTCTATTAAGACGCTCCCATTCACTGTAATGTGAATCTCTTTCTGGGGCGACTTGGGGCGACTTGAGGGCTTACAAGTCGGATCCCAAGTCGTCCTAGTGTGAACCGAGCCTGATGGTAATCCGAACTCTAATCCCAATCTAACCCTAATTATATCCCCAATGCTAACCTTAATTTTAACCATAATGCTAACACAAATTATAACCCTAACGCAAATACAAACTCTCAGCCTAATCTATCACCAATGCTAACGTTAAGTTTAACTCTAATGCTAACCCTAACTCTAAACCTAATGCTTACTCTAACTCTAAACCTAATACCAACCCTAACTCTAAACCTAATGCTAACCCTAACTCTAACTCTAACCGTAATGCTTACTCTAACTCTAATGCCCTGTGCACACGATCGGACATTGATCGGACATTCCGCCAACAAAATCCATCGTTTTTTTCCGACGGATGTTGGCTCAAACTTGTCTTGCATACACACGGTCGCACAAAGTTGTCGGAAAATCCGATCGTTCTGAATACGGTGACGTAAAACACGTACGTCGGGACTATGAACGGGGCAATAGCCAATAGCTTTCGTCTCTTAATTTATTCTGAGCAATGCGTGGCACTTTGTCCGTCGGATTTGTCTACACACGATCAGAATTTAAAGGATCGGATTTTGTTGTCAGAAAATGTTATAGCTGGCTCTCAAACTTTGTGTGTCAGAAATTCCGATGGAAAAAGTCAGATGGAGCCCACACATGGTCGGAATTTCCGACAACAAGCTCTGTTTGCACATATTCCGTTGAAAAGTCTGACCGTGTGTACAAGGCATAACTCTAAACCTAATACCAACCCTAAATCTAACTCTAAACCTAATACCAACCCTAAATCTAACTCTAAACTTAATGCCAACCCTAAATCTAACTCTAAACTTAATGCCAAACCTAAATCTAACTCTAAACCTAATGCCAGCCCTAAATCTAACTCTAAACCTAATTCCAACCTTAAGTCTAACTCTAAACCTAATGCCAACCCTAAATCTAACTCTAAACCTAAATCCAACCCTAAGTCTAACTCTAAACTTAATGCCAACCCTAAATCTAACTCTAAACTTAATGCCAACCCTAAATCTAACTCTAAACCTAATGCCAACCCTAACTCTAACTCTAAACCTAATGCTTACCCTGATGCTAACCTCAATGCCAATCCTAACTCCAAAGCTAATGCTTACCCTAACTCTAAACCTAATACCAACCCCAAATATAACTCTAAACCCAATACCAACCCTAACTCTAAACCTAATGCTTACCCTAATGCTAAACTTTATGCCAACCCTAACTCTAAAGCTAATGCTTACCCTAACCCTAACTCTAAACCCAATACCAACCCTAACTCTAAACCCAATACCAACACTAATTCTAAACCCAATACCAACCCTAACTCTAAACCCAATACCAACCCTAATTCTAAACCCAATACCAACCCTAACTCTAAACCTAATGCCAACCCTAAATCTAACTCTAAACGTAATGCTAACCCTAACTCTAACTCTAAACCTAATACCAACTCTAAATCTAAACATAAAGCTTACTCTAAAGCCCCATACACACTTCAGATTTTCTGCTGATTTTTTCCTTCAGATTTACCAAAACCATATAATATGAGGTCAAACCTTAGGAGTTTCAATTTGTATGTAATCAGGCAGGCCCTTGCACTACATAGTTTTGGTAAATCTGAAGACAAAAATCAACAGAAAATCTGATATGGGGCTTAACTCTAAACCTAATACCAATCCTAACTCTAACTCTAAACCTAATGCCAACCCTAAATTCAACTCTAAACCTAATGCCAACCCTAACTCCTACTCCAACCTTAATGCCAACCCTAAATCTAACTCTAAACCTAATGCCAACCCTAACTCTAAACCTAGTGCTTACCCTAACGATAAACTTAATGCCAACCCCATCTCTAAAGCTAATGCTTACCCTAACTCTAAACCCAATATCAACCTCAACTCCAAACCTAATGCTAACCCTCTCACTCTAACCTTAATGCTTAACCCTTATGATGGTGACCTCCTTCTGACCTGCATTTGGATTCAATCACCACTGACCCCAATCCTAATCTTAAAAATGTGTTTATCAACAAAGCCATGTGATCACAATGTCAGTGCTGGTGTAACATTATACGGCTTTGCCCCATCATCTTCTATTTTACCCAGCACGTTTGATGTAAACACCCCATGTGGCCAAACTGGAAGTTAATTTTGACAAATCTTCTCAAGGTGACAATTTTCTTTCAAAAAATCAATTTCTGCGAAATGACTCGGCTCCTCCCCAGAGATGGCAATTTAAGTCATAGAAACGGGTAGATGGGGGGGGGGGCTGTTTGTTGGATATCATTTTGTTTTTTTATGTCACATATGTATCAACGTGATTTGTGTTTTGCCTGCTTTTGTCATTAAGGGTTCAGTTCAAATCAAAATATAATTTTCACCTTAAAAAAAAAATGTTTATTTTGGAGCGTTTACCACCCGCCCCTCCACCCTGTGCTGTTATCTTATAATAGCGGTAGATTCTGTCTGCACGTTTTTAATTACCAGCGGAGACGCCAGCGCACAGTGTCCTTCTGCGGTCTGACATCCTCGTTACGTTGCACTTCTCCGTCCGTCCTTCCCTCTCCGTGGCGTTGCACTGCTTGTCTCTAATTGACCATGCGCACACCTGACAGTTTCTGGAACATGCATTATTAGACCTAATGGAGTGACCTGCCCATCCAGCGCCTGCTTATGTGGTTAGGAAACCATGTGAGCTCACACTTCACTGCCTTCTCTCCAGTCCAGCGCAGCTTGCGCCTAATTGCTTGTGCGCACATTTGACAGTTTATGAAACGGACGTCATGTAATCACCCTCCCACACAAGCACAGAAAAAACTAAAAAAAAAAAAAAAAATATTAGATAGCTTGCAACTATATTGTATTCATTTACAACCACTAAAACACACAAATGTGCTACAAATATAATACAATGTTGCAAAGTCTGCAATCTTTCTGCACAATAAGAGAACAAAAAAATCTACAAAATAAAAAAAGGCCTATTCAACTTACTTGAGTGTTTGTAAAAGTTTCCAGATTTTGCAAGATGGTAAATATGCAAAACAAAGACAATAATCTGCAATTTACTTAACCACTTGCCGGACAGGCTTCTTTTCTGACACGTTTCGTTTAAACGCTTCCAGAACGCCCCAACGTATATGTACTGCGGCAGGGCCGCCCCTCAGCGCAAAATCACGTACCCATATATGTGCTTTTGATTTATGGGTCTGGAGCGCATGCATGCGCGACCAGCTCCTGCTGTGGTTGGACACAGCGGGAGCCAATAATCGGGTCCAACAGGACCCACCGATTGTTCCCGAGACAGACAGAATGGCTTCCAGACCGCCCCATGTATATGTACTGCGGCAGGGTTGCCCTTCAGCGCAAAATCACGTATCTGTACGCGATTTCGATTTCCGGGTCAGGAGCATGCATGCACGTGACCAGCTCCTGCTTAGGTTGGACACAGCGTTAGCCAATAATCGGGTCTGATGGACCCGATGTCCACCGGGACCCACCAATCGTTCCCGAGGCAGACAGAACGGCTTCCAGACTGCCCCATGTATATGTAATGCAGCAGGGCCGCCCCTCAGCGCGGAATCACGTACCTGTATGCTATATTGATCTGCGGGTCTGGGGTGCACACGTGCGCCACCTGCGACCAACTCCTGCTGTGGTTGGACACAGCGGGAGCCAATAATTGAGTCCGACGGGACCCACTGATCATTCACGAGACAGACAGAACAGCTTCCAGACCGCCCCATGTATAAGTACAGCGGCAGGGCGGCCCTTCGGTGCAAAATTATGTACCTGTATGTGATTTTGATTTCCGGGTCTGGAGCGCACGCGCGCACGCGACCAGCTCCTGCTGTGGTTGGACACAGTGGGAGCCAATAATCAGGTCCGACGGGACCCACCGATCGCTCCAGAGACAGACAGACAGAATGGCTTCCAGACCGCCCCATGTATAAGTACTGCGGCAGGGCGGCCCTTCGGCGAAAAATCACGTACCTGTATGTGATTTTGAATTCTGGGTCTGGAGCGCACGCGCACATGCGACCAGCTCCTGCTGTGGTTTGACATAGCGGGAGCCAAAAAGCAGGTCCAATGGGCACAATGTCCGCCAGGATCCACTGATTGTTCCCGAAGGCAGACAGACCACCCCATATATATATGTAATGCGGCAGGGCCGCCCCTCAGTGCGAAATCACATACCTGTACGTGATTTAGATTTCAGGGTCTGGGGAGCACGCACGTGCCGCCCACAACCAGGTCCCGCTGTGGTTGGACACAGCGGGAGCCATTAAGCGGGTCCGGCGGACCCAATGTCCATCAGGACCCACCGATCATTCGAGTCAGACAGAACGGCGGTAAACAAGGCAAATTGCTGTTCTGTGACTGGAGAAGACAGAGATCTTGTGTTTATGCTAAGCAGGAAGACGGATCTCTGTCTTCTTACAGTACAAGCACCACAACCCCCCCAAGTAGCAAGCGCTCCCTAGGGACACATTTAACCCTTTGATTGCCCCGATGTAAAAGGATATGTAAAGTTTTTTTTCTTTTCTTTAAACAAACAAGTCATACTTACCTCCTCTGTGAAGTTGGTTATGTACAAAGTGGCCCCCGATCCTCCTCTTCTGGAGTCCCTCAGCGGCGCTCCTGGCTCCTTCTCTTCTTGAGTGCCCGTTTGACAGCCGCTCTCCCTCGGGGGACTCATGCGGGCGCGCTCTCATGTCCTGCTGCTTCGTCCAGACAGCAGGACACACCCCCCCCCCCAGCTTCCATGTCATTGGATTTTATTGACAGCAGCCAATGGCTGCGCTTTGCTGCTATCAATCTATCCAATCAGGACCCGCGATACTGGCTTGAGCTGGAAAGACCAGGGTCAGGTAAGTAAAAGGGGGGCTCTGGGGGACAGCTGCATCACAGGAGGTGAAAGGAATGCATAGAATGCATGGAGGAGAAAAACCTCAAGTGTTTACAACCCCTTTAACTCCTTCCCTGCCAGTGTCAGTACAGTTACAGTGCATATTATTTAGTACCGATCACTGTATTGGTGTCTCTGGTCAAAAGTGTCAGTTAGTGTCCGATTTGTCTGCCGCAATGTCAAAGTCCCAAAGTCGCTGATCGCCGCCATTATTAGTTAAAAAATAATATATATATAAAAATTCCATAAAAATATCCCATCGTTTGTAGGCGCTATAACTTTTGCGCAAACCAATCAATAAACGCTTATTGGGATTTTTTTTTTACCAAAAAAATGTAGCAGAATACATATTGGCCTAAACTGAAGAAGAAATTCAATTTTTTTTACATTTTTTTTTATTGGATATGTTTTAAAGCAGAAAGTAAAAAATATTGTTTTTTTTGTATTTTTTCTAAATTGTCGCTCTTTTTTAGTTTATAGCGCAAAAATATAAAAAACGCAGAGGTGATCAAATACCACCAACGGAAAGCTCTATTTGTGGGAAAAAGAAAAAAAGAAAACCACCTGTATTTGAAAAATTGTATATCAATGATTTTTTTCCTCATGTTGCACCACATCCTGGTAATCTGGACAAAAATACATTCCCCTTGGGTGGAATTTTTAGGCACTAAATCCATAACAAAAATCATAATAAAATATTGTATTTATTGGACAAGCATTAAAAACATTAAACATAGAATATGCAAAACTCTGTCTAAAATTACACCATCAAAGAATGATTGAATGGGATCCTCCTTCATCCGACGCGTTTCAGAGCATAAACCTCTCCTTCCTCAGGGGTGTGTTTTAGGAATTGATCACACATGTATATAACATAAATGTATGAAATCAATGTCAGGGCTGGGCTTAGCCATTCCTTCTCTGAGCTGCCTGCTCAGCTGTCGGCTAATTGTCAGCTCCTATCTCTCTCCACAGTTACTCAGCTGTTGATGATATCCTGCTCGTCAGTCCTGCCTACTTAAGCCGTCCAGTCCAGAGGTTCTCTGCCTTCACCTTGGTCAACATCACAAAAACTATCTCCTGCAATCCTATTCTAGACTGGCTTTGCTGACATTCCTTCTGGCTCCAGATCCTGCTTGTTGTTCCACTACATTGATCCCTGACTTCTGGCTTGGCAGACTATCCGTTCCGGTTACTGAACTCTGGCTATGTTTTGACTACGTTTGTTCTTTTTACTTTTATTATTAAACAAGTGCGATTTAACTGTACTTCTGTCTCGGCCTGATTACATGGTTTCTGACAATCAATAACAAATCAATGGTAACAATTCATCACCGGATTATAGTATATTTACATCTTTCTATCATTTCAAAAACTTACTTATATTCAACTGGTATCACAGATGGACAACCCATGTAGATTTTAAAAGCAAAAAAATATAAATTTTTTGGGTACAGCGTCGCACAACCGCGCAATTGTTATTTTAAGTAGCGCAGTAGCGGAGGGGGGGCTAAACCTTCTGGGGCTGAAGTGGTTAAATCGGTATATGAAAATTACGGAATTATGGCATCTACAAAATAGGGGATAGACTTACTGCATTTTTATTATTATTATTTTTTTACTAGTAATGGCGGTGATCCGCAATTTTTATCGGGACTGCGACAGTGACATGTATACAGCGATCGGTTTTATAAATAGCCCACTGATTACTGTATAAATGACACTGGTAGGGAAGGGGGTTAACACTAGGGGGCGATCAAGGGGTTAACTGTGTTCCCTAGGAGGTGTTTCTAACTGTGGGGGGGAGGGGACTGACTGGGAGTACAGAGAGAGAACGCTGTTCCTGATCACTCCCCTGTCAGAATGGGGATCTGTTTACATTGACAGATCCCCGTTCTGGCTCTCTGTAGAGCGATCGCGGGTGGCCGGCGGACATCGCGGCTGCCAGCCACACGCATCAGCTGCCCCCGCCCTGCAGCGGGCGCATGCTATCGCGCGCCTGCTATAGGTGTTAAAAGGGCACCGAAGTGAAGCTACGGAGATTTGCGGGAACGAGCCGTCCCGCCGCAGTATAATGACGGCGGCCGGTCAGCAAGCGGTTAATTGTAGTTTAATTTCTTCCTCCGCACTTGGAGTTGCTTTACCCAAACCACATTTAAATAGAAAGAGAGAGAGATTGAAGTGCGCTGTCAATGTTTGCTTTCAAACACCTTCAGCAGTTTTGTAAAGCACCCAGAATAACACAAATAAGAATTCCAGAAGCATATGTCGGCTTATTTTGCATGAATGCATAATTACTTGGTTCATTTCTCCGAATTATCACACTGGCTGATCAACCCAACTTCCCAACCGGGATCTTTAACAAGGCAAAGAGCGATGTGTCAGGCAAAGCCCGAGCGCCGTCGTCCGTTGACTGGACATATAGGAATTGATTTACTAAAAGGCAAATAGGCTGTTTACTTTTGCAGGAGAAGTTGCACTTTTTCAAAAAGGGAGATTTCCCCCAGAGCTTAGTAAATGCGGGGAAATTTCACTTTGCAAAAGAATACCCAATCACATGCAAGGAAAATATACTGTAAGTATGGCGGGCCGGTCGGCAAGTGGTTAAAGAGGTCCGAAATGAAAAATGAACAAAGCATATCCTTTCTATAGCCTCTGATGACGGCCTATTGGTTGAAACGCATCAGGTGATGCCTTGAGAACACGATAACGCTACGAGCCGCAGCCACGCTATCTTTTTTTTTTTAATGCTCGTTTTTTTACTTTTTTCGCAATAAATTCACCATTTATCCAAACGAGCTTCACTATGCACTTCCTTATATCTATTTTTGGGAGAATTTCCGTTATTGGACGATCCATTGGAGCTTTGCTGGATCCTGAGCAGAGACCTGTCACTGGGGAGGGAGAACAGTTGCGGTGCCTGCAGTGTGGGAGAGCAGTACATGCTGGAGCCTGAAGATATCTTTGGCACCTGTGCCTATACGCTCATATTTATCTGCCCTCTGGTAAGAGTATATATATTATAGGTGTACTGTGGTGTGATGTGCCACTGCATACCAGTGGCGGCTTGTGTTTTTTTGTTTGGGGGGCTGCAAACAACTCCCCCCACAGCACCTCAAAGCCCCCCCCCCCGTGCTCGCTGTCTGCCGGTTGGTCCACTTACCCCAACTAGGCGGCGTGCATCGGTGGACATCATCCTTGAACGGTGGACATCAAGGAGCTGCGGGCATCGGGTAGCCGTGGACATCAAGGAGCGGCGGGCATCAGGCAGCGGTGGACATCAAGGAGCGGCGGGCATCGGTGGACATCAAGGAGTGGCGGGCAGTGGTGGACATCAATGAGCGGCGGGCATCGGGCAGCGGTGGACATCAAGGAGCGGCGGGCATCAGGCAGCGGTGGACATCAAGGAGCGGGGGGCATCGGTGGACATCAAGGAGCGGCGGGCATCGGGCAGCGGTGGACATCAAGGAGCAGCAGGCAGCGGTGGACATCAAGGAACGACGGGCATCGGGCAGCCGTGGACATCAAGGAGCGGCGGGCATCGGGCAGCCATGGACATCAAGGAGCGGCGGGGATCAAGACATCGGGCAGCGGTAGACATCAAGGAGCGGCAGGCATTGGGCAGCGGTGGACATCAAGGAGCAGCGGGCATCAGGCAGTGGTGGACATCAAGGAGCGGCGGGCATTGGACAACGGTGGACATAAAGGAGTGGCGGCATCAGGCAGCAGTGGACATCAAGGAGTGGCGGGGATCGGGGCATTGGGTAGTGGCTACTGTGGCTTCTGTGTCTTCTCCTCCTCCCTCATCCTCGCTTCTGCCTTGCGTCTTCTCCCCTCCTCTTAGGCATCCAATAGGATTGCCTGTCCTTTCAGACTGGTTTCAGACCCCCTTCCCGATTGGCCGGGAGAAGGATCAGTGTTGCAACAGCGAATGTTTATTCGCTGTTGTAACACCTGGGTGGGCCCGTAGCGCAGTGCTCTGTGCCCAGAGCCCACCCTATTTTGAAGCCTATTAGAGCCGTCGATGGGGGGGGGCGCGGCGCGAGGGCACCCAATCGAATAAGAATACTCCACCGCTCAGGTAGGACTAGGCTGATAGACAAATGAGTAAATTCAGATCCTCCAAAGGGAAAGAGCCCCAGGTGCTGGCTAATGCTGAGACGAGCAAAAGTAGATGAAGTAATGTGGATGGCCGCACAGCGGACAAGATAAGTGCCTTTATTGATAAAAACTGGAACATGAAATGCACAAGACACTACAGCAGGAAAGTAGAGGAATCACTGACGCGTTTCACACTTATGACACGTGCTTACTCATGAGTAAGCACGTGTCAGCTGATTCCTCTACTTTCCTGCTGTGGTGTCTTGTACATTTTATGTTCCAGTTTTTATCAATAAAGGCACTTGTTATCTTGTCCGGTGTGCGGCCATCCAGATTACTTCTGCTACTTTTGCGAGGGCACCCAATGGCGCGAGGGTCCTGTCTTTTCTACACACCATCTTCCCAGGATTAAATTTCCTTCAGGCTTATTTTTTCAAGCGCTGCATATGAACTCTTTTTATACATTTCATTTTGCCATCAACATTATGTATGCTCGCTGCTAATGTGTATCCATGGACTTTTTGTATGCCTTTACGGTTTGTTTGTAGCGTGGATATTATCACATTTGTCTATATAGTGTGTGATTGCCCCAATCCAAAGCACCGAGTGTCATTTCTGGGCTGATCTCTCCTCCCTCTGCTATCTGCATAAGTCACTTGCCGACACTAGGGAATCCCCCCCCGCAGCACACAGAAGCTGATTGGCAGCCTCGGTCGTGCATGTATCCCAATGAGCCTGTGTAATTTTCATTTCTTTCACTTAGGTCTCAAATTACACTCAGCACCTTGCTCTATACTGTGCAGTGTGTGATGTAAAATTTCCACCCACTGCCTGCTGGAGCGGAGAAATAGATTTTGACCCATCTACTTGGCTGTAGTGGGGAGAATGCTGCAGATAAACAGGTACAGCTTATGGAGAATGATTTGTTTCATCTCTGAGTATCCCAAGGCCAGGCACTTCACTAGGTATATGTGAGGGTTTACAACCACAGTATTGAATGTCCTGGGACAGTACTATTGTGCTGAGTGTCCAGGGAGAGTACTGCAGTACTGAGTTTCCTTGGTCAGTATCACAGTGCTGAGCATTCTGGGACAGTACCTTAACACTGAGTGTCCTGGACCAATGCTGCAGCATTGAGCATCCTCGGAAATTACCACAGTGCTGAGCGTCCTCGGACAGTACCACGGTGCTGAGCATTCTGGGACAGTACCACGGTGCTGAGCATTCTGGGACAGTACCACGGTGCTGAGCATTCTGGGACAGTCCCACGGTGCTGAGCATTCTGGGACAGTTTCACAGTGCTGAGCATTCTGGGACAGTACCACGGTGCTGAGCGTCCTGGGACAGTACCATGGAGCTGAGCGTCCTGGGACAGTACCACAGTGCTGAGTATTCTGGGACAGTACCACGGTACTGAGCATTGTAGAACAGTCGCACAATGCTGAGCAGTCTGGCACAGTACCACAGTGCTGAGCATTCTGGGACAGTACCACGGTGCTGAGAATTCTGGGCCAGTACCGCGGTGCTGAGCATTCTGGGACAGTACCACGGTGCTGAGTATTCTGGGACAGCACCACGGTGCTGAGCATTCTGGGACAGTACCACGGTGCTGAGTGTCCTGGGACAGTACCACGGTGCTGAGCATCCTGGGACAGTACCACGGTGCTGAGTGTCCTGGGACAGTACCACGGTGCTGAGCATCCTGGGACAGTACCATGGAGCTGAGCGTCCTGGGACAGTACCACAGTGCTGTGCATCCTGGGACAGTACCACGGTGCTGAGCATTCTGGGACAGTACCACGGTACTGAGCATTCTAGGACAGTCGCAGGGTGCTGAGCAGTCTGGCACAGTACCACAGTGCTGAGCATTCTGGGACAGTACCACGGTGCTGAGAATTCTGGGCCAGTACCACGGTGCTGAGCATTCTGGGACAGTACCATGGTGCTGAGTATTCTGGGACAGTACCACAGTGCTGAGCATCCTGGGACAGTACCACGGTGCTGAGCATTCTAGGACAGTCCCACTGTGCTGAGCATTCTGGGACAGTTTCACAGTGCTGAGCATTCTGGGACAGTACCACGGTGCTGAGCGTCCTGGGACAGTACCATGGAGCTGAGCGTCCTGGGACAGTGCCACAGTGGTGTGCGTCCTGGGACAGTACCACAGTGCTGAGCATTCTGGGACAGTACCACGGTACTGAGCATTGTAGGACAGTCGCACAGTGCTGAGCAGTCTGGCACAGTACCACAGTGCTGAGCATTCTGGGACAGTACCACGGTGCTGAGAATTCTGGGCCAGTACCACGGTGCTGAGCATTCTGGGACAGTACCACAGTGCTGAGTATTCTGGGACAGCACCACGGTGCTGAGCATTCTGGGACAGTACCATGGTGCTGAGCATTCTGGGACAGTACCACGGTGCTGAGTGTCCTGGGACAGTACCACGGTGCTGAGCATCCTGGGACAGTACCACGGTGCTGAGTGTCCTGGGACAGTACCACGGTGCTGAGCATCCTGGGACAGTACCATGGAGCTGAGCGTCCTGGGACAGTACCACAGTGCTGTGCGTCCTGGGACAGTACCACGGTGCTGAGCATTCTGGGACAGTACCACGGTACTGAGCATTCTAGGACAGTCGCAGGGTGCTGAGCAGTCTGGCACAGTACCACAGTGCTGAGCATTCTGGGACAGTACCACGGTGCTGAGAATTCTGGGCCAGTACCACGGTGCTGAGCATTCTGGGACAGTACCATGGTGCTGAGTATTCTGGGACAGTACCACAGTGCTGAGCGTCCTGGGACAGTACCACGGTGCTGAGCGTCCTGGGTCAGTACCACGGTGCTGAACGTCCTGGGAAAGTACTGTCGCCGTTCACTCGCGGACACCCCTTGTGCGTGTAAGCACAAAAAGAAGCCACTGTGCACATCTGATCATTTTTGTCACTTGTTAAAATTCAGTCTAAAAACATTTATTCCCTGCTAGAATCTTCTTTTTTTTTTTTATAATTTCTGAAAAGCCATCCAATTAATTAAGTGTTGGATCACGCTGGACGATTGTTCTCTAAAGCCCAGCGATCCGCCAGCAGAGACTGAAGTTCTCTTTATTGGAACTATTAGAGACTAACAGAACCCCCCATGGCGGCTCAGCATGCCCTGTGCTCAACACAGGATTCACATTCATTATCTCGCAAAAGATAGCAAAAATTTCCCCCCGCTCCCTTCGGAGAGTGCGCTTCGTCCGCGCGCCTCGTCTCTTCAGGTGGATTTCCACAAGTTTGTTTTTTTTTTTTTTTGCGAGTCAATCCAACACCTTTTACACACAGGCGCATTCTTTTAAAAAAAAATGCGATTTCCATATTTCCGACTAACGAGGTAGGCGGGCGGCCGGAGCCGTTGTTTTTGTTTCCTGCGCCGAAGTTTCGCGCGACGGCTAAAAAACAGCGGCTCCTCTTCACTAGATGATTCCATATCAAGTGCTGAGAATCAAATTATTTTCTAACACAATGGGGTTAGCACCTCGCACGCCGTGACAAATGGATTTTCCTGCGGAATGTCATAATAAATGTTTCTCTGGTAGCGGAGAGACTCTCCCGTATTTGCTGCGAAGCCTCTCTGCTAGTCCAAGTTTAGAGTTGGTTATAAGATATCGCCTTCACGAAAAAAAAAAGAAGAAGAAGTGAGCGAATGTTGGCACCACAGGCGGCTTTGAGTGTCGGCAATGTCATATGCTTTTCAAGTTAAGTGCAATAATGTAATACTTTCCAGGTATTTAAAACCTCTGTTTGGGGATCGCGGTACAGTAAAACCTCGGTTTGAGAGTAACTTGGTTTGAGAGCGTTTTCCAAGACAAAGCAACATTTTTAAATACATTTTGACTTGATATACAAGCGATGTCTTGATATACAAGTAGTGTCATGTCACAACCAATGGCGTCACTAGGGGGGGGCCAGAGGGGGCCCTGATCCCCCCCAACATTATGCTGTGCCCCACCATGTGCCCCCCTCATTAAGCAAAAAGGCAATGGGAGAGCGTCCCCAGTCAGCTCCTGCGGGTGATTCCTCTCCACCTTCCTCCACTCGCTGACACTGCATAATGCGAGCGCTCACACAACCACGGCCGCCCGATAAGCTCCTTCCCCTGCATCCTCATTGGCAGGGAGAAGAGCGAGTCGCGGGAAGGACTCCACCAGGACTCTCAGTTACTGAAAAAACAGACTGATTTCTCCCATCCTTAGGACAGGAGAACCAGCCTGTAAATTCCAAGAGATGCCAGACCAGCGCTGTCAATAGCAGGGGCAGGACAGCAAGAGGAGGCCGGGGAACCCCACAGTGGTAGAACACCAGGGCCCGGTGGCAAGACAACCTTTGCAACCCTGATAGTTCTCCCACTGCCTTGGACCCTTATATTTTCTTGGTATGCTGGTGACATATATCTCTTGTTTTCTGCCACCCTGGGGGGCCCCAATACAGTAGGAAGGGAGCTCACTGCAGAACATGTGAAAGGGCCGTTGTGCTTCAAATCTTTCCGACGGACTCAATCACTATCGAAAAAAAAAACGTTTGTCTGTATGCTAGTCCGACGGACCGAAAACGACGCAAGGGCAGCTACTGGCTACTGGCTATTGAACTTCCTTTTTCTAGTCCCGTCGTACGTCATCACGTTCGAAAGGATCGGACTTTGGTGTGATCGTGTGTAGGCAAGTCCGTTTCGTCGGAACTCCATCAAAAAGTCCTTCGGAGTTCAGTCCGACGAGAAGTCTGCTCGTTTGTACGCGGCATAAGTGTAGCAATATGGTTACATTTAATTAAGGTACAACATTTAGCAGCATATTGCTACACTTAGGGGCACCCCTCTTCTCTTTAACCGCTTGCCGACCACCGCATGTACATATACGTCGGCAGTAGGGTGACCACATTTCCAAACTGCCATTCAGGGACAATTTTGCCAAGGACCGGGGGGGGGGGGGGGGGGGGCGGGGACTTTGTGTTGAATGTAGTCTCCGGGTTGACGGGATTTCGGCAGCGAGTGAACAGCAAAGGGGTGGGGGGGACGGGGGACCGGAGAACAGCACAGGGGGGTCTGGAGAACAGCAGGGGTGGGGGAATGAAGAAAAGCACAGGTGGGACCAGAGGACAGCAGGGGGTTGGAGAAGGGGGGGGGGTGGGAGAGAGCAGAGAAGTTGCTAGGGGAAGATAAGAGGGGCCAGGAGAGCGTTGAGGGACCTGTGGGCAGCAGAAGTGAACTGTATAGGAGGGGCGGCATATATAGGAACTGATGCCCTCCATGTTCTTCTTGCAGCCACTGAATGCCCGCTTTTCCTCCTTTACCACCTGCTGGCATTCAGTGGCTGCAAGAAGAACATGGAGGACATCAGTTCTTCTACATGTCGCCCCTCCTATACAGGTTTAGAGGGAAGCTGCAAGGGCCCCCTGGAGTATGAGGCTGGGTTGCAATGGCGACCCCTGTAGTTACACCGTTGCAGTGGAGAAAAAAAAAAATTCTGGCAGGTTGAAGGAGCAAAGAATGGAATGCTGGCAGGATTCTGAGGCTGTGATAGTTGCAGATGAGAGATGGGCCACTGATGAGAGGATTGCTTAGCATACAGAGGACTAGTAGGTGAAAAAGTGGCAGAACATGAAAGGCTGAGGATAAGACCCTTTTCACACTGCCGACGCCCGGGCGTCAGCGGCAAAGCAGCGCTATTTTTAGCACCGCTTTACCATAGTTTTAGCGGCACTTTTCGGCACATGGCAGGGCTGTTTTAACCCCCGCTAGCGGCCGAAAAGGGGTTAGATCCGCCTGCAAAACGCCGCCAGTGCAGCATTTTGCTGGCAGTATCGCAGCGCTGCCCCATTGATTTCAATGGGGAGCAGTGGTGGAGAAGCGGTGAGTTCACCGCTCCTTCACCACTCCAAAGAAGCTGCTGGCAGGACTTTTTCTGACGCCCTGCCAGCACACCGCTCCACTGTGAAAGCCCTCGGGCAGCAGCTGTTTTGGGGCGTTTTGCAGGCACTATTTTTAACGCTATAGCGCTTGCAAAAAGCTCCAGTGTGAAAGGGGTCTGAAGGAGGAGGGGGGGGGGGGCTGCTGCAGGTGTAGTGAGAGCCACACAAGTAGTGGGAGAGAAGAGACAGTGAGCAGCTGGACAGAAGGGCCGGGTGTGAGGAGTTATTATGTGTGCAGTGATGAGGGAAACATCTTCAGCTCTGAGGGGTTCATGCTGAGACCTGTAGTTCTTCACTTTTGGGGGGGGGTTATTTCCCCCCAAAAGTGAAGGATTTCAAGTCCCAGCATGAACCCTGCCCTGATATCTAAGGATGTGTCCTCCTTCCATCCAGGGTTTAATGTCATCTGTCAGTGTCCTCTCCTGCCGACCCTTATCTGCAGACCCTTATCTGCCAACCCTTATCTGCAGACCCTTATCTACCGACTCCTAGAAGTTTGATGTGCCCATCAAATGCAGCCACTGTGCCATCAAACGCAGCCACTGTGCCCATCAATCGCAGCCACTGTGCCATCAAACGCAGCCACTGTGCCATCAACCGCCGCCACTGTGCCCATCAAACGCAGCCACTGTGCCATCAATCGCAACCACTGTGCCCATCAAACGCAGCCACTGTGCCCATCAAACGCAGCCACTGTGCCCATCAAACGTAGCCACTGTGCCCATCAAACGTAGCCACTGTGCCCATCATTAACTTCTAGGAGGAAGTTAAATCTCCTCCGCTGTGATTGGTCTCTGCCTCTCTCCTGCTCATGACATCACTGGTTGCTACACGCCAAGTGGGTGGCAGGTAGCAGCCAGTTTGGGCACTGAGCCAGCGGCGGTGAGGAATTAAGTAAAAAGGGTCTCTGTCAGCTAGGGGTCCACCACAGGCTGAGACCGTGAGGGACAGAGACAATGCAAAGGCTATTTTAGGGGGCATTAGATTGACCCAGGGCAATTCCGGGACACTGTATTGTCCCGGAATGAGGGTACCCGGGACCCGGGACAGACCTGCTAATTGCGGGATTGTCCCGGGCAGTCCGGGACATGTGGGCACCCTACGGCAGAATGGCACGGCTGCGCAAATATGCATACCTGCACGTCCCTTTTAAATTTGCCGCCGCGTGGTCGCGTGCGTGCCACCAGTGACGCGCTGCTACCCTGCCGCGAGCTCCGTGAGTGTGATCGCGGGTCCCGCGGACTAGATGTCCCGCGGGGATACCCGTGAGCTGAAGAACGGGGAGAAGCTGATGTAAACAAGCATTTCCCCGTTCTGCCTAGTGACAGGAAACTGATCACAGCTCCCTGTAATCGGGAGCGGTGATCAGTGTCGCGCCACAAGTAGCCCCTCCCCCCCACAGTTAGAATCACTCCCTAGGACACACTTAACCCCTACAGTGCCAACTAGTGGTTGACCCCTTCACTGCCAGTCACATTTACACAGTAATCAATGCATTTTTAATCGCACTGATCGCTGTATAAATGACAATGGTCCCAAAAATGCGTCAAAAGTGTCCAATGTGTCCGCCATAATGTCGCAGTCACGATAAAAATCGCTGATCGCCGCCATTACTAGTAAAAAAAAAAAATATTAGTAAAAATGCCATAAAACTATTTTGTAGACGTTATAACTTTTGCACAAACCAATCAACGCTTATTGCGATTTTTTTTTTACCAAAAATATGTAGAAGAATACGTATCGGCCTAAACTGAGGAACAAAAATGTTTTTTTGGGGGGGATAATTTTTGGGGGATATTTATTATAGCAAAAAGTAAAAAATAATGCGTTTTTTTTCAAAATCATCGCTCTTTTTTTGTTTATAGCACAAAAAAAAAAAACCGCAGAGGCGATCAAATACCACCAAAAGAAAGCTCTATTTGTGGGGAAAAAAAGGACATCAATTTTGTTTGGGAGCCACGTCGCAGGACTGCACAATTGTCAGTTAAAGCGACGCAGCGCCGAATCGCACAAAAGTGCTCCGGTCTTTGGCCAGCCAAATGGTCGGGGGCTGAAGTGGTTAACCTCCCCGACGGTATTCCCGAGTGTGGCTCGGGGGTTAAATATCAGCACCATTATTGGTAACCCCGAGCCACACTCGGGATTGCATCTCAGGATCCTGGTATGGCTTTACTTACCTTGTCCCCGGGATCCTGCGATGTCCCCCGCTGTGTCTGCGGGCTCCGTCCTCCTCCGAAGCCTCTCTGTGCCAGGCTCTGTTCCCTGCGAGCGTCGCGACGCATGGGGGCGGAGCCTGGCGGCAAATTCAAAAAAATGTAAAAACCATAACACATACAGTACTGTAATCTTACAGATTACAGTACTGTATGAAATTATTTCACATCCCTTTTGTCCCCAGTGCTTTGGCCCATGCCCTGCATGCAGTTTTATGTTATATATACTGTTCTTTCTGCCTGGAAACTTGAGATTGCACCTAGCATTGCATGAATCTATCTATGGCCGCTGCTGCCACCCCCTATTCAGGTGCCCGGCCTCCTTTTCGGGCGCAGGGCGTCTGAATTACAGCGGTGGGGGGGTGGTTTTGTAGAACCTGATTAGAGCCATAGGCTCTAATAGGCGTCAAAAAAGGTGACCTGCCAGCGCCATGCTTGGCGCTCGCAAGTCTCTCTGCTGTGTTACAAAAGCAAATGAATATTTGCTTTCCTAATTGGCCTCTCCGCCAATCAGGTGCTCGGATTTGTTACCTGTCACCTGATTGGCTGAAACGACAGGAGCCGTGATTGGACGGCAGGTGTCCAATCATAGCAGAGGATGGGAGAACACATCGAGGAGCTGTCCCACCGAGACAGGTGCAGACAGCGGGCCGAAGGGGGAGGGGGGGTGGCACACTGGCAGCATTTGATATGGCACAGTGGCTGCGTTTGATGGGCACAGTGGCTGCATTTTATGGGGCACAGTGGCTGCATTTGATGGCACAATGGCTGCGTTTGATGGCACAGTGGCAGCAATTGATGGGCACAGTGGCGGCAATTGATGGGCACAGTGGCTGCATTTGATGGGCACAGTGACTGCATTTGATGGGCACAGTGGCTGTGTTTGATGGCACAGTGGCGACAATTGATGGGCACAGTGGCTACGTTTGATGGGCACAGTGGCGGCGATTGATGGCACAGTGGCTGCGTTTGATGGGCACAATGGCTGCATTTTATGGGGAACAGTGGCTGCATTTGATGGCACAGTGGCTGCGTTTGATGGGCACATTGGCTGCGTTTGATGGGCACGGTGGCTGTGTTTGATGGGCACAGTGGCTGCGTTTGATGGGCACAGTGACAGCGATTGATGGGCACAATGGCTGCATTTTATGGGGCATAGTGGCTGAATTTGATGGGCACAGTGGCTGCGTTTGATGGGCACAGTGGCTGCGTTTGATGGGCACAATGGCTGCATTTTATGGGGCACAGTGGCTGCGTTTGATGGCACAGTGGCTGTGATTGATGGGCACAGTGGCTGCGATTGATGGGCACAGTGGCTGCGTTTGATGGCACAGTGGCTGCGATTGATGGCACAGTGGCTGTGATTGATGGGCACAGTGGCTGCGTTTGATGGCACAGTGGCTGTGATTGATGGCACAGTGGCTGCGTTTGATGGGCACAGTGGCTGCATTTGATGGGCACAGTGGCTGCGAATGATGGTTTTTTTCAGAATTTTTCAGTTTGTTTACGCCCCCCCCCAAAAAATTTGATTGGTTCTTGTACTCAGTCTTAAAAAAGTGGTATCGGTGCCACCCTATCTTCAACATTATAGAACAAGGGGCTCTTCTTCTGTTTGGTCTTCAATGTTTGACAGATGTTTTCGTCAATCAAGGACGCCCAGTTTTAGTAACTACTGACTTGCCCGAATCCATAGCCTGTTAATTAAAAACATAATCCCTTTAGGCATTTTCTTTTTTTTTTGTGATGTACGAAACCTTTCCCCTCCTTTTTTTTTTTTAAATATATATGTTTGTATTTTCTGGCAAAGTATCACATAAAGAAATTTGCAAAGTTGAAGTTACGTCCCGGAGCTGTTACAAAAACCTGCTCACCAGAAGCTGAACAGCCGCTCTATGCGGCAAACAAACAATAAAAGTTAATGAATGAATTAATTTTGCCTATTAAACACAAATAAAACCCCAGTTCTTCCATTCGGAATTCTTTATTTAGAAAAAAATAACATATTTAGACACATCTCTGTTTTATTGCCGCAATTAAACTTAATCAGCAAACTTGCAAATACAAATAAACAACCGGAGCACTGTATGGCTTAGACGCCGAAAATTGAGAGGATTCATTTTCTCTCTTTTTTTTTTTTCCCTCTTCAATTTTCAGTTTTTTTTTTACTGTAAGTAAATAATTTTACAACTTGCATAATTATACGACATTCAGAGCACACCCATAGCGATCGTAATGTAACCTGGTGAGCCAAAAAATAAAAAAAATATATTCAATGCGCTTTTCTTGGAAAGGATATAAAATGATGGATAAAATAAAAGGCGCTTTTATTGACTTTTTTTTTATTTGTTAAAAAGCGGCCTGGTGAGAATCATAAAGATCTCGTTCTAGTTTAGGACGCGATGCCTTACGGCTGTTTCTAACGTTGAACTTTTACTGAGAGCGTAAGTAATGGAAATGTTCTGCTTTGAAGAAAAGGTTTGTAATAATTCTCAGGGTCTTTGAACCCTAAAAATATATATATATATATATATATCTATATATCTCTGATCTTTACAAAAGAAGAGTGACAAGTTTGAAAAAAACACAATATGCTTTACTTTTTGCTATAATAAATATCCCAATTAAAAAAAAAAAAAATTAGGCCAATATGTATTCTTCTACATATTTTTGGTAAAAAAAAAAAAAAAATCGCAATAAGCGTATATTGATTGGTTTGTGCAAAAGTTGTAGCGTCTACAAAATAGGGGATAGATTTATGGCATTTGCATTTTTATTATTATTATTTTTTTTTTTTTTTACTAGTAATGGCGGCAGTCACACTTTGAATGACAATTGCGTGGTCATGCAACAATGTACCCAAAAGAAATTTTTATATTTATTTCCCCACAAATAGAGATTTCTTTTGGTGGTATTTGATCACCTCTGCGGTTTTTATTTCTTGAGCTATAAACAAAAGAAGAGTGACAAGTTTGAAAAAAAAACATAATATTTTCTTACTTTTTGCTATAATAAATATCCCCATTTAAAAAATATATATATATATATATTTTTTCCTCAGTTTAGGCCAATATGTATTCTTCTACATATTTTTTGGTAAAAAAAAAAAAAAAAAAAATCGCAATAAGCGTATATTGATTGGTGTGTGCAAAAGTTTTAGCGTCTACAAAATAGGGGATAGATTTATGGCATTTGCATTTTTATTATTTTTTTTTTTTCTACTACTAATGGCGGCGCTCACACTTTGAATGACAATTGCGCGGTCATGCAACACTGTACCCAAATGAAATTTTTATATTTATTTCCCCACAAATAGAGATTTCTTTTGGTGGTATTTTGATCACCTCTGCGGTTTTTATTTCTTGAGCTATAAACAAAAGAAGAGTGACAAGTTTGAAAAAAAAAACATAATATTTTCTTACTTTTTGCTATAATAAATATTCCAATTTTTAAAAAACAATATATATATTTTTTTTCCTCAATTTAGGTCAATATGTATTCTTCTACATATTTTTGGTAAAAAAAAATTGCAATAAGCCTATATTGATTGGTTTGCACAAAAGTTTTAGCGTCTACAAAATAGGGAATAGATTTATGGCATTTTTATTATTTTATTTTTTTTTTTACAATTTGATCACCTCTGTGGTTTTTATTTCTTGAGCTATAAACAAAAGAGTGACAAGTTTGAAAAAAACACACAATATTTTTTTACTTTTTGCTATAATAAATATCCCAATTTAAAAAAAAAAAAAAAAAATTTTAGGCCAATATGTATTCTTCTACATATTTTTGGTAAAAAAAAAAAAATTGCAATAAGCGTATATTGATTGGTTTGCGCAAAAGTTATAGCGTCTACAAAAAGGGATAGATTTATGGCATTTGCATTTTTATTATTATTATTTTTTTTTTACTAGTAATGGCGGCAGTCACGCTTTGAATGACAATTGCGCGGTCATGCAACACTGTATCCAAATGAAATTTATCATTTTTTCCTCCCACAAACCGAGCTTTCTTTTGGTGGTATTTGCTCACCTCTGCGGTTTTTACTTCTTGCGCTATAAACAAAAGAAGAGTGACAAGTTTGAAAAAAAAACACAATATTTTTTTTACTTTTTGCTATAATAAATATCCCAAATAAAAAAAAAACAATTTTTCTTCAGTTTAGGCCGATATGTATTCTTCTACATATTTTTGGGAAAAAAATCACAATAAGCCTATATTGTTTGGTTTGCGCAAAAGTTCTAGCGCTTACAAAATAGGGGATAGATTTATGGCATTTTTTTATTTATTTTTTATTTTTTTACTAGAAATGGCGGTAGTCACACTTTGAATGACAATTGAGTGGTCATGATACACTGTACCTAAATGACATTTTTTCCCGCAAATAGAGCTTTCTTTTGGCGCTATTTGATGACCTGCAGTTTTTGATGACGTTGCGTCCGGAGCGCACCCAGGTGTGTTGCAACAGCGAATGAATATTCGCTGTTGCAACACTGATCCTCCTCCCAGCCAATCTGGAAGTGGGTCTGTTACTTGTCACCCGATTGGCTGAAAGGACAGGCTCTCCTATTGGACGCCTAGGAGGAGGGAGGAGAATTTTTTTCCCACATTTTTGGTAAAAAAAAAAAAAATTGCAATAAGTGTATATTAATTGGTTTGCACAAAAGTTATAGTGTCTACAAAATAGGGGATAGATTTACTATTATTAATACTTTTTTTTTACTAGTAATGGTGGCGATCTGCGATTTTTATCGTGGCTGTGACATTGCGGCGGACACATCGGACACTTTTGACACATTTTTTGGGACCATTCCCTCTTATACAGCGATCAGTGCTATAAAAAATGCACTGATTGCTGTATAAATGTCACTGGCAGGGAAGGGGTTAACACTAGGGGGCGATCAAGGGGTTAAATGTGTTACCTAGGGAGTGATTCTAACTGTAGGGGGAGGGGACTCACAAGGGGAGGAGACTGATCGTTGTTCCTCTGTACTGGGAACACACACGATCGATCTCCTCTCCCCTGACAGGACGCGGATCTGTGTGTTCAGTTCACGCACACAGATCCACGTCCCGGCTCTGTTACCAGCAATCGCCGGGGGCACGCCCATCTGCTCCTGGACCACCATTGGTCCAGGACAGCTCTGATACTGCTCAGGTGGAACACAACGGGAAAACAGCTCAAATGATGGAGCATGAATTATCACAATCTGATGTGGTCAACAATGACTTCAACACCGGGAGTCCTCGTGAGATTTCCGCGGACAACTCTCCCAAAACATTCCTCTCCCTCTGGACCAGATGGAAACCCTAGGAGACCCTCCTCTCAACAGGATAAAGTGCCAGGTATTTTCCAATGGGTGTATAATAGCTCGAGAGTTATGCACATGTAGGGAGTACAAAAGGAACGCTCATTGCACAAAATTCTTAACCGGGGAAATTCATTGTATAGATAAATAAAACAAACTCACATTTGATAAGGAATCCAAAGGCAATTTGAAGCGACCAGTGCTTCTAACCATCCAGATGGCCGCCGTGTCTCCGTCCAACCACGTCCAGCGTCACTCGTCTCTGACGTCGCCCAACGTTTCGTCATCAACGTGCGTCTTCAGGGGCCTGTGGTTGCCGAGGGAAAACCTTCATCAACATTGTCAGAAATTCATTCCTCATCATCATTCCTGACTTTCATAGGCTGTCCCAGCTCATGACCGGCTTGAGCCTGTGGAATATTTACTACATCAGGTTGTAAAGGCCATGGTTTGAGTGACCTCATAAGAACCGGCACCTCATCCCTTATGTTGGTAAATGCAAAGAGGGGGTTGGATAGGCATTATAACTGTGCCCAATGTAGAGAGGCTACAGTTTTTACTTAAAAAATATATATTTTATTACATAAATATGCAGTGAACTACAAACATAGGGTGCATAAAACATAAGCAGAGTAATATTCAAACAGTGGTACTGGCCAAAGTATCCATGTACATGGAATGGTCACTAAAGCATGTAAAATCCCTACATGTTTCGTCAAACAATGGCTTCTTCAGGGGGTTATGTAGTCACCAGTTTTTCAACAGTGGCTCAAAGGGACCCCCCACAATAGGGTACAAAACCGGGCAGCCCAATAATCACGGCAAAGGGAGGTGTCACTTGTGTGACCACAGGGGGCATACAGGGGCCAGGCTATACTCTGCTAAGAAACAGTATGGGTAGAGGGGCGCCAGGAAAGCCAAGCAGCACTGTAAGGTTGTAACTTCACCCACTGGCATCGGTATAACTGTCACAATGGCCGCCCCTGGGATCCAGCCCAACAATCACGTCTCTGTCATCACTTACTCCCGATCAGCTTTTTGCTGCTCTGTCACACACGACATCGGCATCCTGCACCCACGCAGAGGAATGGGAGTCCACCTGACCCCCATGCACAGACCTCCTGTCTGTGGGGTGGGGGCCCTGAGACGTAGCCAGGTCACAACTAAATAGCCCAACACACAGCTGTGCAACCAGCGTGCCCGTCTCTCCAACATCTGGCATAAACCAGCACGGAGTCCCACTGCCACAATAATTTGTTATAACATTTTGCAAACAGGTCATTTTTTGTCCTTCACTGATGAGCGCTGATGAGGCTGCACTGATAGTCACTGATGAGGTGGCACTGATGAAGCTGCACTCGTGGCCACTGATGAGGCACTCATAAGGCTGCACTAATAGGTGGCACTGATGGGCACTGATGAGGCGGCACTGGTGGGCACTGATGAGGCACCGATAAGGCTGCACTGATAGCTGGCACTGATTGGCACTGATAGGTGGTACTGATGGGCACTGATAATTGGCGCTGATGGGCACTAATAAGTGGCACTGATGGGCACTGATGAAGTTGCACTGGTGGCCACTGATGAGGAGGCACTTATAAGGCTGCACTAATAGGTGGCACTGATGAGGCAGCACTGGTTGGCACTGGTGAGGAGGCACTAATAACTGATAGCTGGCACTGATTGGCACTGATAGGTGGTATTGATAGGCACTGATAATTGGCACTGATGGGCTCTGATAGGCAGCACTGCAGGGTACTGAGAGGCGGCACTGATGAGCACTGATTGGCACTGGTAGACGGCACTGATAAGCAGCACTGATAGGTGACACTGATGATGAGGCACTGATGGGCACTGATTGGCAGCACTGCTGGGCACTGACAGGTGGCACTGATAGGTGGCACTGATGGGCACTGATAGGTGGCACTGGTTGGCACTGATTAGCAGCACTGGTGGGCACAGATTGGGACAGGGATTAATGTCCCTGTAACCGAATCTGGTTACCGGCTTTCTTCTTTTCTCCTCACACTGATCATGAGGAGAAAAGAAAGGATAACCGGCTTCTGTTTACTTCTGTGATCAGCTGTCATTGGTGACAGCTAATCAAATGGTGAAGGGCTGCTGTGATTGGCCCTTTACCCTGTTATGTGATCAGCCGAGTCCGAAGGACTCGACCATTACAGAGCGTGCCGCCCGCACTGGAAGCCTGTGTTGTAGTCACCCAGGTCAATTTTCAGCTTTCAGCGCTGTCACACTTTGAATGACAAAGGCGCGGTCATGCAACACTGTACCCAAATTAAAATGGTATCATTTTTTTCACACAAATAGAGCTTTCTTTTGGTGGTATTGTTGGTGGCATGAAATTGTCCAAAATGTCTTCACTGGAACTAAGGGGCCAACCCACGAAAAAACAACCCCACACCCTAATCCCCTCCTCCACCAAATGAATTGGACCAGTGCACAAAGCAAGGTCCATAGAGACACGGATGGCAGTTGTTTGGGGTGGAGGAACCTGACTTTACTTGCACAGAGTCCTGACCTCAACCCGACAGAACGCCTTTGGGATGAATTAGGAGTGGAGACTGCGAGCCAAGGCCTTCTTGTCCAACATCAGCCGCCTGACCTCACAAATGTGCTTCTGGAAGAATGGTCAGACATTCCCATAGCGTCAGGACCTGCTTCACCTGTGTTGGGCACTGTGGTTCTCAGGGCTGATAGCTGCAGTTCCAGTGTCCACCAACAGGTGTCTCTCAAAAGCCAGCAGGTTTCAGTGATCAGATTCACCTGGTTTCAGCTGCTAGGTGGCTACACAAGGATGCTCCCACTAGCACACGGTGCCTCAGTGTTTTGGTGGCTCCTGTCCTGTACTCTGGTTTTCCGAGCTGCTCCCAGACTCTGTTGCCATTCATTCTTGCTCCTGCCCTGCACCCAGTACCCCACTGCCTTGTCTCCTGCTCCTCCAGTTTACCCCTGCCTTGTGTGTATCTATCTGCGTATATTGTGTATATACTTTAGTTAGGTTGCTGGTTAGGCATTTAGTCATTTGGTTTTGACTTTCATGTGTTCCCATGTTTATTGCTGTTGGTGCGTGGTTATTGTTCACTGTAAATACATCTCACTCTAAAGATATACAGTGAGGAGAACAAGTATTTGACACACGGCCGATTTTGCAGGTTTTCCTACTTACAAAGCACGTAGAGGTCTGTAGTTTTTTTATCATAGGTACTCTTCAACTGTGAGAGACGGAATCTAAAACAAAAATCCAGAAAATCACATTGTATGATTTTTAAGTAATTATTTTGCATTTTATTGCATGACATCAAGTATTTGATACATCAGAAAAGCAGAACTTAATATTTGGTACAGAAACCTTTGTTTTCAATTGCAGAGATCATACGTTTCTTTCTAGGTGACTAGGTTTGCACACACTGCAGCAGGAATTTTGGCCCACTCCTCCATACAGACCTTCTCCAGATCCTTCAGGGTTCTGGGCTGGCGCTGGGCGATACAGACTTTCAGCTCCCTCCAAAGATTTTCTATTGGCTTCAGGTCTGGAGACTGGCTAGGCCACTCCAGGACCTTGAGATGCTTCTTACAGAGCTACTCCTTAGTTGCCCTGGTTGTGTGTTTTGGGTTGTTGCCATACTGGAAGACCCAGCCACAACCCATCTTCAATGCTCTTACTGAGGGAAGGAGGTTGTTGGCCAAGATCTCGTGATACATGGCCCCATCCATCCTCCCCTCAATCGCCCAGTGCAGTCCTCCTGTCCCCTTTGCAGAAAAGCAGCCCCAAACAATGTTTTCACCTCCATGCTTCACGGTTGGGATGGTGTTCTTGGGGTTGTACTCATCCTTCTTCTTCCTCCAAACACAGCGTGTGGAGTTTAGACCAAAAAAAGCTCTATTTTTGTCTCATCGGACCACATGACCTTCTCCCATTCCTCCTCTGGATCATTCAGATGGTCATTAGCAAACTTCAGATGGGCCTGGACATGTGCTGGCTTTTGTGAGAGACGGAATCTAAAGCAAAAATCCAGGAAATCACATTGTATGATTTTTAAAAAATTAATTAGCATTTTATTGCTTGACATAAGTATTTTGCCACCTACCAACCGGTAAGAATTCCGGCTGTCACAGACCTGTTATTTTTTTCTTTAAGAAGCCCTCCTGTTCTCCACTCATTACCTGTATTAACTGCACCTGTTAGAACTTCTTACCGGTATAAACGACACCTGTCCACACACTCAATCAAACAGACTCTAACCTCTCCACAATGGCCGAGACCAGAGAGCTGTCTAAGGACATCTGGGGAAAAATTGTAGACCTACACAAGGCTGGGATGGGCTACAGGACAGTAGGCAAGCAGCTTGGTGAGAAGGCAACAACTGTTGGCGCAATTATTAGAAAATGGAAGAAGTTCAAGATGACGGTCAATCTCCCTCGGTCTGGGGCTCCATGCAAGATCTCACCTTGTGGGGCATCAATGATCATGAGGAAGGTGAGGGATCAGCCCAGAACTACACGGCAGGACCTGGTCAATGACCTGAAGAGAGCTGGGACCACAGTCTCAAAGAAAACCATTAGTAACACACTACGCTGTCATGGATTAAAATCCTGCAGCGCAAGCAAGGTCCCCCTGCTCAAGCCAGCGCATGTCCAGGCCCATCTGAGGTTTGCCAATGACCATCTGGATGATCCAGAGGAGGCACGGGAGAAGGTCATGTGGTCTGATGAGACAAAAATCAAGCTTTTTGGTCTAAACTCCACTCGCGGTGTTTGGAGGAAGAAGAAGGATGAGTACAACCCCAAGAACACCATCACGACCGTGAAGCATAGAGGTGGAAACATTATTCTTTGGGGATGCTTTTCTGCAAAGTGGACAGGATGACTTCACCGTATTGAGGGGAGGATGGATGGGGACATGTATCACGAGATATTGGCCAACAACGTCCTTCCCTTAGTAAGAGCATTGAAGATGGGTCGTGGCTGGGTCTTCCAGCATGACAACGACCCGAAACACACAGCCAGGGCAACTAAGGAGTGGCTCTGTAAGAAGCATCTCAAGGTCCTGGAGTGGCCTAGCCAGTCTCCAGACCTGAACCCAATAGAAAATCTTTGGAGGGACCTGAAAGTCTGTATTGCCCAGTGACAGCCCAGAACCCTGAAGGTCTGTATGGAGGTGTGGGCCAAAATCCCTGCTGCAGTGTGTGAAAACCTGATCAAGAATAGGGATGAGCTTCGTGTTCGAGTCGAACCCATGTTCGACTCGAACATCGGCTGTTCGACCGTCCGTCGAATTGCGAACGATATGGGCCGTTCGCGCCAAATTCGTGTGGCGCGTCACGGCCCATAATTCACTGCGGCATCGCAGTGCATTGCTGGCTGATGATTGGCCAAGCATGCACTATGACCCGCATGCTTGGCCAATCACAGCGCCGTCAGTAGAGAGAGCTGTAATTGGCCAAAGCCAGGGTGGCTTTGGCCAATTATGGCTCAGGGGATTTAGTACACACCCCACACTATATAAGGCCGCCTGCACGGCGGCCCTGTGTAGTGTGTGTTCCGGTGTGCTGAGCGATAGAGAGAGAGAGAGACAGTGTCATTTGATTTGAGTTAGATAGATTAGGCAGAACAGTCAGTCAGTTAGCTGCACTTACAGTGTATTGTGTATATATATGCATCCCAGGTGTTGCATATATATATATACACTGTATTCAGTTTAGCTAGATCCGTTCCTGTTATCTTCTATCTAGACTATTTACATTTAGTGCAGTGTGTCCTGCTCACAGTGTTCAGCTAGATCCGTTCCTGCTATTTACATTCAGTGCAGTGCGTCCTGCTCACAGTGTTCAGCTAGATCCGTTCCTGCTATTTACATTCAGTGCAGTGCGTCCTGCTCACAGTGTTCAGCTAGATCCGTTCCTGCTATTTACATTCAGTGCAGTGCGTCCTGCTCACAGTGTTCAGCTAGATCCGTTCCTGCTATTTACATTCAGTGCAGTGCGTCCTGCTCACAGTGTTCAGCTAGATCCGTTCCTGCTATTTACATTCAGTGCAGTGCGTCCTGCTCACAGTGTTCAGCTAGATCCGTTCCTGGTATTTACATTTAGTGCAGTGCGTCCTGCTCACAGTGTTCAGCTAGATCCGTTCCTGCTATTTACATTCAGTGCAGTGCGTCCTGCTCACAGTGTTCAGCTAGATCCGTTCCTGGTATTTACATTTAGTGCAGTGCGTCCTGCTCACAGTGTTCAGCTACATCCGTTCCTGCTATTTACATTCAGTGCAGTGCGTCCTGCTCACAGTGTTCAGCTAGATCCGTTCCTGCTATTTACATTCAGTGCAGTGCGTCCTGCTCACAGTGTTCAGCTACATCCGTTCCTGCTGTTTACATTCAGTGCAGTGCGTCCTGCTCACAGTGTTCAGCTAGATCCGTTCCTGCTATTTACATTCAGTGCAGTGCGTCCTGCTCACAGTGTTCAGCTAGATCCGTTCCTGCTATTTACATTCAGTGCAGTGCGTCCTGCTCACAGTGTTCAGCTAGATCCGTTCCTGCTATTTACATTCAGTGCAGTGCGTCCTGCTCACAGTGTTCAGCTAGATCCGTTCCTGCTATTCACATTCAGTGCAGTGCGTCCTGCTCACAGTGTTCAGCTAGATCCGTTCCTGCTATATACATTTAGTGCAGTACGTCCTGCTCACAGTGTTCAGCTAGATCCGTTCCTGTTATCTTCCTACTGACAGGCAGGCTTGTCTGGTTACAGTATATAAAGCTACCTGAAGAAAATTACAGGTGTTCTTTTTGATCCTATTAGTACCACGGTCAGGCAGCTAGACTATTTACATTTAGTACAGTGTGTCCTGCTCACAGTGTTCAGCTAGATCCGTTCCTGTTATCTTCCTACTGACAGGCAGGCTTGTCTGGTTACAGTATATAAAGCTACCTTAAGAAAATTACAGGTGTTCTTTTTGATCCTATTAGTACCACGGTCAGGCAGCTAGACTATTTACATTTAGTACAGTGTGTCCTGCTCACAGTGTTCAGCTAGATCCGTTCCTGTTATCTTCCTACTGACAGGCAGGCTTGTCTGGTTACAGTATATAAAGCTACCTTAAGAAAATTACAGGTGTTCTTTTTGATCCTATTAGTACCACGGTCAGGCAGCTAGACTATTTACATTTAGTACAGTGTGTCCTGCTCACAGTGTTCAGCTAGATCCGTTCCTGTTATCTTCCTACTGACAGGCAGGCTTGTCTGGTTACAGTATATAAAGCTACCTTAAGAAAATTACAGGTGTTCTTTTTGATCCTATTAGTACCACGGTCAGGCAGCTAGACTATTTACATTCAGTGCAGTGCGTCCTGCTCACAGTGTTCAGCTAGATCCGTTCCTGGTATTTACATTCAGTGCAGTGCGTCCTGCTCACAGTGTTCAGCTAGATCCGTTCCTGGTATTTACATTTAGTGCAGTGCGTCCTGCTCACAGTGTTCAGCTAGATCCGTTCCTGCTATTTACATTCAGTGCAGTGCGTCCTGCTCACAGTGTTCAGCTAGATCCGTTCCTGCTATTTACATTTAGTGCAGTGCGTCCTGCTCACAGTGTTCAGCTAGATCCGTTCCTGCTATTTACATTCAGTGCAGTGCGTCCTGCTCACAGTGTTCAGCTAGATCCGTTCCTGCTATATACATTTAGTGCAGTACGTCCTGCTCACAGTGTTCAGCTAGATCCGTTCCTGTTATCTTCCTACTGACAGGCAGGCTTGTCTGGTTACAGTATATAAAGCTACCTGAAGAAAATTACAGGTGTTCTTTTTGATCCTATTAGTACCACGGTCAGGCAGCTAGACTATTTACATTCAGTGCAGTGCGTCCTGCTCACAGTGTTCAGCTAGATCCGTTCCTGGTATTTACATTCAGTGCAGTGCGTCCTGCTCACAGTGTTCAGCTAGATCCGTTCCTGGTATTTACATTTAGTGCAGTGCGTCCTGCTCACAGTGTTCAGCTAGATCCGTTCCTGCTATTTACATTCAGTGCAGTGCGTCCTGCTCACAGTGTTCAGCTAGATCCGTTCCTGCTATTTACATTTAGTGCAGTGCGTCCTGCTCACAGTGTTCAGCTAGATCCGTTCCTGCTATTTACATTCAGTGCAGTGCGTCCTGCTCACAGTGTTCAGCTAGATCCGTTCCTGCTATATACATTTAGTGCAGTACGTCCTGCTCACAGTGTTCAGCTAGATCCGTTCCTGTTATCTTCCTACTGACAGGCAGGCTTGTCTGGTTACAGTATATAAAGCTACCTGAAGAAAATTACAGGTGTTCTTTTTGATCCTATTAGTACCACGGTCAGGCAGCTAGACTATTTACATTTAGTACAGTGTGTCCTGCTCACAGTGTTCAGCTAGATCCGTTCCTGTTATCTTCCTACTGACAGGCAGGCTTGTCTGGTTACAGTATATAAAGCTACCTTAAGAAAATTACAGGTGTTCTATCCCAGCTTAGTGCAGCTACAGGCCATTAGTATGTCTGGAAGGCCAAGAAGGAGAGGCAGACAGTCACAAGCCAATAAGAGAGGGCAAGCAGGCTCTGTGTCTAGTGCTGGTCGTGGAGACGGTGCATCCTCATCAGCACGTGGCCATGGGACACGCTTGGCCTTTTTTTCGGCAGCTGGCCGTGTTGAGCCGCAACATGCGGAAGACTTGGTCGAGTGGATGACCAAGCCGTCCTCATCCTCCTCATCCTCTCTCACCCATGCCCAGGGTGCTTTGTCTGGCAAAGCAGCGGCCTCTTCCCTCAGCTCAATGTCATCAGTGACTCCTTCCCTAGCTCCACCATGTCCTCATGAGGATTCCCTCGAACTGTTTGACCACAGTGTTGGGTACATGCTCCAGGAGGATGCCCAGCGTTTGGAAGGCTCTGATGATGATACTGAGCTCAATGAAGGCAGTAACATGAGCACGGACAGAGGGGGTGCCCAAGAAGGACAGCAATCTGGCAGTCATGCTCCCCCTGCTGCAGCATACTGCCAGGTTTGCTCCAGTGATGAGGAGGGAGGGGATGATGAGGTCACTGACTCAACGTGGGTGCCTGATAGGAGAGAGGAGGAGGAGGAGGAGGAGGAGGAGGAGGTGGCACATCACCAACTAGGCAGGATGCCCTCCAGGGGCCAGCCTAAGGGCAGCACATTGACTGCATCACACCCCAAAGCTCCACATGTGCAGGGCGCTGCAGTCTCTGCGCGTTATTCAAAAAGTTCTTTGGTGTGGGCCTTTTTTGAGACGAGTGCATCAGATCGCACCGCTGCTATTTGCAACATATGTCTCAAGCGTATCTCGCGTGGCCAAAACATCTCCCGCTTGGGTACCACATGCTTGACCAGACATATGTTGACCTGCCATGCAGTTCGTTGGCAAGCGTATCTAAAAGACCCACACCAAAGAACAAAGACGATCTCTCCTTGCTCCTCATCAGCTGAGATTTCCAACCCCACTAGACCTTCAGTCCTCTCTGCGACCTGCAGTGAGAGGAATGAAGGTGTAGAATTAGGTGTGTCACAGCCAAGTACTTGTGGGCAATCTGCTTTTGGTACACCGACGTCAGATTGTACCAGGCAAATTTCCCTGCCCCAGCTGCTGCACCGCCGAAAGAAGTTTGCTCCCAGCCATCCACATGCCCAGCGGTTGAATGCTAGCTTGGCAAAATTGCTAGCACTTCAACTGCTGCCTTTTCAGTTGGTAGACTCTGCCCCCTTCCGTGAGTTTGTGGAATGTGCGGTTCCTCAGTGGCAGGTACCCAAACGCCACTTTTTCTCACGGAAGGCGATTCCGGCTCTCTACCGGCATGTGGAAGGCAATGTCCATGCCTCGCTGGACAGGGCGGTCAGCGGTAAGGTGCATATTACCGCTGACTCATGGTCCAGCAGGCATGGACAGGGACGTTACTTAAGTTTCACGGCGCATTGGGTGACTCTGCTGGCAGCTGGGAAGGATGCAGGACAAGGTGCAGTAGTGTTGGAGGTTGTTCCGCCACCACGCCTCCAAAATGCTGATTGTGACACACCTCTCTCCTCCACCCCCTCCTCTTCTTCTTCCTCCATGGCCTCTTCCTCGGAACCAGCGGTGCTCCGTAGGCGTTCAAGGGGCTACGCAAGTACGCAGGCCAAAAGATGCCATGCGGTGCTTGAGCTGGTGTGCTTGGGGGACAGGAGCCACACTGGGGCAGAGGTTCTGTCAGCTCTGCAGGGGCAGGTTCAGAGGTGGTTGACGCCACGCCAACTTAAGGCAGGAATGGTGGTTTGCGACAATGGCACCAACCTCCTCTCTGCCCTCCGACAGGGACAACTGACCCATGTGCCCTGTTTGGCTCACGTCCTTAACTTGGTGGTGCAGCGGTTCTTGGGCAGGTACCCGGGCTTACAGGATGTCCTGAGGCAGGCCAGGAAAGTCTCTGTGCATTTCCGCCGGTCATATAATGCCAGTGCTCGGCTGACGGACCTCCAAAAGGAGTTTAACCTGCCCAAGAACCGCCTAATCTGTGACATGCCCACCAGGTGGAACTCGACGTTGGCCATGCTGCAGCGGCTGCACACGCAGCAGAGGGCCATCAATGAGTACCTGTGCGACTATGGCACCAGGACAGGGTCAGGGGACCTTGGTTTTTTTTCCCCACGCCAGTGGGCCATGATCAGGGATGCATGCACTGTCCTGTCACCATTCGAGGAGGCCACGAGGATGGTGAGCACTGACAGTGCATGCATCAGTGACACTGTCCCCCTTGTCCACCTGTTGGAGCACACGCTGCGTGGAATAATGGACAGGGCACTTGAGGCAGAACAGAGGCAGGAAGAGGAGGACTTCCTTAGCTCTCAAGGCCCCCTTTATCCAGACAGTGTTCCTGCGTGCCCGCCGATCACACAGGAAGAGGACGAGGAGGAGGAGGAGGAGGAGGAGGAAGATTGTGTCAGTATGGAGGTGGAGCCTGGCACTCAGCATCAGCAGTCTTTAAGGGATCAGTCCCAAGGAACACATGGACTTGTACGTGGCTGGGAGGAGGTGGCTGCGGACGTTGTTGTCCTTAGTGACCCAGAGGACTCCGGACCGAATGCCTCAGCAAACCTACGCTGCATGGCCTCCCTGATCCTGCAAAGCCTGCGTAAGGATCCTCGTATTCGTGGTATCAAGGAGAAGGACCAATACTGGCTGGCAACCCTCCTTGATCCACGTTACAAGGGTAAGGTTGCGGACCTTATCTTGCCATCGCAGAGGGAGCAGAGGATGAAACATCTTCGGGAGGCCTTGCAGAAAGGTCTGTGCAACGCGTTCCCAGAGACTGGGAGGTTACAAACTCCTGTTTCTGGACAACGTGTTGCTGAGGCTTCGGTCAGTCAAAGAAGGAGCGGTGGAGAAGGTGGCCGTCTGACCGATGCGTTCAGACAATTTTTTGGTCCGCAGCCCCAAGGTATGATCGGTTCCAGCAACCATCGCCAGCGTCTGTTTTACATGGTGCAGGAATACCTAGGGGCAAGATCAGACTTGGACACCTTTCCCACCGAAAATCCTCTGGGTTACTGGGTCTTGAGGATGGATCACTGGCCAGAGCTTGCACAGTATGCAATTGAGCTACTGGCCTGTCCTGCATCCAGCGTTCTTTCGGAACGCACATTCAGTGCTGCTGGAGGCGTGGTAACCGATCACAGGGTGCGTCTGTCCACCGACTCGGTCGATCGGCTGACCTTCATAAAAATGAATCAGTCTTGGATCACCACCAGCTACCAAGCACCTGATGCAGATGTAACCGAATAATTTTTTTTGAAATCTCAGATCCCTTCAAAGACTGCCTATGCTGATGCTGAGTGACTATCCCTGAGTAATTATCCTCTTCCTCCTCAATCATCACGCTGATAGCTTGTAAGAACATTTTTGGTTCTGGGCGCCACCACCAGTGCCTAAGGCACAATTTTTCAGCCCCTGTTTAACAGGGGCGTGTAATTACAATTTTTGATGTAATACTTTGCAGCAGGGCTCGTTCCTGCATTCCAACTAGAGTGTCTGTGAGGGGTTGCAGTGTTGTGGCACCAGCACCAGTGCCTAAGACCCAATTTTTCAGCCCCTGTCTAACAGGGGCGTGTAATTACAATTTTTGATGCAATACTTTGCAGCAGGGCTTGTTCCTGCGTTTCAACTAGAGTGTCTGTGAGGGGTTGCAGTGTTGTGGCACCAGCACCAGTGCCTAAGACCCAATTTTTCTGCCCCTGTCTAACAGGGGCGTGTAATTACAATTTTTGATGCAATACTTTGCAGCAGGGCTCGTTCCTGCGTTCCAACTAGAGTGTCTGTGAGGGGTTGCAGTGTTGTGGCACCAGCACCAGTGCCTAAGGCCTAATTTTTCAGCTCCTGTTCAACAGGGGCATGTAATTACAATTCTTGATCTAATATTTCACAGCAGGGCCCTGTGAGGGCTTACAGTGTTTTGGCCACAGCAACACCTAAGGCCCAAATTTCTGCTGAGTATATAGGGCAGGACCCTACTTTCAAACATCTAACTTACAAACGACTCCTACTTGCAAACGGAAGGAGACAACAGGAAGTGAGATGAAATCTACCCCTAAGGAAGGGAAATTCTCTCCTGTAAGAGTTAATATGGGAAAACAATTTCTCCTTTCCACTGATGCTTTCCAATCCTTGTTCCACAAAAAAACCCAAATTTTCCAAAAACATTTTTCATTGGGACAAAAAAGTGAGGTGAAATCTTCTGAAGAGGAGGAAAGACGCAAAACAAATGTCACAGGGGTGATAACCCTTCCCTATGTTTTCCAAAAAGCTTAGAAAAGATTTTTTGGCTGGAGCTAAACACGTTAAAAATGTTCAAAATTACAAACAGATTCTACTTAACAACAAACCTACAGTCCCTGTCTTGTTTGCACCGCCTGAATACTGCTGTTCAGAGTATATAGGGACCTTTCCTTATTTTAATTTGGGTGCGGGGTTCCCCTTAATATCCATACAAGACCCAAAGGGCCTGGTAATGGACTGGGGGGTACCCATGCCGTTTGTCTCACTGATTTTCATCCATATTGCCATGACCCGACATGACATTAAACCCGCAAGCAGTTTTAAATGAGATTTTTTCCTTTAAAAATGACATTTGGTGCAGGGACTGTTCTAAACATGGGAAACACGCGTCACTTTACAGGCATACTATAGACACCCCCCAGGTACGATATTTAAAGGAATATTTCACTTTTTTTTTTTTACTTTAAGCATCATTAAAATCACTGCTCCCGAAAAAACGGCCGTTTTTAAAAGTTTTTTTTGCATTGATACATGTCCCCTGGGGTAGGACCCGGGTCCCCAAACCCTTTTTAGGACAATACCATGCAAATTAGCCTTTAAAATGAGCACTTTTGATTTCGAACGTTCGAGTCCCATAGACGTCAATGGGGTTCTAACGTTCGTGCGAACTTGCGGTCCGTTCGCGGGTTCTGGTGCGAACCGAACCGGGGGGTGTTCGGCTCATCCCTAATCAAGAACTACGGGAAACGTAAGATCTCTGTAATTGCAAACAAAGGCTTCTCTACCAAATATCAAGTTCTGCTTTTCTGATGTATCAAATACTTACGGCATGCAAAAAAAAATACAAATTAATTACTTTAAAATCATACAATGTGATTTTCTGGATTTTTGTTTTAGATTCCGTCTCTCACAGTTGAAGAGTACCTATGATAAAAATTACAGACCTCTAGATGCTTTGTAAGTAGGAAAACCTGCAAAATCAGCAGTGTATCAAATACTTGTTCTCCCCACTGTACAGTCAGGTCCATAAATATTGGGACATCGACACAATTCGAATCTTTTTGGCTCTATACACCACCACAATGGATTTGAAATGAAACGAACAAGATGTGCTTTAACTGCAGACTTTCAGCTTTAATTTGAGGGTATTTACATCCAAATCAGGTGAACGGTGTAGGAATTACAACAGTTTGTATATGTGCCTCCCACTTTTTAAGGGACCAAAAGTAATGGGACAGATTAACAATCATCCATCAAACTTTCACTTTTTAATACTTGGTTGCAAATCCTTTGCAGTCAAATACAGCCTGAAGTCTGGAACACATAGACATCACCAGACGCTGGGTTTCATCCCTGGTGATGCTCTGCCAGGCCTCTACTGCAACTGTCTTCAGTTCCTGCTTGTTCTTGGGGAATTTTCCCTTCAGTTTTGTCTTCAGCAAGTGAAATGCATGCTCAATCGGATTCAGGTCAGGTGATTGACTTAGCCATTGCATAACATTCCACTTCTTTCCCTTACAAAACTCTTTGGTTGCTTTCGCAGTATGCTTCGGGTCATTGTCCATCTCCATTGTGAAGTGCCGTCCAATGAGTTCTGAAGCATTTTGCTGAATATGAACAGATAATATTGCCTGAAACACTTCAGAATTCATCCTGCTGCTTTTGCCAGCAGTCACATCATCAATAAATACAAGAGAACCAGTTCCATTGGCAGCCATACATGCCCACGCCATGACACTACCACCACCATGCTTCACTGATGAGGTGGTATGCTTTGGATCATGAGCAGTTCCTTTCCTTCTCCATATCTTGATCTGGCCAACTGTTGTGAAGGGCGTTTTCTTCACCACGGAAAGAATTCCTCGGTCATCCACCACAGTGGTCTTCCGGGTCTTTTGGTGTTGCTGAGCTCACCGGTGCGTTCTATGTCCTATTACTTTTGTTCTCTTAAAAAGTGGGAGGCACATATACAAACTGTTGTAATTCCTACACCGTTCACCTGATTTGGATGTAAATACCCTGAAATTAAAGCTGAATGTCTGCAGTTAAAGCACATCTTGTTCGTTTCATTTGAAATACATTGTGGTGGTGTATAGAGCCAAAAAGAATAGAATTGTGTCAATGTCCCAATATTTATGGACCTGACTGTCAATCACCTGCTGTGTGCTAGGGTGTGGGGGAGGGGGGCAGGTCCTTTCCTAGGAATGTCTGGTATCGGCATAGCCTGTTAGAAGTGACATGCAGATAGCAGAGAAAGAAGACAGCAAACAGAAATCACACTAGGAGCTTAAACAGGATTTATATAGCGCCAACATTTTACGCAGTGCTTTACAATGTGTGTTGGGGGCAGTACAATTACAACACAGTTAAATACAGAAAGAATAGGAGGGCCCTGCTCATGGAGCTTACAATCTAAAGCACAGTCAATTGGCTGTATTTGGTGACAGCAACTCAACTGCATTTAATTTAACATTCTGTTTTTCTCCTCCAAATGAACAGAAACAAACAGTCTCATGCCTCCATAGACCATTACAGAAAGAAAACTCTCAGAGCATCAAATTGTAACAAAAGGCAAGCGCAGGTATTGTCTATGCATTTGTATCAAGCATGCCGAAGAGGAAGTTGGTGTTATTGTGTCTTGATGAGCGATGAAAGAAGTCCTTTCTTCCTGGGAAATACAGCTAAATCTTTATGTCAAGTTGCTTCTCAATAGCACGTAGTGAAGAGAATGAGTGGGATTGTGTGGGGACTCCGTGACTCAGGCTCAGGATTTTTACAAAAGATTATGCTGCTTTTGAATTGAGGCAAATTACGTAGAATGACGACCTCATAAGAAAATTCAGTACTATTTGTGGAATAATGGAAGATGCCAACAGGGAGGAGGAGTTGTTGAAATCTCATGAGACTAGGGATTGTGAAAGTGGTCAAATTGAACCCCCCAAGAGTTCATAGACGGTCGATATTTTTAAAAAAATGTATCTTTTGAGGTCTCCTGTAGAGCTCCAGGTCAGTACTTAGTCCTGAAGGTGAGGTGGCTAGTGGCAAGACAGTGTGACCGGGGATTGGATGGTCAACCACCTGCAAAAGTGGCCTTGAGTCGTCTCTATCAGCTGTATGATTTTACTGGCCTCGTTTCCCAGCATGTCTCTGATCTTCCATCCTCTCTCTTCTAGAAAAGATATACTGTATGTATGTGTTCACTTTTTATACTGAGCATACTTCTCCATCTAAAATTCTTTTGGAAAGCCAGTGTGTACTGCCAACTCATACTCAGTTGAAGAGCCGGCGGTGGGTATACACAACTAGGACACTGTTGGAAAGTCAGTGTGTACTCTGGACTTAGACTCTGTTGCAAAGCCAGTGAGTACACCCAACTCATATTTGGTTGGAGAACAAGTGAGTACACCCAACTCAGACTCTGCTGGAGAGCCAGTGTGTAAACCCAACTAAGAGACTGTTGGAAAGCCAATGTGTACACCCAACTCTGACTCTGATCTTCCATCTTCTCCCTTCTGGTAAGGATATATATACACCTGTATATACAATTTCACTTTCCATACTGAGCAAACTTATCCACCTCAAGCTCTGTTGGAAGGCCAGTGTGTACTCCCAACTCAGACTCCGTTGGAGAGCCAGTGTGTAAACCCAACTAAGAGACTGTTGGAAAGCCAATCTCTACACCCAACTCTGACTCTGATCTTCCATCTTCTCCCTTCTGGTAAGGATATATATATATATATATATATATATATATATATATATATATATATATATATACACCTGTATATACATGTTCACTTTCCATACTGAGCAAACTTATCCACCTCAAGCTCTGTTGGAAGGCCAGTGTGTACTCCCAACTCAGACTCCGTTGGAGAGCCAGTGTGTAAACCCAACTAAGAGACTGTTGGAAAGCCAATGTCTACACCCAACTCTGACTCTGATCTTCCATCTTCTCCCTTCTGGTAAGGATATATATACACCTGTATATACATGTTCACTTTCCATGCTGAGCAAACTTATCCACCTCAAGCTCTGTTGGAAGGCCAGTGTGTACTCCCAACTCAGACTCCGTTGGAGAGCCAGTGTGTAAACCCAACTAAGAGACTGTTGGAAAGCCAATGTGTACACCCAACTCTGACTCTGATCTTCCATCTTCTCCCTTCTGGTAAGGATATATACCTGTATATACATGTATACCTGGATGGGGCAAGTGCGGGGCTGGAGGGTGGATGAACAACAACCGACGGAGGGGGGAGTTTGTTTGCAGATCGGCCGAGCAATAGTGGTGGTGGGGGGGTTTGATCGATTGACCGACCGACAAAAGAAAATGGAGCACCAGCCGCCACTGTTCAGATTCATCTGGAGGCAAAACATGATTGCTTGGATGTGATGCAGGAGTGCCTAGCATGCATGAAGTGAATGCGCCCCATGCATTGCATAATTTAGTATAACGATCAGCAGTAAAAGGACACCATTTATTTTCAAATAATTTCCTCGTTCACTAAAACAGAGAACTCTCTCTCTCTTTTTTTTTTTTTTCCTGAGCTGTGAAAACATTTGGCTAATGAGCAAAGCATATTTGCACAATATTTTCACTGATTGGGAAGAGCTGCTGGAATGTGAAGCGGTGGCCGCAGTTACGGCAAATTCTTGGCAGAAATCGGGGTAGTTATACACAAAGATAATTACCTATGTGGGCTGCAAAAGCTTTTGTCACCCCCAATTGATTCCTAGAGTCACATGTCTGTCACATTATAAATACGGTATATATATAACCACTTCAATACCCGGGCACTTATACACCTTCCTGTCCAGACCACATTTCAGCTTTCAGCGCTCTCACATTGTGAATGACAATTGCGCGGTCATGCAGCGCTGTACCCAAACACAATTTTATCATTTTTTTCCCCCACAAATAGAGCTTTCTTTTGGTGGTATTTGATCACCTCTGGGGTGTTTATTTTTTGCGCTACAAATAAAAAAAAATTGAAAAAAAAAGGGTTTTTCTTTGTTTCTGTTACAAAACTTTGTAAATAAGTAAGTTTTCTCCTTCACTAAAGGGCACTGATGAGGCTGCACTAATGGCATTGATGAGGCAGTACTGATTGGCACTGATGAGGTGGCACTTATATGCAGCACTGATAGGTACTGATAGGCACTGAAAAGCAGTACTGATAGGTGGCACTGATGGACACTCATAGACGTCACTGATGGGCACTCATAGGTGGCACTGATGGGCACTACTAGGTGGCACTGATGGGCAATCATAGGTGGCACTGAGAGGTAGCACTTGAGGGCTAGTATAGGCAGCACTGGTGGGCACTGATGGGTGACACTGATAGGCAGCACTGATCAGAGGCACTGGCAGGCATCACTGATGGGCATAAAGTGCCATCCCTATTGGGCAATGAGTGCCATCCCTGGTGGGCTCTAGTGGGCTTATCTGGTGGTCATGAGTGGGCATCCTTGCTGGCCATGGGTGGGCATCCATGGTGGCCATGGGTTTGCATCCCTGGTGGTCCTGGATGGGCATCCTCGGGGGGGGACTGCACTGATAATCAATCAGTACAGACCCCCCTGTCAGGAGAGCAGCCAATCGGCTCTCCTCTACTCACGTCTACTCAGTCACAGCTGATCATGTGGGAAAAAGCCTCCGATCACCATGCTGCGCGCCCCCACGCGCGATCGTGGCTTATCCCGCTGGACGTCGTATGACGCCCAAATCAGCATGACAGAACCACTTCCTGGCCGCCATTCTGCTATAGGCACATTAGCAGTGGATATACTGTATAGCAGATGTGGGCAACCTTAACGAGGTGGAGATCTACCTGAACAACCTGGGAGTGTCACCTCCCCCCACACCTGATTTAGGCCTTTAATTGCCGTACTACCACATCGCAATGGCGTGCATTGTACGGCAATCAAGGGTTTAAATCAGGTGGTGAGGAGGCAAACTATTGCCCCTCATCACCTGTCAAACACAAGGGGGGAAAGGCGGAGTGGGACTAAATGAAGCACATAGGTATAAAACAACAAGATTTAATAAGTAAATATGTCAGTAATATGGTACATATTGATAGTCCTGGTACATAATAGAATCTCCAATACAGTTCATATATACAATAATACATGTAATAAAACCAAATCATGACATAATTACAGACAGTGTCACATAATACTCATAAGGAGAATATCTAATAAAACACATGACAGATTGAAACACAGTATTGAGTAGCTCTACGCGTTTCATGGACTGATCCAATCTTCAGGAGCATGCAAGTGGTTAGAAATATGTAATATGATATGATAGTAGAGATATCTATATGGTCTGACCCTGCCAAGGAAAAAACCCATAGGGAATCTTCATTTTATCTTTTCATTATCATCTTTTTTCCTTGGCAGGGTCAGACCATATAGATATCTCTACTATCATATCATATTACATTATATATATATATATATATATATATATATATATATATATATATATATATATATATATATATATATGTATGTTGTTTTTAAGGCACACAATATAATGATATGATGATACTTTGAACAAAAATGAGCAGCCTGTACTTCTCCTGAGGTTTCCAGTTGTTTTTTCTTTGTATCCTAAGCAATTCTCCTGGCAGTTTTGCCTGCCGTCTTTTTTGGTCTACCTGACCTTGGTATCAGGAGATCCCCAAATTTTCCCTTTCTTAATACGTGATTGAATAGTACTGACTGGCATATTCAAGGCTTTGGATATCTTTTTACATCCTTTTCCGCCTTTATAAAGTTCCATTACCTTGTTACGCAGGTCTTTTGACAGTTCTTTTTTGCTCACCATGGCTCAGTATCTGGCCTGCTCAGTGCATCCACGTGAGAGCTAACAAACTCATTGACTATTTATACACAGACACTAATTGCAATTTAACCGCTTGCCGACCAGCCGTCATCGTTATAGCGCGCCAGGTGGCCTCGGCTGCGCGAATCGCCATAGGTGTACATCGGCCGCTTTAGGAGACATAGCAGACGCGTCGCCTGATCTGATGTGCGTGGCCAGCGGCCACCCACGATTGCTCCACAGAGAGCCAGAACGGGGATCTGTCAATGTAAACAAGGCAGATCCCCATAGAGTAGAGAGGGATCATCTGTTCCTACTCCCAGAAGTCTGGTATAGATTTTGAGGGGAACTCCATGCCAAATTTTTTTTAAAAATTGCAGTGGGGGTCCCCCCAAAATCCATACCAGACTCTTATCTGAGCAAGAACCATACCAGGCCACATGCCCTCAACATGGGGAGGATGCTTTGGGGTCGCCCCCCCAAAGAACCTTGCCCCCATTTTGATGGGGACAAGGACCTCTTCCCGACAACACTGGCCATTGATTGTCGGGGTCTGCGGGCGGGGGGCTTATCGGAATCTAGAAGCTCCCTCTGACCAATCATGGCTCTCCCAGCAGGTCGCGCTGTGATTGGCCAAAGTATGCAGGCCAGGTGCATGTTTTGGCCAACCAGCAGCCGCAATGTACTGTAATCTCGCAGTGCATTATGGAGCGAATTTGCCACGAACACCCCATATGCTCGGTTTGTTTGCGGACAAATGAGCACCCGATGTTCGTGTCGAACGCACGAGGCCATCTCTATTGATTATCAATGCGCTAAAATGTTTTCTCAAAAATCATGGAATTTTGTTGAAACGTTGCCATTTTTGCGAAATCTAAAGTCTATGGCTATAAAAAGTCAATTGGTGTTTTAAGGACGCAGTGGGATTTAAGTAGATCCTGAACTTCATGGAAGCTCCTTTCATCTATTCAGGATCTGTTCTCAAGCAAAAAAAAAAAAATGCCCCCTCATTGACTCATTATATAAAATTTTTAGCAGAACCCAAAAAAAATATAATAAAAAAGCAGCCACAGAAGAAAAAAAAATAAAAATAAATAAAAAATGAAAACACTTCTCATTCTCCAGGTATTTTGACATTGTGCGCAGAATCACGCGGCGTTTTTGCGTGTTTTACGTGGTATGCACATAAGGCAGCCCATTTATTATAATTGTCTGCCCTACATGTGACAAAACACGTCAAAGTATCTCGTGTAGCTTTTTGCGCATCAAACGTTGTACAATTTGTAACTGCGCTTTTTGAATTTTTGTATTTGTTGCAGATTTTTCTGCATGGAAAAAAAAAAAATAACCTGCATCTCCTGGCCGCGTTTGGGGTGCCATTAACCGCTTGCCGACCAGCCGCCGCAGTTGTACTGCGGCAACATGGCTCGGCTGGGTGAATCACCATCATGTTACGTCGGTAACACAGACGGCCACTAGGGGTCGCGTGCGTGCCGCCGGAGGTGTGCACCCATGCCTCCTGCTCGCCCATAGAGCCGATGCGAGTGCCCGTGCCGCCGGAGGCTTGCACGCCCGCCTCCTGCTCGCCCACGGAGCCGATGTGAGTGCCCGACGGTCGCACTCTGCGCTGGGATCCCGCGATCGCTCGGGGCACACGGAGAAACGGGATCTGTGTTTATACAGTTTCCGGTTCTCTAAGGGGAGAAGAGACAGATCGTCTGTTTATACAGAATATGAACAGCGATCTGTCATCTCCCCTGCACAATCCCCTCCCCCCCTTGAAGTTAGAACACACACTAGGACACACTTAACCCCTTCACTGCCCCCTAGTGGTTAACCCCTTTCACTGCCAGTGACATTTTTACAGTAATCAATGCATTTTTATAGCACTGATCACTGTAAAAATGCCAATGGTCCCAAAAATGTGTCAAAATTGTCCGATGTGTCCGCCATAATGTCGCAGTCCCGATAAAAATCGCAGATCACCGCCATTACTAGTAAAAAAAACATAATAAAAAGCCATAAAACTATCCCCTATTTTGTAGACGCTATAAATTTTGCGCAAACCAATCAATATACGTTTATTGCGATATTTTTTACCAAAAATATGTAGAAGAATACATATCGGCCTAAACTGAGAAAAAAAATGTTTTTTTTATATATTTTTGGGGGATATTTATTATGGCAAAAAGTAAAAAATATTGCGTTTCTTTCAAAACCGTCGCTATTTCTTTGTTTATAGTGCAAAAAATAAAAACCGCAGAGGCGATCAAATACCGCCAAAAGAAAGCTCTATTTGTGGGGAAAAAAGGGCGTCAATTTTGTTTGGGTGCAACATCGCACGACCGCGCAATTGTCAGTTAAAGCGACGGACGCAGTGCCGAATCGCAAAAAGTGCTCTGGTTCAGGAAGGGGGTAAAATCTTCCGGGGGCTGAAGCGGTTAACAATAAACAGAACCGCAAGCGCAATATGCGTTTTTTTGCACACTTTGTAAACTTGCGCAACAAACGTGAGATTATTATGTATGTTTTTTGAAACATTCCGGTGTGAAAGGGGCCTTGGAGCTACATTTACTTTAAATTTACGGAATCGCACAATGGCGTGCGCTATATATCAGTTTTGTAGCAAAAGTGGAGTCTTCCTATAAATGGATAAAGAAGAAGCCGTTCTGGGGGGGGGCAGTGAATCGGAGGCCCAGAGCCAATGCCCTTTCTGCCCCTCACTAACACGAAGCCGTCTGAAGTACAAAGATGACGGGGAAGGAAACATTAAACTGCGAGCTTCAAGGTATTGTGCGTCGTGTATGAAATCCGGGGCTGTTAACATCTATATTAGGAGCCAGACAAAACGCTGCGAAAGCTGCGGCGGGGAGACGCACGGAGAGGCTCCGAGGCTTTTACAGGATCAAAAGTTACAACCTCCCTGACTCCGTACTCAGCGGTGAATTCCGTATTGACTTTCAGTCAGCAGAACTGCGAACGCAAGGGCCGGGGCCTCTCTGCCGAGGAGCAGACGGGCGAAATAGAATCGCCATATGGAGCGCCAAGGCACCGACGCAGCTATGAGATTCCATGGCGATCAGATTATACTGTTTTTCTATTTTTATATACAAGAAGGTCATCACCAAAAAAAAAAAAAAATTAAAAAAATGTTTTGTTTTGAATGGCCGACACTAACCAGAAAAACTCTGCAACCACGAACAAAGCCGTAAAGTCATTGGGATTGGTTCATCGAAATGGAAATAAATGCAATTATAAGGAATGAATGGAGTGAGTTGGCAAAAATACCTAACCGGGAGCTCCCAATTAAACTCATTGAGCTTGTATATCTAGAACAGGGATCCAAATTTCAAGTCCTGAGCTACTAGCCAGGCCTCAAGGGTTACTCGCCACCAGTTGCCCCACCCCAAACACCTACCCTGCCCCGCCCCTACTTCCGCCCCTAATCACGCCCTCATAAACTATCTCATGAAATGACACTTAAATGTTTTATGCAGAATTAAGTTATAAAAATAAAATAAATATTAACAACAACTTTATCAGTGCCCATCAGTGCAGCCTCACCTGTGCCCAACAATGCAGCCTACCTGTGCCCAACAATGCAGCCTCACCTGTGTCGATCAATGCTGCTTCACCTGTGTCCAACAATGCAGCCTCACCTGTGCCCTAAAATGCAGCCTAACTGTGTCCATCAATGCTGCCTCACCTGTGCCCAACAATTCAGCCTCACCTGTGTCCATCAATGCAGCCTACCTGTGCCAAACAATGCTGCTTCACCTGTGTCCCTCAATGCTTCTTCACCTGTGCCCAACAAAGCAGCCTCACCTGTGCCCTACAATGCAGCCTACCTGTGTCCATCAATGCTCCTTCACCTGTGTCCAACAATTCAGCCTCACCTGTGTCCATCAATGCAGCCTACCTGTGTCCATCAGTGCTGCTTCACCTGTGCCCAACAATGCAGCCTACCTGTGCCCATCAATGCTGCTTCACCTGTGTCCAACAATTCAGCCTCACCTGTGTCCATCAATGCAGCCTACCTGTGTCCATCAATGCTGCTTCACCTGTGCCCAACAATGCAGCCTACCTGTGCCCATCAATGCTGCTTCACCTGTGTCCAACAATTCAGCCTCACCTGTGTCCATCAATGCAGCCTCACCTGTGTCCATCAATGCAGCCTACCTGTGTCCATCAATGCTGCTTCACCTGTGCCCAACAATGCAGCCTACCTGTGCAGGGGAAGAGAGGAGAGGAAGAGGATCATCAGAGCGCTGGGGAACATCACTGTAACAGCTTTCATTTCAATTGCCGTGTGTTCCCGCAGCTCGCCGTCACATACAGCCCCGCCTCCCGGCCCCAGGATTTTGACAGAACAATACCGGGACGTGTGACGTATATCAAAGTACCCGAGCCAGGAGGCGGGGCTGTATGTGACGGCGAGCCGCGGGAACACACAGCAATTGAAATGAAAGCTGGTACAGCGACGTTCAGCGCTCTGATGATCCGGCTGGCTCTCTTTTCTCTCTTCCTCTGGGCGATCACTGGGAGAAGAGAGAAGAGCGCCCATTCAACCATTCAATTGGGATGAATTAGAGCCAGGCCTTCTCTTCCAACATCAGTGCCTGACCTCACAAATGCTCTTCTGGAAGAATGGTCAAACATTCCCATAGACACCCTCCTAAACCTTGTGGACGGCCTTCCCAGAAGAGTTGAAGCTGTTATAGCTGCAAAGGGCGGAGCCAACTCAATATTGAACCCTACGGACGAAGACTGGGATGCCATTAAAGTTCATGTGCGTGTAAAGGGCAGGCGTCCCAATACTTTTGGTAATATAGCGTGTATAAACTATATATATATATATATATATATATATATATATATATATATATATATATATATATATATATATATATATCCTAATAGCTTATACAGGTGCTTAATAATGCACACCAGATGTATCTTATACCTTTGTGGTACCTTGTAACATTCTCCTTGGTTAGGGATTATGGGACGGCAAACAAAGCTTTGGTGTATGGTGTAGACAATATTCCACAAAGAGAAGCTGAGCGCAGGGGGAACCCACAAATTTTCAGCAACGCGCTCCGAGGGCCTACTTTTTAGAAGCTCGTGGAAGACTTGCAGACAATTCTATAAATATTTTTTTTTTCCCCTTCACTATCCAAGTACCGTACTTCTCTAAGCTCATCAAGCTTCGTTGCCAATTCCTTCCTTGCCGGTTTTGTCATGCGGTTTAAGCTACAGTGAGATATTGATTTTGTGTCGTCAGTCTTAGACCCCCTGACATCTTAAATCCAGTCAAGGTGAGCATGTATTCAATGCACGCTGCAACAAAAGCCGCATAAATTGCGTTCGCATCAACACATTGGAAGCTGCACCATCTGCTGTTATTTCCACAAAAATCTCGAATACTGTCAAATTTTCCCCCCAAAAAATAAAAATAATAAAAATAAGCAAATAAATAAAAAAAATAATAATAAAACAGAGAAAGTGTGACTTGGTCTGACTCTTCTAAGCGACCGCATTCGTAACCCTATCCTGAGCCGAATAAATCACGTCATGAGCCTAAAAGTCCAACTTAAAAGGAGAGATCAATACGAATCAAGGATCTGTGGATATAAAATCCTGCAACTACAACATTTTATAGAAAGCGCAAAAAAAAAAAAAAAAATTGATTGGAAAATTCCAAGGCTGCTGTCTCACCAAACAGATGTATCAGACTGGAGTGGAATGGATTGGATGCCCTTGTTTACCAGACACCCAATTTGGTTTCCACTTTGCTGGGGCTTAACTTAACCCAAGTGAATGTTCAGTATATAATGCAGCAAAGTGCAAGGTCCGCTCGAATTGTCCAGCCCCCTCCCCCTTTACAAATCACTTACATATCACTATTAGTAGGTTGTAGTCACCTTCTCCACCTGTAGAGAGCTCATCAGACGTATTTCACCCTTTTCGGGACTTAACCGTAGAGGTCTATGCAACAGTGAGCCAGCATGTGTTTATGGATGGACTCCAATTTGTTGAAGTTTACTGGAGCTTGGCAAGTTGAGTTTGTCCTTGCTGCACCAGTTTACTTACATGCTGATATAGGTTTGGGGGGAATCTGAGCGGTATTACTCTTATTATTTGGGCTACATATAGTAAAATAAGTTTCAAGATATGTGTGTGAGCCGCTCATCCTGTATGGGAATGAAGTCCTGTGCCCACCGCTGTGAGTGCTGGCCGGGATGGGAGCTCCTCTACGCTCCAAGTAATGGTAGAGAGCGGTAGGTGTCCCGGGAGCCGCACATCAAGTCAGAGCCAGCTCAGCCTAGACCCCCGCCAGGCCACGCCGCCAGCGTGTTTCACTCCGCCCACTGGGGGCTTACTCATGGAGGGTTTTCCTCCATGAGTAAGCCCCGGTGGGCAGAGTGAAACATGTTGGGCCTGGTGAGGGGGTCCAGGCTAAGACTGCCATTTACTATCACACAGCAGGGTTTGACTTGATTTGCGGCTTCTGGAACACCTATCACTCTCCACCAAAAAAAGTCTGAGTTTCCTAATATGGAAGCTTTTTCTTGGTTAGTGGCTCTGAAAGTGTTGATGGAGGCTGGAAAATTCTTCTGAGTTATAGTGGCTCAATTTAAGCAAAAGGCATTTTCTTGCATGTCACTTTTTTTATTGCCATAGGTGTCCCTGTTGAGAAGATGTTACCCCACTTCCTGTCCCGGTGACCCAACGGGAAGTGAGGAGATCTCCTCAATGGGGCCATTTTTTTAGATAGCAATAAAAAATCAACAGAGCTTCTACCTTCTAAATTGCCCTCCTTTAAAAAAATAATAAACAAACAATAAAAACCTGATGTACTGTAGGTTCCAGTGGAGGCCCGTCCAAAGAGGGCGCATTGGTGCCGCATCCACTATCCATGCGTTTGGCTCCCTGATCTACATATCAGTGGCGCCGGACCATGGATTCCAATGCAGAGGGGGGTTTGAAGCACCTGATTAGAGTCAGAAGCTCTAATAGGCTTCAAAAAAGAGTGGCCTCAGAGCGCAGAGGGTTGCACTCCGAGGCCACCCAGTTGTGTGACGATAGCAAATTAATTTTCGCTATTTTCACACTAAACTTGTTTTCTGTCCTTGTGCATGGTGACTGGTCTTGTCTCCGCCCTCTCCTCTAGTTTTCGACAGTCGGCCTGTAGTAGGTGGGGCCTGCTGGGTCCCTCCCACAGCTCTGTTCTCTCTTCTTGCGCAGAGTGACTGGTCTTGTCTCCGCCCCCTTCTGTCGTTTTCTACAAGCAGTCTGTAGTGGGTGGAGCCTGCTGGGTCCCTGCCACAGCTCTGTTCCCTCTACTTGTGCAGAGTGACTGGTTTTGTCTCCGCCCCCTCCTGTAGTTTTCTACAGGCAGCCTGTAGTGGGTGGGGCCTGCAGGCCCCTCCTACCTCTCTACTCTCTGCACAGGCTATGTACAGCATGGTGATGATGTCACTGCTACTTTTACAAGGTAATATATAGATTTGAAAAGACATCTGACGCACGCAAAGCAGAACTATATCCTTTGCCTCTACTGGGGAACATATTTAAATGGAATTTGATTAAAGTAGATCAATTTCTATGCCACATCCTGTCAGAACCATGAACCAGACCGAGACAGAAGTACAGTAAAATCACACTTGTTTATTAATAAAAATAAAAAGGTAAATAGACTAATCGTAGTCAAAGCATAGCCAGAGTCCAGTAACCGGATCGGGTAGTCCGCCAAGCCAGAGTTCAATAACCAGATCGGGTAATCAGCCAAGCCAGAGCTCAGTAACCAGATCGGGTAATCAGCCAAGCCAGAGTTCAGTAACCGGATCGGGTAATCAGCCAAGCCAGAGTTCAGTAACCGGATCGGGTAATCAGCCAAGCCAGAGTTCAGTAACCGGATCGTGGTAGTCAGCCAAGCCAGAGTTCAGTAACCAGATCGGGTAATCAGCCAAGCCAGAGTTCAGTAACCGGATCGGGTAATCAGCCAAGTCAGAGTTCGGTAACCAGATCGGGTAATCAGCCAAGCCAGAGTTCAGTAACCAGATCGGGTAATCAGCCAAGCCAGAAGTCAGGGATCCAAGTAGAGGAACAGCAAGCAGGATAAGGAGCCAGAAGGGATGTCAGCAAAGCCAGTCCTTAAACACGCCGGAGATGGCCTCTTGTGATGTGACCAAGGCGAAGGCAGGAATGAAGTGAGCTGGAGATCTTTAAGTAGGCGGGACTGACGAGCAGGTCCACAACAGCTGGTTAACTGTGGAGAGAGATGAGAGCTGGCAATTGGCCGACAGCTGAGCGGCCAGCTCAGAGAAGGAAGGGCTGCCCTGACACATCCCTAGATATGGTGCATCGAAACTATATTTATAGTAAAAAGCGTGGGACTTTTGAGGCACAGCGTCTTAGTAAAAAATATAACATTTTATTTCATTTCCTTAAAATTAAACATACAGTAATGACAGACTTATAATAAGATCCAATAAAAAACAGTCAATTCAACTACTGCAGTAATTTATACAACATAGTCTTTCTTCTAAACGCATTTCTTGGGCATGGTTCTCTTCATCAGGAGGTAACAGACTTTTGTTGCTGCCTTCTAAATAGAGTGACAACATTTATTTTAAATAATCGTATTAATATTACATAATTTCACATATCATGCCAAGATCCCTCCCCTCGGGGACTGCGAGGTGCACCCAGGTGTCCCTCGTGGGTCAACTATCTATAGCGTGAAAGTCCCAGATGGAGACCCTCTCCCCCTTATTTGAAATGGAAGTTTTTCGTGCCCGGAGTTCAGCTTCAGCCTTGCTGGCTCTCCAAATAAACACATTTATGCAGGAAAACAAATAGTTGAAATTCTCTTGAAAGTTCCGCCCGCATTGTGCTCAGCCGTCACGCGCCTCTTATTTATGGCTTAAGCAGTCATAATAACTGTCTTATAAAGCTCAGAAATAAATGAGATTATCAAGAGAACAAAGGAATTGGACAGCCGGAGTCATATCAGCACGGCGGCCCGGATTGTTTGTCTAATTCCTCCAATTTGTTCACCTTAATGAAACACCAAAAGGTTTGAGGAATAAGTAATTAACAAGAGAGCCCGCCTAATGAAACCGCCAACAGATGAGTTTTGTTTCCGAGATCAATATGAGCCGGTGAGTGAAGATCATACTGGCATCCATCAAGAACACAAATCAGCTCGTGCCAATCAATAGTCATGCTAATCAAGCCTTGGCTATGCATTTGGCGTTTTAAATATTAAATCAGCGGGTGCGGGAGAAGCAGGGGCGCCGGGGCGATTGTGACAGAATTTAATCCTTCATTTGTTACTCTGTCAGATGTGATAATTACCCATAAAATGGTCTTCTTACTGGCATTCAATAGCCATTACCTGACTTCTTCTTAAGTGAAGTAATCAAATTAAAGTATACCTTTTGAGCCCTCAGAGACCATTTTATTCATGTGTTTTTATTTTATTCTTTTTCTTTTCTTTTTTTTTTACACAGCGTAACAGTTTTATGAAGTGCAAAGAAGTAGGGATGATGAATCTGGCCGGGTTCAGTTCATGGGAGGTTCAACAAACCCAGCAGGGACTTTGCAAACCTTCACTGAAGTCTATGGGAGGCGAAACTAACTATTATGAGTAATATGAGCTATTATGTAAAAACGTGGAGCTTGGCTCCATCAAGGGGGACTTGTACTAATGCAAAAAATAAATAAATATATATACACTACCGATTATTGCCAAATTTTAATGGCATCCCAGTCTTAGTCCGTAGGGTTCAATATTGAGTTGGCCCACCCTTTGCAGTACTGCATTGGGTTCCTCTCAATATTCTATCCAGATTCCTATTCAGACATGCAGCCCTCTTCCTGTACTATACCTGGTCATGTGTCTTTCAACATTGAAAAGATACCTTCCAATTCTTGAAGATAAAGGACTTCTTCCACATATCCTGTTCCCCCCCCCCCCAAAAAAAGAATGTGGTGATTTGTGAAAGCGGACTTATAGGAACCTGGAAGCCCATTGTCATGGTCAGGAGTCAGACACACTCCTAAACCTTGTGGACGGCCTTCCCACCAGAAGAGTTGAAGCTGTTATAGCTGCAAAGGGCAGGGCCAACTCAATATTGAACCCTACGGACTAATGCCGGCCATACACGGTTTGAATTTCGAAAGAATTTACTTTCGGAAGTCGTATCTAAGAATTTCGGACCGTTAGTAGAGCTGCGGCGACGGCCGATTTACGTGCGGCAATCAAATTTGAGGAACCGGACATGTTGGAAATTTTTTGAAAAACGAACCATTTTCTAATCAATGATGGGAGAATCGTGCGAGAAATGTAATAAGAAAAAAAAAATGCTGCATGTGCAAGAAAAGAAAATATACGGAGAGAAAAGAAGCTTCCCGGCCACGAAAATTCTTTTCTGTAGAAACATGAGGTGAAATTGAAGGCTTGATCGGCCGAATTTTGAAAATCAATGGTGGCGCCATCAGATCACAAAAAAAGCCCGAACTTTCTGATTTTGAAAAGAAAATTTGTTCGAAATTCGACCGTGTATGGCCTGCTTTAAAGGACTCCACTGTACTGTTCTGTAATACCATGTGTGGCTTTAAAGAACCCCCCAAGCATGTTATTTAACCACTTCCCTACCGCTGTATAGTTATATGACGCCCGCAGGAACCCTTCGTCCCTCCATATGATGTCCTGGGATTCCCTGCATTGTGGAGACCGCGCGCCCGCATCACTTGGGACCCGGTATGCGTGCCCGGCGGCCGCGATGTCCGCCGGTCACCCGCGATTGCTCGTCACAGAGCGGGGTCGTGGATCTATGTGTGTAAACACACAGATCCACGTCCTGTCAGGTGGGAGGAGACCAAACCGTGATTTCCCATTACAGAGGAACACCGATCGGTCTCCTCCACTTGTGAGTCCCCTCCCCCTACAGTTGGAGTCACTCCCTAGGACACACAGTTAACACCTTTATCGCCCCCTAGTGTTAACCCCTTCCCTGCCAGTCTGCCAGTCACATTTATACAGTAATCAGTGCATTTTTTTTTAACCACTGTTTTCCCTCCACACCACTGTTTTTCCTCCACGAATATGTCTCTCCAAAGCATAAGGAAATGCAGGTGAAACATAGTAACCTGTTCTGGAGCTCTGGTCCCTGTCAATCCATCCCTCACAACCATCCCAGCTTCTTGTATGAGACATCACATACGTGGGATGGTGAGAGGAGGATCACGGGAACCAGTGTGGCAGAACATGTAGGTATGTCTCTCTGCCAGTTCCCTGTGCCACTCTGCATATGGGGGGTAAAGCACTTCTGATGAGCGGGTTGGTATGGCAGGCGTGCTATCTACCGATCACATTGCCACCATGGACAGGTAGATTGCAATAGGCGTTCCAATTTATCACAAAGGTCTTCACTAGGGTTGAGGTCAGCCTCTGTGCAGGTGTCAGGGCTGGGCTTAGCCCCTTCCTTCTCCGAGCTGGCCGCTCAGGTTCCGGCTAATTGCCAGCTCCTATCTCTCCACAGTGACTGTTGATGATATCCTGCTCGTCAGTCCTGCCTACTTAAAGAGGAGTTCCAGTCAAAAAAAAATAAAAAAATTAAAAGTCAGCAGCTCCAAATACTGCAGCTGCTGACTTTTAATTGGGCACTTACCTGTCCCTGGGTCCAGCGATCCGGGGGATCCAATCCCCGCTCGTCTCCCCCTCCGTTTAGCGGCGCCGGCATTGCAACTGTGGGCGTCGGGCTGTGGCTTCACAGCCTGGCACCTACTGCGCATGCGCGAGCAGCGCCGAGCGCCGTGATTGGCCGCTCAGTCACCTGGGACCTGTAATGGGTCCCAGATGATTGACAGGAGGGAGGGAGCAGAGCTGAGCCCTTCCTGTGCCGAGGGGGAAGTGATGTCACCAGCCCAGGCACTGGAAGAGGCAGACTACGAGGGACCCCCTAGCAACAGGCATTTAGAGGTGAGTAAAAAAAAAATATATCCAAATGTTTTTTTGTATTTTTTTTTTTTAGGATTTTTCATGTAGTGGAACCCCACTTTAAGCCATCCAGTCCAGAGGATCTCTGCCTTCGCCTTGGTCACATCACATTACAGAAACTGTATCCTGCGTTCCTGTTCAAGACTTGCTTTGCTGACATCCCTTCTTGCTCCAGATCCTGCTGGCTGTTCCACTACATTGATCCCTGACTTCTGGCTTGGCTGACTATCTGTTCCGGTTACTGAACTTTGGCTATGTTTTGACTATGTTTATCCTTTTTACTTTTATTATTAAACAAGTGTGATTTAACTGTACTTCTGTCTCGGCCTGGTTTCATGGTTTCTGACAGTAGGCCAACACATCAAGCCATGTCTTTAGGGAGCTGGCTTCGTGCTTAGGGCTCAGTTCATGGCGGAACAGAAAAGGACCTTCCCTAAACTGTTACCACGAGGCCAGAAGAACACAAATCTCTAAAATGTCTTTGGATGTTGTAGTATTAACTGCTCTCTTCACCGAAAAGACTCAAACTCAATTATTCGGAGTGGTGTCCTCATACTTTTTGTCATATAGCATAGGTGTGATGGCCAGGTGTCAATAAACCTTTGGCCATATTGGTTTTCTGGAGACCAAAGAGAGATATAAGTAAGTAGTAGACTGCTGAAGGCTTATTTCATGCTCCATCGATAGTTAATCTATATGAACGTTATATATATATCTATCTTCTTCCGTATCAACTGCTTTTCACATTCTTTAAGTTGTCTCTTAGGAATATCAGTGCAATATTGGAGTGAAGGATTTACAGCCTTTCTCTAAGTGATCAAGTTCAATGTGCTCAAAGGCCAACGCGTTTCAGTCTCCATATAAATGATAGTTGTTGATGTTGATTGTGCAGCATCGACCTGTGTACAAATAAAGTGCACCGTCTGATAGCTTGTGTGATTCTCTTCGGCACGTATAAATTCTGCTGCACCTTCTCCAAGTTCATTAATGCTCATTGTCAAGAATGGCATGGCTAATAGACCGAAGTCCCGTGTTGTTTCACCAACGGCAAATGTTAGACACGTAGCCCTTGGAACAATGGAGCCAACAAGCGCCCGAGATAATGTTCAAGAGTCTAAAAAAAGCAAAGCTTTTTAGGGGAAGATTTAATCAAGGATCTTGTGGAGCTCTGGGAAATCTACTGAAATATTGACTTTCTTGACCAGACAATGATGGCAGGTTAGGCCGGTCAGAACATAAACAGAAATAGCTTGCATCTCCGAGGGAATGCATATGTCTGCTTATCAGTTGGAAGGGCAACGAAGAAGGGTTTTAAGTTGCTCTGCATTTTAAGATTGTGTCTTGTGTTTGTTTTTTTCGGAAGCTGAAATTGGCAGTGTGTTTATTTATGCTCTAACAGTTTGTGAATTATTGTTGGAATAGTCCATGATGACTTGGGGCCTCTTGTAGCTGGGAAGTAATGTTTTGTGAGGAGGAAATGTGGCTAACGCTACCGTATCTCTGGAATGCACATAGAAACGGGTCGTACTTTTCAGACTATAAATCACTTTGTTTGCCAGAGTTGGTCACCCACTTAAGGACCGAGCCTCCTTCTGAGATTTGTTGTTTACAAGTTTTTTTTTTTTTGCTAGAAAATTACTTAGAACCCCCAAAACATTATAAATTTTTTTTATAACACCCTAGAGCAGGGATATGCAATTAGCGGACCTCCAGCTGTTGCAGAACTACAAGTCCCATGAGGCATAGCAAGACTCTGACAGCCACAAGCATGACACCCAGAGGCATGATGGGACTTGTAGTTTTGCAACAGCTGGCGGTCCGCTAATTGCATATCCCTGCCCTAGAGAATAAAATGGCGGTCGTCGCAATACTTTCTGTCACACCGTATTTGCGCAGCGGTTTTACAAGCGCACTTTTTATTGGAAAAAAATACACTTTTAGGAATTAAAAAATAAGACAACACAACAGTTAAGATAGCCCAATTTTTATTTTACATTGCGAAAGATAATGTTACGCCGAGTAAATTGATACCCAACCTGTCACGCTTCAAAATTGCGCCAGCTCGTGGAATGGCGACAAACTTTTACCCTTAAAAAATTTCCATAGGCGACGTTTAAAAAAATTCTACAGGTTGCATGTTTTGAGTTGCAGAGGAGGTCTAGGGCTAGAATTATTGCTCTCGCTCTACCGATCGCGACGATACCTCACATGTGCGGTTTGAACACCGTTTTTATATGCGGGCGCAACTCGCGTATGCGTTCGCTTCTGCGCGCGAGCTCGTCGGGACGGGGCGCATTTAAAAATTTAACAATTTTTTTTCTTATTTACTTTATCTTTTATTTATTATTTTTACACTGTTTAAAAAAAAATTGCCGCTTTTATTCCTATTACAGGAATGTAGACATCCCTTGTATTAGAAAAAAAGCATGACAGGATCTCTTAAATATGAGATCTGGGGGTCAAAAAGACCAAACATCTCAGATTTACACTAAAATGCAATAAAAAAAAAAAAAAAAAATTGTCCTTTAAAAAAAAAAAAAAAAATGGCCCTTTAAGAGCTGTGGGCGGAAGTGATGTTTTGACGTCACTTCCGCCCTGCATTGTTATGGAGACGGGTGGGTGGTCATCTTCCCCTCACTTGTCTCCATGCCCAGCAAGGGAGAAGATCGGATTGCCTCCGCCGCTGCCGACGGCTCCGGTAAGCAGTGGAGGGCGCTCTTTGCATACAGGAGACCTACCCTGAGTGTAGAGCACTCCGATAACCGTACGGTGACTTTCCACATTGTTCTTGACCCCTTGCCGACCAGCGCATGACGATGTACGTCGGCACAATGGCACGGCTGGGCAAATGGGCGTACAGGTACGTCCCCTTTAAAATCGCGGGCATCGTGGGAGTGCGCGCCACGACTGGCGGGGCAGAGCGGCGAGCAGTTGATCTCTGTCACGTCACTAGGCAGAACAGGAAAATGCCTTGTTTACATAGGCATCTCCACGTTCTGTCTCTCCGTGACACGATCGCGCCCCCCCCCCCCCCGGTGGACATTGCGTCTGCGGCACCCGCGGGCACGGTCACGGAGCGGCAGAACGGGGAGGTGCCTATGTAAACAAGGCATTTCCCTGTTCTGTCTAGTGACGTGACAGATCTACTGGTTGCCGTTCTGCCCTGCCAGGTGGCGCGCGCACGCCCACAATGCCCGCAATTTTAAAGGGGATGTACCTGTACACCCATTCGCCCAGCTGTGCCATTATGCCAAGGCATTTCCTTCTTCAGCCTAGTGACGTGACAGATCTACTGGTCGCCGTTCTGCCCCGCCAGGTGGCGCGCGCACGCCCACAATGCCCGCAATTTTAAAGGGGACGTACCTGTACACCCATTTGCCCAGCTGTGCCATTATGCCAAGGCATTTCCTTGTTCTGCCTAGTGACGTGACAGAGATCTACTGATCCCTGTCATCGGGAGTAGTGATCGCTGTCATGTGTGTTGTAGCCCATCCCCCCCCCACAATTAGAATCACTCCCTAGGACACACTTTACCTCTTGATCGCCCCCTAGTGTTTAACCCCTTTCCTTGCCAGTGTCATTTACACAGTAATCGGTGCATTTTTATAGCACTGATCGCTGTATAAATGACAATGGTCCCAAAAATAGTGTCAAAAGTGTCCGATGTGTCCGCCATAATGTCGCAGTCACGTTAAAAAAAAAAACGCAGATCGCCGCCATTACTAATAAAAAAAAATTAATAATAAAATAAATAGGTCAAGGTCAGCATATTTTGGGTAGAATTAAAAAGAAAAAAAATATATAACTTATTATCAATGTCATTGTGTTTTTTAGGTAGGATAAAAAAAAAAAATGCAAATTGCTCACTATTGTTTCTGGGCTGTACTACGGGTACAAACAACAACTTACATACATCTACACTATATTACCAAAAGTATTGGGACGCCTTGCCTTTCCACTTACATGAACTTTAATGGCATCCCAGTCTCAGTCCGTAGGGTTCAATATGGAGTTGGCTCCGCCCTTTGCAGCTATAACAGCTTCAACTCTTCTGGGAAGGCCGTCCACAAGGTTTAGGAGGGTGTCTATGGGGATGTTTGACCATTCTTCCAGAAGAGCATTTGTGAGGTCAGGAACTGTATTTGGATAAGAAGGTCTGGCTCACAGTCTCCGCTCTAATTCATCCCCAAGATGTTCTATCGGGTTGAGGTCAGGACAATCAAGTTCCTCCACCCCAAACTCGCTCATCCATGTCTTTATGGACCTTTATGAACCACAAAGTTGCAAGACTGTGCTTAGACATTTACTTTTCTTTTAGCCTTAGGCGTGAAGGGGGTTAAAAAAAAAGAATTCCAGTTTCTCCTTCAGTAACAACGAATTACCATCCCTGCAGGTTTCCTTAGAAAGCCTCCTCCACATTCTCTGTCCAGGCCGCCATATGACGCTCCGTGCGGTGCTACGGCACCACAGGTAGATGATCTTCACTGACTGCTTTCTAAGTAGATGAGATTATCGTGTAATTAGTGACTAACCTTGCTAACACCTTAGCAGCAAAGGAAAAAAAAAAACAACACATCTGTGACAAAGGAACGTGTAAATAGATCATTAAACGATCAATTAACTTACAGCCCTGGTCAGTCTTCTGCAGGGGACAGGTCATCGCTGCCACTTTGCATGTGTTCTGCCCATGGAAACCCAACAGTCAGAAGTGTTACAGACTGAGGGTCATTTCCTATGGACTGTTTGTGATGCACACAATATTATATTATATTATATTATATTATATTATATTATATTATATTATATTATATTAATGGCATCCCAGTCTTAGTCCGTAGGGTTCAATATTGAGTTGGCCCAACGTTTGCAGCTATAACAGCTTCAACTCTTCTGGGAAGGCCGTCCACAAGGTTTAGGAGGGTGTCTATGGCAATGTTGGACCTTTCTTCCAGAAGAGCATTTGGTAGGTCAGGCGCTGGTGTTGGACGAGAAGGCCTGGCTCGCAGTCTCCGCTCTAAGGGGTTGTGGTCAGGACTCTGTGTAGGCCAGTCAAGTTAAGTTCCTCCACCCCAAACTGGCTCATCCATGTCTTTATGGACCTTATCCCTTGCATGACTTATGCCGTGTACACACGAGCGGACTTTACGGCAGACTTTGCCTGGCGGACTTTTCGACGGACTTTATGACGGACTTTCTGAATGAACGGACTTGCCTACACACAATCCACCAAAGTCCGTTGAATTCGTAGGTGATGACGTACGACCGGACTAATACAAGGAAGTTCATAGCCAGTAGCCAATAGCTGCCCTAGCGTGGCTTTTTGTTCCGTCGAACTAGCATACAGACGATTGGACTTTTCGACAGGACTCAAGTTCAACGGATAGATTTAAAACATGTTTCAAATCTAAGTCCGTCCAACTTTTGAGCAAACAAAGTCCGCTGGAGCCCACACACGATCGAATTGGGCAAAGTCTGCCGTAAAGTCCGCTCGTGTGTACGCGGCATAAGCCTATTTCTGACATTTGGTGTTTACAAGTTAAAATCTGTATTTTTTTTTTGCTAGAAAATTACTTAGAAGCCCCAAACATTATGTATATATATTTTTTTTTTTTTTTAGCAGAGAATCTAGAGAATAAAATGGCGATTGTTGCAATATTTTATGTTACATGGTATTTGTGCAGCGGTCTTTTAAAAGCAATTTTTTGGGGAAAGAAGACACTTTCATGAATTAAAAAAAAAAACGAATCAGTAAAGTTAGCCCAATTTTTTCATAATATGTGGAAGATGATGTTACGCCGAGTAAATAGATACCAAACATGTCACGCTTTTTTTGCACATCGCTCGTGGAATGGCGACAAACCACGGTACATAAAAAATCTCCATAGGCGACATTTAAAAAAAAATAGGCAAGTAAAGGCGCAAAAACTGGAAAAATCAAATAAAACCAGCATGTAATGCAAAACAGTAGATTAAAAGGATTATAAAATGTAGGTGACACTATATAAAAGTAGGGGGAAGGGAAATAATAATAATAATGAGTCCATAAAAGTCCATAATAGAGGCAGGGGAAGGGAGAATGATGGTGAGGTATCCACAAGCAGGGCTGCCTTATAGACATTTAAAAAAAAAATAACGGTTACCAGGTTAGAGTTACAGAGGAGGTCTAGTGCTAGAATTATTGCTCTCGCTCTGACGATCGCGGCGACACCTCACATGTGTGATTAGAATACCGTTTACATATGCGGGCGCGACTTCCGTATGCGTTTTCTTTGCTGCGCGAGCTCGCGGGGATGGGGGCGCTTTAAATTTGTAATTTTTTTTTGTTTATTTCATTTATTTTTATTTTTTTGCATTGTGTTTTTTTTATTTTTTTATTTTATGATCACTTTTATTGCTGTCACAGGGAATGTAAACATCCCTTGTGACAGTAATAGGTGGTGACAGGTCCTCTTTATGGAGGGATCGGGGGGTCTAAAAGACCTCCAATCCCTCCTTTGCACTTCAAAGTATTCAGATCGCCGTTTTCTGTGATTCTGAATACTGTATATTTTTTTAAAAACCGGCGCCATTGGCAGCCCAGTAAACAGGAAGTGACGTCGTGACGTCACTTCCGTGTTTACAGAGAGAAGGCTGGCACGAAGCCGTTTCCCAGCTTTGTGCCAGTCTCTCTCTAGCCGCCAAAAGAGGCGGATCAATGGTCAGGACTCCCGGTGGGTCGGGAATCCCGGTAAGAGAGGCGGAAGGCGGAGGGAGGGGGGGATGTCCCCTCCCGCTCTTCCGGGATAACAACCGGTTGTTATCCCTGGATAGCCATTCGTTCGCTCTAAAAACGGTACCGGGATGATGCCTGAGGCTGCGGGCATCATCCCGGTATAACCCCCGAAAGCCGAGGCCATGTATCTGTGTACGTTCGGCGGGCAAGGGGTTAATATTATTATTGGGCCTCATGCACACTGGACGTTTTTGGGCGTTTTTACAGCGGCTGTTTTTTGGCTTCAGATGTTTTTTTTTTTACAGTCAATGAACTCTCCAGCATGTTATCCCATGTGTCCATGCACACATAAGCTGTTATTAACTGTTTTTGTCTGGGGCGTTTTTTGGCTGTAAAAAAAATAAAAAAATAAAACAAAACTAGAGGAGTTTTTCAGCTGTGAAAATGCTGTAACATCAAAAAAACGCTAAAAAAACGCCAAAAACTGACGATGAACGCTCAAAAACGCGACTCACCGGAGTTTTCTAACGTTTTCAATCCCGTTGTTAAAAAAAAGAACAGGAAAGCGAAAAAAAAAGCTGAAAAACGCTATTGCAAAAACGTTGAAAAATGTTGAAAAACTCACGGCAAAGCTACTGGCATTTTTAGAACGTTATTATAACGCCCAGTGTGCATGAGGCCTTATACAGGATTTATAGAGCGCCAACACTTTGCGCAACGCTTTGAGACAATACAGCCACAATACAATTCAGTAGAAGAGGCTGAGGCTGCTCCTGCAAGCTTACAATCTAATAGGGAGGAGCTGGTGAAACAAAATGTAGTAACTGTGAGGGGTGAACTGATGACAGAAGTAGAAGGTTAGGTTTTTAGCCGAAGGCATGATTGGCCTCAAAGAAGAGATGAGTTTTCAGGGATCGTCTAAAAGTGGACAGAGTAAGAGATAACCAGACAGTTTGGTGTAGTGAGTTCCAGAGGGTGGGAGAGGCTCTGGAGAAGTCCTGGAAACGAGCATGGGAGGAGGAGACGAGGGAGCTAGAAAACAGGAGGTGTTGGGAGGAGCGGAGAGGACGGTTTGGGTGATATTTGGAGACAAGATTAGTGGTGTAGCTCGAGGGCAGAGTAAGTAAATGGCTTTGCATGTTATTGTTAGTGTCTTGAATTGTATTCATTGGGCAATGGGAAGCCAGTAGAGGGATTGGAAGAGAGGGCTGGAGGACACTGAATGGAGGCCAGTGGAGGGATTTGTAGAGAGGGGTGGAGGACACTGAATGGAGACCAGTGAAGAGATTGGCAGAGAGGGGGGGAGGACACTGAATGGAGGTCAGTGGAGGGATTGGCAGAGAGGGGTGGAGGACACTGAATGGAGGTCAGTGGAGGAATGGCAGAGAGGTGTGGAAGATACTGAATGGAGACCAGTGAAGGGATTGGAAGAGAGGGCTGGAGGACACTGAATGGAGGCCAGTGGAGGGATTTGTAGAGAGGTGTGGAAGATACTGAATGGAGACCAGTGAAGGGATTGGCAGAGAGGTGTGGAGGACACTGAATGGAGACCAGTGGAGGGATTGGCAGAGAGGTGTAGAGGACACTGAATGGAGACCAGTGAAGGGATTGGCAGAGAGGTGTGGTGGACACTGAATGTAGGCCAGTGGAGGGATTGGCAGAGAGGTGTGGAGGACACTAAATGGAGGCCAATTAAGGGGTTGGCAGAGAGGTGTGGAGGACACTGAATGGAGACCAGTGAAGGGATTGGCAGAGAGGTGTGGAGGTCACCGAATGGAGGCCAGTGGAGGGATTGGAAGAGAGGTGTGGAGGACACTGAATAGAGGCCAGTGGAGGGATTGGCAGAGAGGGGTGGAGGATACTGGATGGAGGCCAGTAGAGGGATTGGCAGAGAGGGGTGGAGGACACTGGATGGAGGCCAGTGGAGGGATTTGCAGAGAGGTGTGGAGGACACCGAATTGAGGCCAGTGGAGGGATTGACAGAGAGGTATGGAGGACACTGAATGGAGGAGAGTGAAGGGATTGACAGAGAGGTGTGGAGGACACTGAATGGAGGCCAGTGGAGGGATTGGCAGAGAGGTGTGGAGGACACTGAATGGAGGCCAGTGGAGAGATTGACAGAGAGGTATGGAGGACACTGAATGGAGGCCAGTGGAAGGATTGGCAGAGAGGGGTGGAGAACTCTGAATGGAGGCCAGTGGAGGGATTGGCAGAGAGGGGTGGAGGACAATGAATGGAGGTCAGTGGAAGGATTGGCAGAGAGGTGTGGAGGACACCGAATGGAGGCCAGTGGAAGGATTGGCAGAGAGGTGTGGAGGACACAGAATGAAGGCCAGGGGAGGGATTGGCAGAGAGGTGTGGAGGACACTGAATGGAGGCCAGTGGAGGGATTGGCAGAGAGGTGTGGAGGACACAGAATGGAGGCCAATGGAGGTATTGGCAGAGAGGGGTGGAGGACACTGAATGGAGGCCACTGGAGGGATTGGCAGAGAGGTAGAGAGGACACTGAATGGAGGCCAGTGGAGGGATTGGCAGAGAGGTGTGGAGGACACCGAATGGAGGCCAATGGAGGGATTGGCAGAGAGGGGTGGA